>CM052706.1:68760216-68824805 GCA_028551405.1 Uromys caudimaculatus
AAAAAAAAAAAAAAAAAAAAAAAAAAAAAAAAAAAAAAAAAAAAAAAAAAAAAAAAAGACCAACTAGTTTTGAATAGCCAGGGCCATTGGAAGGGCTTGTCCCTTCCCTTTCTCTATCCACACATGTCCTGCTCATCCCCACCCCATCCCTGACACACACATACCTTATTCTGAGATTACCAGGGAGTTGCAGCAAGGGCAGTCTGTGCTGACCTCTTCTTCATCAGCACTCACTGATTCTTTCATCAGTAGCCGTGAGATGCAGGGCTGAGACACAGCCCAACATGGCCATCTGTAGCATCCCAGAGTTCTCAGAAACCTCCACTTAGGTGAAGATAGGATTCTTGGCTGCACCACAGAAAAGGATTTCAGGACCCATCAGTATAAAATAGAGTTGCAGTTTATTTGGGAGAAAGTGCAACCTGGGTTTAAGCACGGGGTGGGGGTGGGGCAGATTTAACAGAGTGAAAATGTGACTCAGGGAAAGATGGGAAGTAACCAAGCGTGGGTGTGCAAGACTCAGGAGAGTGTCCATTGTTCTTATGGTGGCCCCTGGATGCATTCAAAGAGCTGCTACAGAACCAGACTGAAGTCACAGGCAGTCCTGTGCGCACTGGCCGAGGCTACAGTGTAAGACTGAGCTCTCGAGATGTTTTTACTATCAAGTTTATTCTTATTTGTGAGACTTCCAGGAAATATCTGGGAAGGGAGTAGGCATGCTTGAAGCAAGCACGAATCATTGCTATTTTAATATCCTTCGTTGAAAGTATCTCTGGGTAATAGAAATGCTGTCTCTACTGCAGCAGCCTTCACAGCAGACATGGTGAATTGAGCTGCTTTTTTGATTCTCTAATGGTGATTGTTGTCAATCACACTCTCTTCTTCTTCCTATGTCTCCACAATGATCCTTGTCTTTCTAGCCTGTCTCAGTTTGGTGACAGAAACATGCCATGGCTTTGCCTCTTTACCCTGCCATCTGATTCAAGTCTCGGTTTCAGATTCCTTCCCTCTGGCACTACCCAGTTAAGGGTCGAGACTAGACTTCAATAAACTCTAGTCTTCTTAGCCACTACAGTGACCATCGCAGCTTAAAAGGGGACAACTTGGCAGAGGGGACAACATGGCTGATTTGTTTCCCTTCTCAAAACAAAGACCAGCAGAAAGGAGCTGTGTTGGAAAACAAATGCCAGGTGAGCAACGGAAGGGAAGAAGGGCTTGTTTGGGCTCAGACTGTGAAGAGAAGAAATTCATCATGTCAGGGAAGGCATGACGGAGAGAAGAGCTAGTGGCTGTGGTTTCGGATGCAGCTTCTTACTCACATGCAGGAGGCACACAGAAGCCAGGAAGTCAGGCCATAGCATGAAGGTGTATCCTACAAATATCCAATATCTCCATCAAGGTCCTATCTCTAAAAAGCTCACAACCTTTCAAAATAGGCCACAGTTGGGGTCAGGTGTTCTAAAAAGCTCACAACCTTTCAAAATAGGCCACAGTTGGGGTCAGGTGTTCAAACCCACGAGGGGAGAAAAATCAAGTGTTGTGATGCATGACTTTAATCCCAGCACTCAAGAGGCAAGGGCAGGCATATCTCTGAGTTCCAGGCCAGTGAGAGCTGCATAGTGAGACCTTGCCTCAAAAACTAAATTAAATAATAAACAAATAAATATAGCCTGTGGGAAGCCTTTCACCTTCAGACCATAGCAGAATCTTCACACATGTCTCTGTTATGAAGAAAGAAGGCTGCCTGATCATGCTGTGACTTTTGTAAGCTTCGGAATGAACCTTGGAAGACATGTGGGAAACTGTTGAACCACTATTCCCACACCTTCCCTCCACTGGGATGGTGCAATCCATGCCACATGGCCCCAGGAGTGGAGAGCTAATGTACCGTCTAACGGTTGATAGCTTATTCTTTTGAGATTGGCAAGTACACACACACACACACACACACACACACACACAATCACATGCAAGAGGAAGGGGTCTGCGCATAGCAGCTAAGCTCCTAGCATGGACAGACCCAAGCAAGCAGGTAAGGTCTAAGAGGATTCCCCTCTACAGGAGCAGCTTCTGCAGTCATGATTATGTGGTATGTTAATCTTCGGGAAAGCTGGGGTGTGGGAATTCTCTGTCCTACTTAACGCTCCCATAAGTCTAAAATTAGTTCCAAATAAGTAAAAAAACAAAAAACAAAAAAACAAACAAACAAACAAAAAACCTGGACTTCCATCTTTCTCAATGTCTTGGGATTTTGTCATCCTTTTAGCATCTCTTGCCCCTCCTTTCCCTTTTTACTCTGCCTCTGCCCCTTGTTTCTCCTTCTATACTCCTGAGTCAACCTCCCACACAAACATCCACTCTGTCAACATGTTCTGTTGACTAAATTTTCCAAAGAACCCCTAGCTCTGGCCTCCACTCAATGCCACTTTTCCAGCCCTGGATCACATGACCGGGGGGTCACATGACCTCCCCCCTTGCCTTACCATCACCTGAATTCTTTTTGGTGGACTCGTCACCTCTGGTTCAGATTCAGTTTGTTCATTCTACATTGTAGTGGCTATTTCTGATTGTCAACTTGACTATATCTGGAGTGAATTACAATCCAGAATTAGAAGGCTCACCTGTGATCTAGATCTTGAGTCTGCAGAAATAGCCACTACATACATCCACCTGCAGCTTTGACTAGGCATCTCCCTCAGGAACACCATCAGTGGTTTCAAGTCACCTACGTAGAACAGCTACCCTGAGCTTCATTGCAACCTGGCTACTAAGCCCCGGTTAGTGGCATAAAGACTTCAATTGGACCCCTAAGCAAAATCTAACATGTGTTTCTGCACATACCACAAAGAATAGTGGTTTTGGCTGTGTGCTGGTTAGTCTTAACCATCAACTTGACAACCTAGAATCACCTGGAAAGAGAGTCTTAATGAGGCGCTATCTAGATTGGCTTTGGGGCATTTCTATGGGGATTATCTTAACTGTTAATTTATATAGGAAGACTCAGCCCATTGTGTGTAGCTCCATTCCCTAGTCATGGGGTCCCGAACAGTATACGAGAAAGAAAACTTGTTGAGAAAAAACAAGCAAGCAGCATGCATGTGTTCATTTCTCTCTGCTTTTGACTACGGAGGCACAAATTCCTGCCCCCAGAATGAGGGGTTGTTACATAGAATTGTGAGCTAAAAGAAACCCTTTCTCCCTCAAGTAGCTTATCCAGATATTTTAATCACAGCAACAGAAGTAAGTGAAAGCAGAACAAGCCATTTTCGTGACACATACCTATAATCCCAGAGCTTGGTAGGTAGAAACAGAAAGAGCAGAAGTTTAAGGTCATCCTTGGCTATATGGAGGTTTTGAGAATAACCTGGGCTAAGTGAGACTGCCAAAATAAACCCAAAATTAGCTGTTCTTGGTCTGGATATGAAGATAAGGCAGGGGAGAGGGGGTGCATAAGTCAGTATCTGACTTCCAAAGAAGAGAAGGGAGGGGTTTTAAGCTATCCCAGGATCTTCATGGTTCTGGTCACAGCTGCAAATGATATCAAAGCCACTTGCACCATCCAACATGTCAACTGACCATGACCTCTCTCTGTCACTCTGGCACCACGTCCACACCACTGTTAGCCCGGTCCTTGGGATAAGTTCAGGGCACACCCCTACAAGTCCACACACCCTCCCAAGTTGTGTACTTTTAATTTGATAACTACCTATTCCAACCTCAATAGTTTAAGTCACAATATTACAGCCATTGGGAGCCCATGTACTGGGTGGTGATAGGTTTGTAAGAATCACTCATTGGCTCATGGCTATGCCCAGAGGGTAGGAGCTAAGCTATGTACTCCTGGGCACTTGCAGCACAGTAAGTTCTAGCAATGGGAAGGCTGTGGCCTCGAAGAGACCTGGGTGCCAGTGTTGGTGTAAACACAGGTGGGAGTCTGTGAACAATAAAAAAAATGGCAAAAGACTGGAGAGGGCACAGACAGGGCAGGCAGGAGGGCTTATTCCCAAATGGAGCTGTTGTGATATTAGACAGGGGGCCAGGGAAAGCCTTCTTGAGAAGCATTTGAAGAAGACCCTGCAGAAAGTACAGCAAGTGTGAGCACTTAGACAGTTAGCCTCCGTTTCCACCAGTGGGGCACAAGTAGCTAAGGCTCAGGATTGTTAACAAGCAGAATGAATGGATGATCCATGATGGTGCCCCCTCCCCGTGTGTGTGTGTGTGTGTGTGTGTGTGTGTGTGTGTGTGTGTGTGCGCGTGCGCACACGCGCACACGCGTATACACGTGTGCATGCAGATACACCTGCGTGTTTGCATGCATTGCACGTAGAGTCCAGAAGACAATTTCAGGTCTCATTGTCTCATTCCGCTGGTGCCATCGACCTTATGAGTAGGGTAACAAGCCCCAGGGATCCCCCTGTCTCCATCCACCCCCTTAGAACTGGGATTACAAGCACATGATATCTCCAGGCCTGGATTTTAAAACTCAGGTACTGGCGATCAATCCCATGTCTTCATGCTTGTGGCAAGCACTTTCCGGGCTGAGCAATTTCCCCCATCTCTCCCGGTGCCCTTCCACCTGCCTAGGAAGGAATCCAGGCTCCCGTTCCTAACCCTAAAGTCCAGAAGGAATGTTGTGGCCCATCACACATGCCAACCAGAAGTTCCAATTGCAGGCCTTGCCTAGCTTGACCACAGGGAGCCAGAAGAGAAACTACATGTCAAGTCCCACAGCATCGTGGTGAAAAAAAAAACACTCCCAAGTGTTGGAGACTTGCAAACTTGCTGGGTGCGTGTGGGCTGCCTCAGGAGCAACAAATGAGCCTGTGCAGATGGTGCTGAGATAAACGGCACCATCTTTTTACTGTAGCAGTACAATTGTAAATTTCTAGAGACATTTATTAGGTGGCGTCTCCCTTCTGCGGGACTCTGCCCGGGCTGGCGCACAGAGCCGCTGTGAGCAAGGTGGAGAGAAGAAACCCAGCTCTAATGGCGTGGGCACACAGATCTCTCCCAGCCCTCTCCTCCCGTCCTTGCTTCTGACAATTTATAGTTTAGTTTGATGTGTGAATAGCTGTATCTCTCCAGTAATATGTATTCTCTGTAAGTATTCCCTGCTGTGGCGGATCCTGAGAGAATTCCATCAAATAATTATCTTCCCTTTTTATTTATTCTCTGTCTTTTAGCTTGATCTGAACCACTATAAAATATTCCCATCGTCTCTTCTGAGTGGAAAGCCTTTTTTTGTGATTGTAAAGTTTATTTATATACAATATTAACTCTACACTCTATGGCCATTCATCTCAGCACTTGCCCGGTTTGACAGAGTTCTGGGCCGGGGAGCGCTTTCTCCATCTCCTACCAGAACAGAGACAGCTGAGGTCTTGGAAGTCACTGACTTGACCACAAGCCCTAGTGGCATGGAATAGCCAGCTTAAGACTTTCTGCCAGGCTTTTTCACCATGACCCCGACCTTGAGAAAGCAGCCCCTACCCCAGGGCCCCTTTTGCCATGGTGTGTATCCATCTCATTTAATCTAATTTCCAATCTAGAGAAACTGAAGACCCTCAGTCGGAGTCCAGAGGACCAGGGTCTAGGTTTCATACCTTGGCTCAGTGACCTACCTGATCTAGTGTCTTCTGGTCCTTCTGTGTCCCATGGTGTCTCTAGCTAGTCTGATGGTGCCTTGTGGGCAGGAACTATTTCTTCTGCCTTCTTGATTTTGCCTAAAGACTTTAAGCACGGGGCTGAGTGTTCAACTCACATCAAATTGCAAGTAGTTATAGCCTGGACTCACTTCCAGGGAGGCATGGTGTACGTAGGCTCTTCACCCTTCAGTATTCATATTACGCTGTATATTTAATACACAGCTCTTTCGTTTCTGTGGAATTCTCTCTAGCCAGATGACAAGAACCTGAAGATTCTCACGTTCTCACGACTTATCCAGAGCTCCACTTGTCCTCCTTACCCCTCAGGTCCTGAGTCCTGGTTGCTTTCTTGTTCCTATTTTATCCTGCGTACCTAGATTGTGGGACTGGAGAGAAGGAAACATGGAGTACTCCAGAAAAAGAACACATTTGCTGTCAGGACAACAGGAGTCTAAATAGTCTGGCATTGCTCTTCTGAGAATTGTAAGACTTTTGTGCCCTTCAGGTTCCTCGTGTAAAAAATATGAAGAAAACATGCCAGGCATGGTAGCATGCTCCTTTAATGACAGCATTTGGGAAGCAGAGACAGGAGGATCTCCTGGAATCTGAGGGCACCTGGCATACATACTGAGTTCCAGGCCAGCAAAGATACATAGTGAGACCCTGTCTTAAAAGCAGTGATGATGATGATGGTAGTGGTGGTGATGATGATGATGGAGATGATGATGATGGAGATACAATGATGATAGACCAACTTACAAGGTCACTCAGTTCCACTGTCCAGACGTCCTGTTGAAGTGGTGACAAGTGGAACCCTGGGGTTTGCTGGGCAGCCAAATCCATGAGTTCCAGACCAATGAGAGGACTTGTTTCAGAAGACAGAGTGGATAGCTCCTTAGGAGGGACACAAGAGGTTGGCCTCTGGCTTACACACACACACACACACACACACACACACACACACACACACACACACACACTTATACATACACAAAGAAAGAAAGCAAAGAAAAGTAATTTAACCAGTATGTACATTAGGAAAAGGAAAACCTGAAAAGGTTCTGTGGCCTCACATTTGTTTTGGGGTAGTGACATGATCTTTAGGTTTAGGGGGATTGGGGCGAGAGACCAGAAGCATTCATAAGTAAGTTCTCTGGTCCAAGCGTGGCCAACCATTGTCTCTCGGCGGTTTCTGCAAGGTGACCTGAAGGGCTACTGTTGAGTGTAAGAGCTGCTTCCTAGGAGATGATTGCTCCCCATTTTCAGGGTACAGCCTAGCTAGCCTGACCATTGCCTTGACCTGGGGGCGGCTTGTGCTGAGATGCTGTGATGTTCCTGGAACCCAGGGTGACTGCAGGTGTGGGACAACTAGAGACACATCTGGAACAGGGACTTGTAAAAGCTGACAGTAACATGTCTGAGCTCCTCTTTGTGCTTTCAGCCTTGAAGGGGAAGGAGACAGGCGAGCTGCCACCAGTTTCTACACAGACATTCCTTGGGTGACTAACAGGCTGCACGCCTAGGTAAGCAGGTGCCTGGAAGTGAAGGAGGCAGATGCCAGGCTCCGTCCTGCTTTGAGTGACGTCGATGGCCCAAGTGAGAAGTCTGTGCTCCTTAGCAAAAACATGCTCTAAAGGCTGCTCTGGATTCAACAGGATCAGAGAGGCTATGGGGAACCTATGCTTCTCCTTCCTCCTCTTTACCGCATAGACAGGGGTGGGAAAACCTTCGAAGTCTCAGCTGAGACAGAATAGAAAAACTAAGAAAGAGGAGGGGACATGGGAAGGAAAGGAGCCTCTCACTGCAGAGTCTGGCTGAAGTATTTTTTAATTACTTACTTACTTAAAATAATCCTTTAGTGTTAATTACTTAATTATTATTATTTTATTAATAAAAAATATTTAAATTATTTAAATATTTTTTATTAATAATAATAAATTAATTAATGTGCATTGGCTTCCCGGGAACAGGAGTTACAGACAGTTGTGAGCTACCATGTGGGTGCTGGGAATTGAACCTGAGTCCTCTGGAAGAGTAGCTAGCACGCTAAACTGCTAAGCCATTTCTCCAGCCCAAGTCTTCCCTTCCCTTCCCTTCCCTTCCCTTCTCTCTCTCTCTCTCTCTCTCTCTCTCTCTCTCTCTTTCTCTGTTTTGGTTTATTGAAACCTTCATTGTGCTGAGAGTCAAGAGCTTCCACAAAATTTTTAAAAAATGCTATGAGAATTGCTAACTTAGAGACAGTGTCTCTTTTATAGAGAGATGTTAAAAAATAACAATGAAAGAACCACACCTATGGCCGAAGTGTATGTGACCAAGGATGGTCTTTCCCCTCTCCTCTCTCACGAGGAAGGACCTCTGTTGATGGCGAAAAGCATGCCCTAACTCTTTAGTGCAAATGCAAAGACTGGCCTATGGGTTTACGTTATCGGATTGTGAGCCTATCCAAGATACCTCCCAACAGTCCTGTCATCCCATTTACCAAAAGAGGTGGGGACGGGCTGTTCCCTAGTGTGGCGGTTTGGATGGGAAAGTGCCCGAAGACTCACATATTCAAACACTTGGTCCCTGGTTGGTGGCCCTGTCTAAGGCGGCCATAGACCCTTCAGGGGGGTAAACGTTGCTGGAGAAAGTCCACCACCAGGGAAGGGCTTTGAGAGTTCCCAGCCTTGCTCCTCTTCCAGTTTGTTCACTGCTTCACGCCCCCAGTTACAGATGTGAACTCTTCGCTTCCTGTTTTAGCCACTTGCAAACATGTCTTCCCACCATAATGGATGCTTCTCTAGGAGCCATAAGCCCAAAATAAACATTTTTGTCTATAAGTTGCTTCTGGTCATGGCATCTTATTACACACAAAAACAAGTAACTGATACACCTAGAAACCAATTGACACGAGACTCCAGAAGCCACCAGAAGCATACATATGGCACTTGTTAAGACACCTGAGTCACTGACAGGAGAGGCCGACACTCACACTTGTCATGTGCTCCTCTTTTCCTAAGTATCTCTCTTTCTTAATGCTCATGCTTAAATCAATATCAAAATTTCTTCTTAAATTCCAACTCTGCTTCATACGGCTCATCCTGAAGTTCTTTGCAGCACATTCAAGAAGCCTGGCGTCATCCGAGTAGGGGTTTCTGAGAAGGATTTCTTAGACTCCCATTCCTCCACCCCTGTCCTTCTGCCAATGACAAGCTTCTCCTATCTCTAGGTTCCAGTGACAGGTCTTACAAAGTGTCACCTCAGGTCCACAGCAATGGTTCAGCCCAGAGACTTAAGCTGAGCTCAGGTCAGCAATGGTGATCTGATGCCAACAGTGAAGCAGGAGATTGGGAGGAGACTCTTCCCTCCCTGTCTGGCAGAACTCTGCAATCTTATTGGGCCACACTGCCTGGAGGATCTGCCACCTCCAGTGCCCTTCTGGCATGTCGGATTGATGCATGTGCGTCTCAGCCACTTTTGGAGCGAGCTCTTCTCATGTCCTTGGATGGCTGCTAAAATTGGACACTCCTGTCCTTACCTCCACTTAACTTCTACCCCAAATCACCCTGCTCCCCAGACTCTGTGTATAGGTACTGAATTCTTAGCATCAAGGCTTTCATTTTTGGAGGGGGGCTTTGAGACAGGGGCCTTTATATTATGTAGAACCAGCAGTCCTGTAACTTGCCATGTAGATCAGGCTAGCCTCAGACTCATAGAGATCTGCCTGCTTCTGTCTCCTGACCGCTGAGATTAAAAGCACACACCACCATGCTCAGCTATGTGTTATGGGGAGGAGTCTCCCATAATCCCACTGCTGGGCCTCCAGACCCTAACTAGGACTTCTTTCTGTATCCACTGATGATGCCAAACACACCTTAATCTACAGCAGGAGTCAGGCTTTATCTTAGCTTTTGGGATGGAGCCGTGTGACCACACATTTCAGGATCTCACTTTGTTGGGCCAGAGCCTTCTTCTCTGTGTCTCTGCCAGCTCCCTGATTTCAATGACCTTCCCACCTTCCCTTCTGTACACTTCTTCTGTGGCCAGCTTCTCAAGATCAGCTTTCTCCCCAGCTTCTGGACGTATGTGAAGATTATTTCTAACACCCACACTCTCCCTCCTCTCAGCGTACCCCACCCATCCTTTCTTTGTACAGGGAAGTTGAGCTCAGGCCTCTCTCCCTGAAAGCTGCTCTTGTTTTGTGCTGGCGACCAAACCTGGGACCTCACCCATGTTAAGAAAATGTTCTTCCACTGAACATCATATCCAGGCAGGGTGATCTCCTGCAACAGACATTTCTGAATGAGATCTGATGACATGGGCTTCTTGAGAGACCAAAGCAAGAGGATTACAAATACAGGCTTATAGGGACCACAGAGCAAGTTTAAGGCAATATGGGCAACTCAGATCCTGTTTCAAAATAAAATCTTAGAGGATAGTGTGTGTGTGTGTGTGTGTGTGTGTGTGTGTGTGTGTGGTGTGTGTGTGTGTGTGTGTGTGTGTGTGTGTGTGTGTGGTGTGTGTGTGTGTGTGTGTGTGTGTGTGTGTGTGTGTGTGTGTGTGTGTTGGTGGTGGTGGTAATCTAGCCAGTAGTAGAGTGTTTGCCTAGAAAACATGGGGCCCTAGATTTAATCCCTGGTACCAGGGGGAGGAGGAACAGAAGGAGGAAGAAGAGGGGGAAGAACATTTCTAGTCTCTCCAAGGCAGAAAGCTGAGGCATCACCATGCAATACATGCCTTGTGCTGGACAGACACACGGAACTCAGAACTGCTCAGGAGAGCCTCAGTCCCAAAGCTTTCTCCCTCCTCAGAACCACACCCAGCTCTGTCTGATTCCAGGAGGCCTTCTCAGCTGTGACCACTTCCCTCCGCATCTCAAGGGTTGGAAGGAAAACTGAGTGAGGGAGGGAGAAAGACATTTGCCCCAGTTCCCCCCTCTCCAGCAGTGGTGAGCTCTGCTCTCCCAGGGACCCTTGGAGATGCTGAAAAGTTCAGCAGCAGCTGCACAGCACCTAGATCTTACACAAAGCAAGGCTACAACGTGATCTTCTCTAGTTAATAACCTCGACTTATGGAATAGTAGCAGTGATGGCCCTGTTTTTTTCCTGCAAGGGGGCTTCTGGCTGCTTACGGTCGGGGAGTGAGCACAGACCCTTTTGCCAAGATCCCTTGTCTTTTTGCCCCATAAGGCAGGATTAGAGATGTCCAGAAGGCTATGGTGATGATCAAATTTCCTCTCACCCCCTCCCCCTTCCCTTCTTAGCTTAATAAACGGTCCCAACCCGAGTCACATGCCACACCTTTCCTGACTCTGCTTCTTGGACCAGAGCCACAAATAGAAGAGGCTGCGGTCCTGATGCCTCTCCACTCCAGGAGCATTCCTGGCAAGGGTTAACTGTGTGTATAAAATTGATTGCGATTTTAGTAATTCGGTATAATCACAGTCTACCAGCAGGTTGCTTTTCCAGCAGGAGGGTTTGGAATTATTTTCTGGAGTTTGCAATATAGAACTTAAATTAAGCCTCAGAAGTCAGGGGAACTCGGCGGCATCCCTAATGCGGTGCTAAATTCTCAGCAGCACAGGCTCTGTGTTAAAGCCTTCGCTGGCAATTAGGTTCATTAACTATCACAATACCTTATTTATTACTCTCTGTGCCATATGGTTTCCCAGCTAAAGAATGGCGCCGGTTCTCCTCCAGACCATTTGGCATCATAAAAATGTTAACAAATAATATTATGGCTCTCGGGGGCACAAGGCCTTGCTGGGTTCTGGGTCTAAGCGGCGGGAGAGAATATGAAAACATTTTTCTTCTATGGTGAAATAAAAACTTCCTTGAGACAGAAGTATTCGGAGAGTATCTCGCTGCATAACGTAAACCGCAGTTTTATTTACCCTCATAATGGTTATGTCGATATCTGCATCAGCTGGGTTTGTACTCATCCTCCTCCCTGCTCCTTTTGAGTCGTTTTCCTTTCTAGCCCTTCCTGTTCCTGCTTCTTGACTTCCATGGTAGGAGACTAACTGCAGGCAGATCTACCACAAGCTTGTGCGGTGAGCTGCTGGTGAGCCGATAGCTGCCCTGGGGTTGGTGGCAGTTAGCCGCTGGATCAGTCAGCTTTCCATCACTCTCACAGAGGACCTAAACCCATCAGCTTATAAAGGGCAGATGAGCTCACAGCATTGGAAACTCTGTTGCTTTTAGGGTGTGATGCTGATGTGGAACGATGCGGCAGGAGCACCTGGCAGAGCAAAATAGCCAATAAGGACGGAATGATCCAGGGCCCAGGCCTCACAACAAACCCTAGATATGCAAGTGGTGACCTGTTTTCTCCCATGACGTCTCACTTCTCAAAGGTTTGCCCATCCACCAATAGCACCATTTGAGATCAGTACTTTAACACATGGACCTCTGAAGCACACATACAATTCAAACGTCAGCAGCTGCCTAGCCTTAGGTGTGTGCTCCGCTCACCCCAGGGCTCTGTCTCCTGCTCCTTCCTCTGCTCCTATGCCAGCGAAGACAGGAAGTGGTGCATGAGCCCTGTTTTCTCAGCTTGAGCAGGTGTGTCCAGCTACCTAGACTGGGCAGCCTCCAGTGTGGAGGAAAGATCTCAGAGAAAAGATATATCAGGGGTGGGAGTGGGGGTGGGGGAGATGCATCTCAAATCACCTTCTCAGGAAAGCCACCCAGAGAGGGCAAAGCATTGCCCTCCTTTCATTCTCAGATTTGGGAGTGAGAGGCATTTATCTTAGAGTTTCAGTAAATAAACATACAGGACCAGTTTTTCAGCAAGCAGATCCTGGCACCCCGCCCAGTGAGCTGCTCCTGCTATGGAACTGACTATGAACTGTCTTCCAAAGGCTCGTGCATTTAAGCATCTGGTCTCACTGTTTAGGGAGGAAGTGAGTAGTTGGGGGTGGGGGAGTGGGGCTTGGAGATTATCACCTCAGCCCACTGCCAGCCCAAGCTTCTGATCCCTGACATTGGACACAGCTAACCAGCCTCCTCATGCTTCTACTGCCTCAGAGCAGAGCTGTGCTCGTGTATGCCTTCCCTATCATGATAAAACACACCCCAAGCAGGGAGCCCAAAGAAACCTTTGCTCCTTTAAGTTGCTTCTTGTCCTGTGTTTTGCCATAACAACATCAACCACAAAATTGACTAACGAAATCCCCACACTACCCAGCTATAGCCTTCCCCTGTAGTGGGAAGCCTGCCTAGACAGAATTCCCATGCAGGTTTCAGAAAGTACTTTGTGATTTCTCTTTTCTCAAATGACCTCTCTGATCTGGCTTGGAAAACTCTCTTTGGAAAGCAACACAGTACAATGGTCAGCGTTATAACTTGAGGCGAGAGTCCCTGGTTTTGAGCACTGCTGTAACCACTGAGTTTGAGTAGCTTGTCTCTGGCTGAGTGCTTCCATCTATAAAGTGAAGATAACAATGACAACACCCATTGCCATAGAGTCCCAAAGATTAAATGAATTAGACTCTCTAGGGACCTGGGACAGAAGTCAGCACAAAGCAAGTACTGGACAGGGGAGAGCTGTGGTGACCAAATCCTACTGGGCTACCTCTTTCTTTGCCCTGAAGTTTCTTTTCATCTCTGCTATTATTGAGATTTAGCAAGTCATTGAAGACCCATGTGCTAAGAGCTTGGTCCCCGGCCATTACTGCTATTTCAGAGTTATGCCATCTTTAAGATGTAGGGCCTCGTGGAAGGAAGCTGGGTCCTTTGGATGTCCTTAAAAGGGACACTGAGATCCTGGCTCCGTCCACTATTTTGCTGCCAGGTTGTCATAGTCCACTTACTCTGCCACGTGATGTGTTCTCTCATAACAGGCTCAGAAACAATAGGCCATGGACCAGTATCTACAAAACTGAGCCAAAGCAAACCTCTCTTCTTTTCAAGTTGAACACATCAGGTGTTTATTACTACAGTGAAAAACTGACCAGCATAGTCTCTTTGGGGGCATTTAGAAGGATGGACCAATCCCAGTTCCCCAGATACACCATCCCATCCCAAGTCTGGTCCTGATGCTGGGCTGTACGAGCAGGTTAGTGTCAGGTGACATTCATTCCATTCCTATGCCGTTTCCTCCATGTGGCATGTAGCCTCTGAGCTCCCAGACTGCAGGGAGTGCCCCTGAATGTACTGCCTCACCCAAATCTGTGGTGACGCAGAGTGATGGAGACGTGCTATGAATAAGTGTCAAAACATCAAACTGATGACCCCTTGGAGATGACCAGAGGAGGTGACTTGGCCATAGTCAAACATCTATAAAAAGGTGGGAGAGAGTCCCTAGTCAGACCCCTACCCCACCCCACCCCCATTCAGTAGTGTGGGGGGGGGGGGAACAGTGCTGTGGAGAAAAACCCAGGTTGAATCTGATAAATAAATGTCAGTCGATGCAAAGCTCAGAAAGGCTCAGGCTCCACCGTTGGAACAGAGCTGACCCCTGGTCCTTTACGGGCTCCAGGGTCTTTAGAAAGAAGAGCCAGTTTAGACAAAGGAGAGCTTGCCTCTAAGCTGCGACTGGTCACACGGGCCTGAAAGACAAGCTGCTGGGCTGGCTGAGGAAGGAGGATGGCGAGGACTACAGAAGGACTTCCAGCTAGTCTGGCAACATAGTGAAACCCTGTTTCAAAGCAATACAAGTTAATAATAATAATAAAAAAAATTGTTTTAACATAGTCCTTCCCAGGAGCACGTGTCACGGAGTGAAGTGTGGGGACTGGACCGCCCCACGTCAGCCCAGGGGCTCCTTAGACCCCCTTCCTTCTCTCCCAGCTGCTGACCTCCATCCCTGCTCCGTTCCTCCCATGATTCCAGCTGACTACTGTGTTTCTTCTGTTTTTCCAAAGAGGGGAACGTCTTTTAGACGGGTTATAGGCATGCCTGTCTTTGCCTGCTTTATTTTCATTGGCCAGTAACCTTAATTTTTTAAATAATTTGTTTCATGTGTATGAATTACCTGCAATCTATGTCTGTGCACAGTGCTGTGGAGACCAGAGAAAGAAGTCATATCCCCTGGAACTGGAGTTACCATGGGGTGAGCCACATGGGTCCTCTAAAAGAGCAACAAGTGCTCTTAACCACTGAGGCATCTCTTTCTGCTAGTCTAGGCTTTTTTTTTTTTTTTTTTTGGAGACAGTGTCTTAGTATGTAGCCCTGGCTGGCCTGAAACTCATATCAATCTGCCTGTCTCTGCCTCCTGAGTGCTATGACTAAAGGTGACTACCATTATACCCATCTGATTAGGCTATTATTCAGCTTAGGGTTTTGGTGCATGCGTGCGTGCGTGGGTACGTGGGTACGTGAGTGCGTGCGTGCATGCTCCCTTGCTTTTGCAGGTACATGCAGAGTCTAGAGGAGGACGTCATATGCTCCTTTCTATCTTTCTGACCAATCCCCTTGAGGTGGTATCTCTTACTGAACCTGGATCTTCACAGAGACTTTTCGGCAAGGCTGGCTGCCTAGTAAGCCCAGCAATCCTGTTGCCATAATGACCCAGTGTGGGGTTACAGGTGTGCATGGCTATGCTGGACTTTTCACTTAGGTGCTGAGGATCTCAACTTGGGTCCTCATGGTCACTCAGCAAGTGTTCTTTCCTTCTGAGCCACCACCACAAGCTCTGTTCTGAGTTTTTAAAGGAACCTCCATGCTGGTTCCCGTAGCCGCTGCCCCATCTGCGGTGTTTCGGGCTTTTCTGCCCTCATGTCCTCCCCATCGTTTGTTGCCATTTCATTCCTTGATGACTCAGCAGAGATTAAACGATGCACATAAAATGCTTAAAACATCATCCCGCCGCACGTGGTAAATAAATGCTAGCTCTAACATCGTTAATGGCCATCAAGGATGAGCCAGCCCCCGTCATCCATTATAGATGTATGCTTTCTATGCATTATCTCTCTTGGCTTTCACAACAGCCCATAAGGCAGACCTTGCCTTCTCTTTGAGAGAGAAGGAGAGAGATGAGTTAGTTAACACTGAGCCCATGTGTTCACTGTAACATGCAGTATACGGTCATCTGTTCTCTGAAAGGACAGGCATAGACAGACTCCAGCGTTCCACTTCCTAGGACCTCTAAGTGTGCTGAAGTACTATGCCAGATGGTTCCATCCTGAGAGTCCCTGCCCCTAAATGTCACCCTAGCCCGGCGCCACACGATATTTAGAAAGAAGAGAAGCAAGCCACTGAGCCATGGGGGCAGGGTCTCACCAGGCCATTGCCCTCGAGGCTGGCAGGAGGAAGGGCAGGTTGGAACGAGAGAAGTAATCAGGAGGGTGTGTTCCCAAAGCTGTGACCCTGAGGAAAAGAAGCCCAGGATCAGGAGATTGTTTCCAGGAACATTACATAGAGACCAGAGAGAAGTGGGTGATTTTAATCCCACGCAGCTGCTGGAAATTAATTTAATTGTGCCGGTGCTGGCTCTCCTCCCTTCCAACGCATTTCACCCAGAGCCTGGAGTGCTGCGGCTGACAGGCAGCTCAGAGTGCCGTGTCGTCTTGGGTCCACAGCTCCACACCAGACTTCATCCCTGTGGCTGCTGCCAGGGATGCTGGGGAAAGACATCACGAGGCATGAGTGCATGTGTATGCACATGCACTCGAGCATGAGGCCAGTCATCAAACTCGGGTGTCTTTTTCAGGAGAAGCCCACCATGTTTGTTTGTTTGTTTGTTTGTTTGTTTTTTGAGGCAGAGTCTCATTGATTTGGAACTCACCAACTAAACTAGGCTGGTTAGCCAGTGAGACCAGGGACCCTCTCCTCTCTCCCTCCTCCACATTGCGGTAACAAACCTGTGTAACCGTGATCTTCGAGTTGTGTGGTTCTGGGTTCTGGGGCTTGAACTTGGATCCTCATGCTTGCCCAGCAAGCATTTTTCTGAACAAGCAAGACCTCCACCCCCTCCCCCAATCTAGACTTTTCTCCTCTTGAGATGGGACGAGGGTGAAAGACTGAGAAGAACTTCACAACACCAGAGTATCAGCCATGTAACAAAGGAAGACAACTGTAAACTGTCTTTTCTAGTGTTTACTTTCCTTTATATTTTGAAACAAGATCTCACCAGACAGCTCAGGCTGACCTCGAACTCAATGTATAACTCATGCTAGCCTCTGTCTCGACCTCTCAAGTGCTAGGATTACAGGTGTGTACCACCTTCCCCTCTAAACCTCAAGGTCCAGTTTCATCCTCCTTGACTGTTAAGGACCGAAGAGGGATTGATGGGGTCTTTTGCTCCCTTGCACCTGTGCCAGAGTTTCTTCACTCCTTCACCTTGGGAAGCCTGGACCCGGGCTCACTGTTCCACCAGTAGGCAGACACCAGCCTCACAAAACAGCTGCCTGGAAGGCACAGACATTGGTGTTCAGACATTCCCCTAGGGGACATGCTAATTCAAGGCCACACGGCCACATGCAGGGGGTGACGTTGCAACCCACCCACGGGAGGTTTTGACTTAACTCTGTATAAAACGTCTAGATTGTGGTAGTTTTCAAAACTCCCAGGTAATTCTGAAGTGGTCACCAAGACTGAGAACCACGGAGGAAGGAGAACCTGCTTGACCGCCCGTTGTCCTGGTCACTTCCACCTTGTGGCCACTAGAGGTCGCCAGCACTTGGCAGAAGGGGCAGCAGGTGGCCTTGCAGACCGCTACCAACTCCCTAGAGCTAACCACACAGCTCCTTGTCTGGCCTCCAGCAGGAGCAAGTCAGGTGCTCTGCTTTTGCAGAGGGGAACTGGAGGCACCACAAGGGGGCGAAGGTGGCCTAGCTGACAGGATTAAAGCCTCTGAGCTATAGAAAATAAACCTCACTTGAGAGATTTAAAAAAGCTTCCCCAATTAGAACCTCACGGTCCTGACCTCCTCTCTGCACCACACCAGGTTTCTGAGACCAGGTTGTTCTGGGACTCTGTGCACAGGTTAGTCAACTGGGGCAGTGAATCTTCGTGTAGAGGCACCCAGAGGGAGCCCAGTAAACAGAAAGGAGAACAGGTACCCATAGGAAAAGGCAGCGCTTGTATTTCAAAGGCTGTTTATTTTGACTCACTGCTGGCTTGGCTGGAAGAGAGAAGCACAGAAAGTTCCTGTGCCCTGGCTCAGAGGTGACACATTGGATCTCAATGAATCCAGGCTCAAACGAGCTGGGAGAGCAGTCCAGGAGCAAAGTCTTCCTTCACCAAGAAATCCAAAGCAGGGAAAAAAGAGGCCTCCCCATCTGCCAGCTTAGGAGAGCGGACAGGAAAACTGAAATGTTTGACCTCAGAATTCAGACCTGGGAAGGCCCCTGCTCACTCCTGGCTCCTCTTCCCCAGTGTTGTTTCTGGAGGGCCTGGTTGGCCATTGCATAGACATACACCGGCTGGTGCCTTCCTGTGGGTCTCCTGGCTCCCTAAACCCCAAGGCTGCTTCATTGTAGAAGAGGTTACTGTACACAAAACACTGATCAAAAAATGTTTGATGTTGTCAATCTCGTTCAGTTCTAACTCACATGATATTTAAAATCAACCCAAAGAACTTTCTAGGCCTTTCACTATCTAGTCCCCCCATATCCCCATCCTTAATCTGAAAAAGTTTGGGAGAAATTTGAGTTCCTTTCTTTTTATCATAAAACAGTAGCAGTCTTATAAAGTGTGTGTGTTGGTCAGGTTGTATGTATAGAGCTAAAAGAAGTCAGAAGAGACAATGGGATCCCCTGCAGCAGGTGTTACAGGCAGCTGGAAGCTGCCACGTGGGTGCTTGGAACTGAACTTGGATCCTCTGGGCGAACAGTCCAACCACTCTCCCGCCACGGAGTTTTATAGGACTCGCGTTAAAGAGGGGGTTTGTGTGGAGCATGTGCATATTTTGGTAAGCTGGGAAAGGTGAGCATGTCCTGTTCCCAAACCTTCCCAATCCAGGTTGTCTCCTGCCCAGTGTCCTCAACAGAACCAGGAAGGAATGTACCTACCTGCTGTCAGTTTTCCTGTAAAACAGAGATAGGATTTTTGGTCCTGCCAAACTCCCAAAGCAGATGTGAGGCAGATGTGGGGTTAGAGTGCAGCTCTTGGGTCCTTTTGTTTTTGTTTGTTTCTAGTGCTCCTGATTGAACCCAAGACCCCATACATGCTAGACAAACACTCTTCCACTGAGTCCCAGCCTTTGTTTCTTGAGTGATATTGTACACGTGTGTGTGTGTGTGTGTGTGTGTGTGTGTGTGTGTGTGTGTGTGTGTGTTTAAGTGGCACTAGGAGGGGATGGAGAGATGGCTCAGCAGTTAAGAGCACTGACTGCTCTTCCAGAGGTCCTGAGTTCAATTCCCAGCAACCACATGGTGACTCACAACCATCTGTAATGGGATCTGATGCCATCTTCTGGTGTGTCTGAAGACAGGGACAGTAAAAATAAATAAATCTTAAAAAAAAAAAAAAAAAAAAAAAGACTTAGGTCTTTTCTTCCCTTTTTAAAGTGGCACTGGGAATTAAGCCGAAGGTTTTCCACGTTAGACGAGAGTTTTACCGCCAGCCTACTGCCTCTTTGCTTGCCTGTAGTTTTTTGTTTTGTTTTGTTAGGTTGTTTGGTAGGTTAGTTTTGGGTTTTGTTTTGTTTTTGAGACAGAATCTGCCCTGCCTAGCTTTGAGTTCATAATCCTTCTGCTTCGGCATCCTAAAAGTTGAGATTCTAGACCTACTGGATTCTGGGCCTCCGGGGGGCTGTGCTCATTCCACTCAGGAAAGCTCTACTCTTCCAATGTCCTCCCAAGCCCCTCATGCCTCTGATACCCAGTTACACTGGTGATTAGGCTTCAGCCCTATGCATTCTGTGGATACAAACATTTGTTTCACAGCAAATGCCCTCTATAATGTGTACCCAGTAGCTGCCCGATCTTACAGCCCCTGCCTCATAGGCCCAAGGCTCTGGGTGAGATTCCTAATACTGCATAAAACAGCTGTGGTATAGTATGCTCCTAATCCCAGTACTAGGGAGACAGAGGCAGGAGAACCAGAGGTTTAAGGTCATCCTTGGCTGCATAGAAAGTTCAAGACCAGCCTGAGCTGCAGGAAACTCCACAGGAGGGAGAAGGGGGAAGAAGAGAGAAGGCAGGGGAGGAGGGGAGGGGGAGGAAGGAAGGAAAAGTCAGAGAGCAGTTACTGTGTGGTTGGTGAAGCTGCTGCTGAGCACACATAAACTTCCCTTCCAGGAACGAAGACTGGAACTCCCTGGGGACACCAGACCAAAATGTCAGCCTGACTTTGACTTCACTGTCAAGATCACAGAAGGAAAGCAGAAAAGTCAAACGCAAGGGAGGAAGGAAAATAAATAGCTGGCAACTCAGACAAAAAGCAAGGTGGCAGAGTGCCACCCCAAAGACTACCTTTACGACACCCCGTCCCTGCTGGCTTGGCAGGGATGCCAGAAGTGTAGCACGGAGTCCTGAGCCTCAGGCAGCTGGGGAAGCCTGGGGCACTTGAGGACTTGGTTTCATCTCATGAACCACAGCTAGGACTCACTCATGTTGTTACAGGAAAATATAAACAAGCGAGTTCAAAGGCTGAGTCACACTTTGCTGGGTTGTAAAGTCAGCACTGCAGGCCATTGCTAGAGACTATCCCCACTCCCTTACGTGCAGGGAAAGTGGGGAACAGCCCTAAAAGATCCTAGTTAATGGCTTGTTAGGACTGTAGCCCTGTGTCTAACACTAGTGTCTAGACCTGACTACTCCTTTGGCCTCTAATGGTGACCAGGGGTTGTCTAAGGTTTGTTCCAATTTTCGAGAGCAGTTATTAAGAGTAAAGAATAGAAGGCTGTGGTGTCTTGATTGGGAAATGTCCCCCATAGGCCTGGATATTTGGAGCTTGGTCTCAGAGGTTATGGAATTTTTAGACATGGAGCCTTGCCGAAGGAAGCACCTCACTGGGGATGGGCTTGGTGCAGTTAGAGCTGTGTGGTTCTCAACCTTCCTGACGTTGTGACTCTTTAACACAGTTCCCCCATGTCGTGGTGACCATAAAATTATTTCTTTGATACTTCATAGCTATAATTTTACTATTATTACGAATCGTAATATAAATATCTGATGTGCAGGATATCTGATATGTGACCCCTGTGAGAGGGTGGTTTGACTCCCAAGGGGGTCATGACCCACAGGTTGAGAACTACTGATTTAGAGTCCCCCACACGTTCTTTGTTTTTGCTTCCTGTATGTGGTTGGAAATACAATCAACCAGCTTCCTGTTTCTGCCACCATGGTTTCCCTATCTGTTGTCATGGCTCCCCTGCCAAGATGGACTCTGTCCCTCTAGAACCACAAACCAAAATAAACTCTTCTTCTTTTTTTTTTTTTTTAAGTTCATTTTTGTCAGAGTATTTTATCACAGTCATGGAAAAGTAACTAGAACAGAGGGTTACCAGAGTCTTGGTCAGATAAAATCCCATGGTATATGTATGTGGATTTTACAGAACTAAGGAGGCCCAGGCCCCTTCTGATGTTGTCTGCCCATGTGAATGTCTCTCTGGATCTGAAGAAACACGTGTGAAGGTATACACAAGGACCTACCCTTCCCTCCTTCCCCTAACTACACACCCTTCCTCCTCCTCAGCATTGGTGGGACGTCTAATAGGCTGCAGAAACCCTCAGCATCTTTGTAGTTTGCCTGAGGTTCAGCCTCCTTCTCCCATCCACTTACCCACATGTTCGCCAGGACTTCTGATGAGGCCAGGAGCTAGGTGTGACGATCTTGACCTATGGTGCTGAAGGAGAGATAGTTTAAGTGTAGATAAAAAGGATGGCTCAGGTAAAAGACACAGCCTGTCCAGAGTCGGGGAAGCATGACAGTGCCAGCACACCAGTGCCAGAGTGTTTAGGACGTCGGGAGTAAAGGCTGGATCCGGACCAATTTAGAAAGGTCTTAAAGGCTGTGTGGCTTACTGTAGCCGAAAGAGTTCTGGGAGGTTTTTTTTTTTTTTCTAAGTATTCTGTTTTATGCATATGGGTGTTTTGCTGGCATGAACCTCTATATAGCACCAGTGTCAGCTGTTCATGATGGCCAGAAGAGGGCACTAGATCCCCTGAAACTGGAGTTACAGACACTCGTGAACTGCACTGCGGATGCTGGGAATTAAACCCTGGTAGACTGGCCAGTGCTCTTAACTGTGAGCAAACTCTCCAGCCCCTCTGGAAGGTTTTTAAAGAAGGAAACTGAAATATCTGTTCCTATTCCAGCAGGTATTTGCAGAAGACCCTGTCAAGACACAGGTAGAAGCAGCGAGACAGACAAGGGCCACACCTTTCCCAGCAGAGTGCTTCTTTGCACAAATCAAGCTGTTTCCAGACAATGAAGGTTTCTGATGACCCTGTAGCAAAGGCAACTTGCTAAGAGCAAGATCAGAATGAAGGGAGGGAAGTGGGTGTGGGTGTTGGGCAAATGCTTGAGAGTGATGTCTCAGAGGCCTGGAATGTGGCTCAGTGGGTAGGGTGTTCTCCAGGCATGCAGAAAGCCCTGGGTTCAATCTCCAGCATTACCTACTCTGGGCTCAGTGGCACATGCCTATAAATAATAATAATTAAGAGGTGAAAGTAGAAGAAATTTAAGACATCCTCAGCTATATAGTGCGTTGGAGGCCAGCCTGGGCAACTTGTGACCTGCTCTTTAAAAAAAAAAAATGCTTTCTGAATTCTGCACCATGGCTACTTTGCTTGCCTTGTTCTGGTCCTGGTCCTGACAATAAACCCATCAACAGCAGGTCCAGTTTCAATCTCTCCAAGGGGAGGGATGGCCACAGAGAGCCGGCAATTCTGTGCTCACTTGCTAGATCCTCACACATAAATGTTAAGAAGGCTGGCTGGTGTTGTGACGGACCCGGGTCCACTTCTCAGCTTTCTACTTTGGGCCGCAGTCAAGTGGAACGGCTTCAGAAGCCTTGGGTTTCCTCTCGTAAACCGTTAAGTGAGAATCTGAGACGGGACGGCAGTGAGAACAGAGCTGCACAGATCCCGGACACGTTCACTCAGCTTGCCCTCTCCTTGAAGGGTGTTGGCACACCCTTAAAGAGCAGGGACCCGAGGATTCTGGAGGGCATTTCTCGGGTAGCACCAGTGAAAACGACGGCAGTGTGCAAGTGGCCTGGGGCAAGACATTTTCCTCTCCTTTCCCTGGCTGTTAATTTTTTGGCCCTGGGTTCCATGCTCTCAAAGACGTGCTGCCTATTTGTATACGTTTCCCTGGAAGGAGAGAGGAAAGAACAAATCGTTTTCTTCTTTCTAAGTACAACTGCTTATTGTGGGCCTACTATATGCTTGATATCCTAATGCTGCTGGGTGCCCTACCTGCTCTCAGAAGCATAGGTTAAATAGAAGGGGGGCTCTAAGCAGCTCCAGGGAGGCTAGCCAGGAAATAAGCAGTCAAATAACACAAGGGCAACAATCCCTAGAAGGAGCAATTGCTAAGAAAATGGCAAGACAGTGGGGTGACTGGGAGAGGGGCAGCAAGAGGCAGCTCTGAGGACAGCTGTGGTCAGTACCTCTCTGAGGAAGTGCTGCTGGGACTGAAATCTTGAGAACATGGAGTCCTGGAAACAGGAGACAGTCCTGTGAGCTGGAACGGGATCTTTATATCTGGAGAACAAGGTCCCCAAGGCAGGAGCTGGTGATCTGAAGTAGTGTGGGCTCAGGTGTGTGGTAAGGCCAGAATGGGTGTGTTTCTGGACTGGCTGCGTGCTAGGCCTACATGCATGTCTTCGTGCCCACTCCTTTATCTTATGTGGGTCACTGCTAACATCTTCCACAAGCATGCTGACACACCCTCATCTTGTACTTCTTCCTCTGCTCTGGCTATAATGTCACCACCGATATTTCCTTTCTTTTCTGTAACCACAGAACATTGTTGACAGAGGCATCTTGCCATTTCCTGCCCACGGTGAAGTCCATGCTCCAGCCTATCCTATCCCTCTTTCCAGTTTATGTTCCTGTGGGTGAAGGTCCCCAGGTACCTGGGCTACTACATGCTGCAGCTCAAAGTCATGATACAATGTCCTTGCTTTAAAAATGTCCACACCGCTGGCTGTGGTGGCGCATGCCGGATTTGCTGAAGGAGGCAGAGGCAGGAGGATTACGAGTTCGAGGCCAGCCTGGTCTACAGAGTGAGTTCCAGGACAGCCAGGGCTACACAGAGAAACCCTGCCTCGAGAAAAAAAAAATGTCCACACCATATAGCTGGCCAGCTGAAGCCCCAGGCTTAATGTCACCGAATCTGATACTGTCCACAGACTGTCCAAGCCTTTCATAGTGAGAGCAGAATTAGGGATAAAGCCAGCTGAACGTTTTGTGTTATCCCAGCTTGAGAGGAAATACCTTGCTCAAATACAAAATGTGACTTAGAGATAGGCCAAAGGGCACTTCCAGAGAATAAAGCAAATTGTTTAAAATAATTAAAGATATGCTTGAGAGGGGGAGACAAGAAGGGCGCTGTGAGTCTGAGGTCTGCCTGGGTCACAGTCATAGTGGGTTCCAGGTCATCCTGGCCTACACTGTGAGTTCCAGGCCAGCTTGGGCTACACAGTGAGTTCCAGGCAAGCCTGAACTACAATGTGAGGACCATATCTCAAAGCAGACAAAAACCCCAAACAAAGCAAAGAAATCCCCACAAAAGTCAGACATTTTTTATATAGCATCGTCAGGATTTTTTTCCATTTATTTTATTATTTTTGTGGTCCTCTGGATGAGCCCAGGATCCCATGACTGCCAGTGAAGCACTCTACCACTGAGCTTTTGTGCATAACGAGACTTTTAAAATTACACACATTTAATCAGCTACTTATTTGTGTGTCTTTTCCACATACAAGCCATGGTGCAAGTGTAGAGGTCAGAGGACAACTTGAGGAAGTAAGTTCTGTCTTTTCCTTTTTGGAACTTGGGGATCAAATTCAGATCTAGACTTAGCAGCAAGCACCTTTATCCACTGAGCCATCTCGCCAGCCCAACTGTCTTTAATTTCAGTTTGAAACAGGGTCTTATTAGTTGAGCCTGGCCTTGAACTTGTAACTTTGCTGCCTCAGCTTCAAGAGCAGCTTGAATGATAGGATGCATTACCACACTTGGTTTTATGCCAGAAGAAATTGACACCCAGAGACATCAAGTGACTTGCCAGGGGTTGCATAGGAAACATTGGTTAGAGCCAGTCCTGAAATCAGATTTTCTGAATAGAAATCTAATGTTCATGGACATTGCACCGTACTCATTCTATGCCTAATGGGGGGGGGGCATTCTAGAACATTCTAAAGAGATATTGAGACTCTGGGCAAAACCTCACTAGACCTCCATCATTATTTTCTTTCCCTTGTCCTTAATGGTAAGCTCTGGAGAGAGTCAACAGTAAGTCTTTCTTAGGGATAAAGTCATCAGTGTACAACCAACTGCGGTATAGCTTGTTTTAACATGTCCCTAGAAATACGGTCTCCCTTACTGACGGAGCGTTACAGAATTGGGTCTCCATAAACCGGTACCATCCGCATCTTGCAGTAGACGACAGTCAATTTATAGTTTTCCCTGCTTTTCATTACATCTCTCTCCCAGGTAATATTTTTGGCATCTTATTTTTAGAAATGGGTGAGGGGGTGGAAGAAGATTATTTTAAAAAACTGAAATCTAACATATATATCACTGGAGCCATATGTAATATTAAACCTATGTGCAATTTTAAATGATTCACGCAGGCTCTACGTGACAGCTTTAAAAAGAGTAAACTGGGCAGGCTATACAGCACACTTGTGGGCTGGTAGCAACATTCCGTCTAGGAGGGTCATCTTCGCCTTCCTTTCACTCAGGTGCAAGGGGGTGTCCAGGAAGGGGCCGGCCTTGGGTCTCTGGTGGCCCTCAGCTTACTTCCAGCATTGTCCTTTACCAATGTGGAATCTCAGCCAAGTTCCTTCACTTCCTGGAGGTTATATAGACTCTAGGTGTAATCCTTACTTTTCTTGTTTTGTGACCAAACACCCACAAAGCAACTTAAAGGAGGAAGGGTTTTTTTTGGCTCATGTTTTTAAAAAAATTTATTTAATTTTTACATTATGTCAAATTTCAAGATCAAATTCAGATCTAGGCATAGCAGCAAGCACTTTTATCCACTGAGCCATCTCGCCAGCCCAACTGTCTTTAATTCATTTTGAAACAGAGTCTTATTAGTTGAGCCTGGCCTTGAACTTGTAACCTTGCAGCCTCAGCTTCCAGAGCAACTTGAATGATAGGGATGTATTACCATGCTTGGTTTTATGCCAGAAGAAATTGGCGTTTGCCTGCTTCTATATCTGTGTGAGGGGGTCAGATCCCCTAGAATGGGAGCTACAGACAGTCGTGAGCTGCCATATGGGAACTGAACTCAGGTCCTTTGGAAGAACAGTCAGTGCTCTTATACACTGAGCCATCTCTCCAGCCCCATTTGATTTATGATTTTAGAGACTATAGTCAGGGAGTATGTGGCAGGAGTGTGGCAGTAACAGCTGGATGTAGGCTGTGGTGACAGGAGCTGAGGCAGCTAGTCACACTGCCTCTGTAGTCAGGAGGCAGGGACTGATGGATGCTGCCATTCTCCTTTCTTTCTTCTTTGGACTCTACCCAGGGCTCCAGTGGTGGAACAGTGCTCTTCCCTATACAGCCTGGGTCTTCCCTCCTCAGGTAAACCTCTCTAGGACCTCTTTCATCTATATAGCTAAAGGTGTGTCTCCTAGGTGACTCTAAATCCAGTCAAGCTGAAGATGAAACTCAAGAAGCCAAAGCTTAAGTTTGAAAACTTTATGCAGCTGTTGAATAGCAGATCAGGGTTTGAGACCATGAGTGTGATTCCTTATGTGTGTGACATGGTACTTCTCCATGGGACTGTCAACCATCGCTAACTGCTAAAGGCACACATTCATTAACTATGCCTGCTAGAATCATGGCAATCAAGTTAACTGGAAGAGACGGCTCAGCAGCTATGAGTTCTTAGTGCTCTATCAGGAAGACAAGAGTTCAGGTTCCAGTGCCCTCACTGTGCAGCTCACAAACACTGTAACTCCAGCTCCAAAGGAGGATCTGATGCCCTCTTCTGGCCAGTTTGTGCACCTGTGCACATCCATACACACACACACACACACACACACACACACACACACACACACACACACACACAGACACACACACGAAATGAAAAGAATTTAAAAATTAAAATATATCTACTTTAAATGACTATGCCAAAATGACTGTCCCTGGGAATGTCTTTGTATTAATGCACATACACACATGCCTACACTAAGTATTATAAAAACAGGACAAATAATAGGAATTGGTCTGACTGGGAGAGCTGCATTTCTCTTACAACTCCTTGGCCATCTGTGCTGGGTTATGAATCACAGGAGACTTTCAGCCTCACTCCTCCCAGCTCCACTTGTTTGAGAGCTCATTTGGTCACCCATTCATGACCCTCTGTGATGACTATCTCAGTTGTCAACTGTATAAGCCACCTGTGAGATGGGCCTCTGGGCATGCCCGTGGCTAGTTATGTTAACTAGGTTAATTGAAGTGAGAAGACCAGTGGTGGGTGGTACCAGCTTTAGGTGGGGGGTACTGGACTATTCAAAAAGGAGAAAGGGGGCTGAGCACATGCATCCTGCGCTCTGCTTCTTGACTGTGGATGCAACGTGAGCAGTTGCTTCAAGCTCTAGGCTGCTAGACTTTCCCACTATAATAGAGTATACTCATCATAAACTCTCCCTTCAGAGTATTTTATCACAGCAACTGAAAAAGAAATTAGGACATCCTCAGAGCTAGCTTTGAACATCAAATTGTTCCATATGCCATGATCAAAGACTTCCAAAAGGTTCACGTTGTATACCAAGGAAGCAATCCCAGAAGACTTCCAAGAATAACTGAATGGCGCCTAAGGCATTCTCAAGATAGCCCCAGACTGGCTCTGGTGGCCTGCCCTGGCTTTGAGTAGCCTTGTAACCTTGGGAACATTATAGTACCCTCTG
This sequence comes from Uromys caudimaculatus, assembly GCA_028551405.1. Taxonomy (NCBI): domain Eukaryota; kingdom Metazoa; phylum Chordata; class Mammalia; order Rodentia; family Muridae; genus Uromys; species Uromys caudimaculatus. The sequence continues at coordinate 68,787,828 of CM052706.1, forward strand.
TTCTGCTTCCTCTATGATCAGGTTGAATCAGGGGAGATTTGCTTTCGGCTCTAAAAGTGTTTCAGGAGGACTGGAGAGATGCTTGGTCAGTAACGTGCTTGCAGTCAGTTCATGTTTGGAGTCAGTTCTTACCTGTGCTCATCCCTGCATATCCATGCGGTACCACGGACATCAGCCCCAGGATCTGTCACTCCACAAGTGGCCCCTGGCAAAGCTGCTATTCAACGTTACTTCTCCGGCTCCCTCGTGGGGTTGACTGGGAAACCAGTTTTATCACTACCTGTAGGAAACGGTGAAGAAACTGGGTCTTAGCAAAAGCCTTTTAGTACCCACACTTCTGCTTGAAGGCAACCTGACAAGGTTCCCTGTGTTCGATTCCCAAGAAAGAGAGCCTGCTTAGGATGGCCTGGTGACTAGATCTGGAAAGTCCAGCGGGTTTTGTCATCTTCATCCCATGGCTTTTCCTGCCACTGAGAGGCTCCAATGCCTGCGGAGAGCAGTAGTACAGGGTTATTCCAGAATGGGAGAACGAGTGGCAGGGAGCTGGCTCAGAAATAAAGTGCTCAGTGTGCAAGCTGAGGACTTGAATTCAGGTCTCCAGCACTCATAGAAAAGCCAGCTGTGGTGGCACACACCCATAACCTCAGCTCTGAGGGCACAGAAACAAGTGGATTCTAGGAACTTCTGAGCCAGTCAGCCTACATAAAGGACAAGCTTCAGGTCCAGTGACAGATTGTCTCAAGACAAGAGGATACCTGGAGTTGACCTCTGGCTTCTACATGTGCATGCACAAGTGAGCATACCCACACATGTGTACATATCACATTTGTGACATGTATACCCATAGTCTTGTGTATTTGAATGCTTGGTCCCTACTTGGTGGAACTGTTTTGGAAGAGTTAGGTGTGATCTTGTTGGAGGGGAGCCACTAGGGTTAGCTTTGAGGTATTATTTATTATTTATTTTATTAAAGATTTATTTATTTATGTATATGAGTACACTGTTGATGTCTTCAGACACACCAGAAGAGGGCATCAGATCCCATCCATTACAGATGGTTGAGAGCCACCATGTGGTTGCTGGGAATTGAACTCAGGACCTCTGGAAGAGCAGCCAGTGCTCTTAGCCATTGAGCCATCTCTCCAGCCCCAGGGTTTGGGTTTTTAAAGTCCATGCCAGGCCCAGTCTTTCTGCCTCCAGCTTGTGGAACAGATGTAGCCTCTCAGCTACTGCTCCAGTACTATGCCTACCTGCTGCATCTTCTCCAGCTAAACGCTTTCTTTTATAAGCCGACTTAGCCATTGTGTCTCTTCACAGCAATACCTAAGACACACACAGATACAAGAAAGAACATTAACTAGGGTAAGGCAGCTCTTACATGCTGAGTCTATAGAAGCAGGCAACCTGCTGGCTGTGTGTCCTTAGGAAGGTTGCTTTGTCTCTCTGACTGAGCTTCTTACTCTGTGAAATGGGAATAACAAGGAATCCATCGTGTGGGACTCTACAGGGATAAGTAGATGACTCATGGTGAGGGCCCGTGCTCAATACAATGTCAACTGTGGTTACTACCGCATGAGCACTGTTCAATAAATGTCATGACAAAAATAAATGACAGGCAAGGCTAAAGTTTTAAGTCTATGGAATCCACAGCCACTCCACACAAACTATAGCATCCTGTGGGCAGAATCCTCCCCAAGGGTCTATGAGCAGGATGAGACCAGATGAAGAAGGCAGAGGCAGGTTGCATGGGTTATAATGTATCCCTCTCATGAGCCTCCCACCACATGTCTTTCCTGTTTCTAGTCTTTGTTTATCAAACAGTAAGCTTCCTGAGGGGGGGAATATTGAGTCTTTTGCTTTCTTGGTCTCTGAGGCACAACAAGCTTTTAAACAAAGAAGTAACCTCCATCCTGCCTGCCCCCAACTGTGCCCTGTGTTGTTGGGAAGATGGCCTCTTTTCTTCTCAGATTTGCAGAGACTGAACTCTAGAGAAAATCAAAACAAGCTGCCCACACGAGGAACTTCCATTGCTGCCAGTTTGATTACTCCACCTGGAGGAAGGAGAAAGAGGATGTGAGTGAATGACAGAACGAAGAAGCATGGATCTGGGGCAGAGAGGAGCTCATGTGACACTTTCTTCTGTCCCTGAAGGCCTGGATGCCTGGTTCCTGAACTGACTGTCATAAATATCCATAATGTCACAAGTATATATAATCTCAGTGACCTAGCTACACTTAGGAAGTGGGCATTGCTCTGGAAAGTTTTAGCTGCTCAGCTCAGCATTCTGCTAATAAATAGATGGCACAGAGAAGAAATTTGGGCTGATAAATTATTTCTGACTACCAAGGTGTCCATAGATGATTTCTTTTCCAGATTTCCCATAATGCCTAGCTTAAGATCTTGTGAATATGATCAGAGAACAGTGAATCCCTTTAAACATTTCTCTAATTAAAAAATATTTTTTTCTGTCTTAGTCACTGTTTCATTGCTGTGAAGAAAGAGACACCTTGGCTAAGGCAATGCTCATGAAAGAAAGTATTTAACTGGGGGCTGGTTTACGATTTAAGAGACTTAGTCCATTACCATCAGGAGAGCTACATCCTGATTAGCAGGGAGAGAGAGAGAGAGAGAGAGAGAGAGAGAGAGAGAGAGAGAGAGAGAGAGAGAGAGAGAGGAGAGGACTTGGCATGGGCTTTTGAAACCTCAAAGTCCACTCCCCAGTGACACACTTCCTCCAACAAGGTCACACCTCTTAATTCTTCTAATCCTTTCAAATAGTGCTACTCCCTGATGACGAATAGCACTCAAATATAGAAGCCTTTGGAGGCCATTCCTATTCAGACTACCACATTCCTCTCCCTGGGCCCCATAGACTTATAGCCATATCAAAATGCAAAAGCATAATCAGTGCAATTTCAAAGGTCCTCACAGTCTCAACACTGTTTAAAAGTCCAAAGTTCAAAGTCTCTGAGACTCATGACAAGCCCTTAACTGTAGCCCCCTGTAAAATCAAAAGGCAGCCCACATACTTCAAACACACCTTAGCACAGAATACACAACTACCATCCTGAGAGGGAAGGAGGGTGAACACAGGAAGGGATGCCAAAGCACTCTTCTGATCCCCAGCTCCTCCCAGCTTTGCTGACTGTAGCACACTTCTCTCATGGGCTGGGCCTGGTCTGCAGTTTTCCTTGGCAGGTATCCCATGAGTCTGGCATCTCCAACATTTTGAAGTCCACACAATCTAGGCTTCACCTTCACAGCCCCATGCGTGGCTTCTCCTCCAGGCCTCCATGCATGGACACCCCTGACACACACCTGGTCTCAGCAGCTTTCCTTAGCCATGGAGATTCCACAACCCCTTTCTTGACTTGACTCTAAAGCTAGAAAGAATCACATGACCGAAGCTGCCAAATTCTGCTATTTGATGGGGCTGGAATTTGACTTCATTTCATTACATTTGCATCAGCCTTATGTTATTGGTGGCTTCCTTTATTGGGTAAGCTTTTCAGTGATTACTTTTCAGAAGTTGGAAGATTAGCTGGTGGGGTCTTGTCCAAATCTCCACTCCCTTCATTCAATTTACTATCAGGTCCTCCTCCTCCTGCTCTTCCTCCTCCTCCTCCTCCCCCTCCTCCTCCTCCTGCTCCTCCTCCTGCTCTTCTTCCTCCTCCCCCTCCCCCTCCTCCTCCTCCTGCTCCTCCTCCTCCTGCTCCTCCTCCTCCTCTTCCTCCTTCTTTTTCTTCTTCATGTTTTTGGTTTTGTTTGTTTTTGTTTTTTCAATACAGGGTTTCTCTGTGTCTTGGCTGTGCTGGAACTCACTCTGTAGAGTTCAGGCTGGCCTTGAACCCAAAGATCTGCCTGCCTCTGCCTCCCAAGTGTTGGGTCAAAGGTGAGCACCATACTTTTTATTTCCTTGAGCACATGACTTAGCTCCAATATCACCTTTGCTGATGCTCCTTTCTCCTCAGATTGTACATTTTATATTTCTCTTTGTCCTGTTTGCTCCTCTTCATTATGGATCTGCATAAGAGTGGTTACTTAAAATCTCTGCCCAAGCCATGAATCCAAAAGTCTTCAACTTAGCCTCAGGCAGATTTTTTAGGACAAACGCAAAAAAAAAAAAAAAAAAAAAAAAAGCAAGCCACATTTACTATTATTATTTAGCCAAATAACACAAGAATGGTTTCTAGACCACTTCCTAATGGTCTTCATCTCTGAAACCTCTTAATCTGTGATGTTGTGATTTGCATGGCTCTCAGCACTACTGTCTTCCATGCTCCTACTAGAATGGCCTATTAAACCCTGCGTAAAGCTTTCAACTGCTTTTCTGATTCGAAGTCTCAAAGATTTCCATATTCTTCCCAATAAAAGCATGGTCAGACCTATCACAGCAATACCCTGCTCCCTGATATCAACTCCTATCTTAGCCAATGTCCCATTGCTGTGAAGAGACACCATGACCAAGACAACACTTGTGAAAGAAAACATTTAACTGGGGGTTTGTTTATAGTTTCCTAAGTTTAGTCCAGAACCTAGTCATGGCCAGGAGCATGTTGGCCCACACGGTGCTACTGCAATGGCTCAGAGCTACATCCTGATCCACGTGCCAAGAGGAAGACTTTGAGCTAGGCATGGGCATTTGAAACCTCAAAGCCCAACCTCAGCGATGCACTTCCTCCAAAAGGGTCACTCTCGTCCTTCTAAATGCTTTCAAATAGTGCCGTTCCCGGGAACGAATCACTCAAACATGTGAGCCTGTGGGGGCCATTCTTATCCAGACCACCATGGTCATTGTCCCAGCAAGTTTTAGCCGCTCAGCTCAGCATTCTGCTAATAAACATATGACAAAAAGAAAAAATTCCAGCTGACAAATTATTTCTGAATATTGAGGGGTCCAAAGAAGATCTCTTTCCAGCTTTCCCATAATGTCCAGTTTAAGAGCTTGTAAATATGAACAAAAAACACTGGATACCCTTAATTTTTTTTAACATTAGATAATTCTTTTTGAGCAGCCTTTCTCTGTGTAGCCCTGGACTTACTATGTAGACCAAGCTAGACTTGAACTCACAGAGACCTGTCTATCTTTGCCACCCAAGTTCTGAGGTTAGCCTAATGACATCTTCCCCACCCCCAAAATTTCATTTTTGTTATTTTCGAGTCGAGTGTGCCTTTGTGTATGTGCACATGTGTGAAGTTACCCTCAGAGTCTAGACGAGAGGGTCGGATCCTTGGAGCTGGAGTTATAGAAGGCTGTGAACCACTTATTACGGGTGCTGGCATTCAGACTTCAGCCCCTCTGCAAGAACAGTACACACTCTTGGCGGCTAAAACATCTCTCTCCAGCCTCTGGACATGTTCATTTGTTTCTAAAGATAATCTCTTGTAATACAGGCTGGCCTTGAACACCTAATCTTCCTGACTCTGTCTTTCCAGTACTGGGAATTACAGGTGTGCTCCCTCATGCTCCACACTATTTCATTCACCCAGCACATGGCTCTCGTGGCAGGCTGACAGGATGAGTCTCTTTGCTAGGCTAAGGGAACACTCACATGCGAGCTTCCCTGTGAAGAGATGCTGATTGGGCACAGTGGGCAGATGGGAGCCGTAGCTTCTCTGTGGACCCCCTGGTCCTGTGAGCATAATGCTCAAGGTTAATAATAATCACCACAGGCAGGCAGCCCAGCGCTGCCTCCCTGTCTGGCTGAGAGGTTTACAACTTAAACTCACAGCAGAGGGAGAAATTGGCTCAATCACTTGGAGTAACGGTACATGAAGAGCCAGTTGGGCATGACCACTACTTAACTCAGGGAGCTGGGGCTGCTGCATTTACCATCCACACATGATAATAAACACGGAATGCTACAAGGTGAAAATTAACACCGCCCGGCACCCACCTGGCCTTGCTTTCTTTCCATGTGCCAGCTTGCCTTAATCTTTACTAGAGGGGATCAGACTGGGAAAACAGGGCCACAATCTACTGTGCTTACCCACAAGTAGAACTCAAGAATTAAAGACCACTCTTTTGGAGGGGATGGTAGTGGTGGTCAGAGTTTCGTGTAAGCCAGGAACTTGGAACTTGGCCTAGAGCTTGCTATGAGCTATGGATGACCTTCAACTTCTGATCCTCCTGCCTCTACCTCCCAAATACTGAAACTGTAGGCAAGCCCCATTTGTATAGTGCAGGGGGATGAGACCCAGGGCTTCATGCATGCCAGGCAAGCATGTCCAGCTGAGCTGTATCTCCAGCTGCCTACTTCATTCATTTAAAAACTATTAATTTAAATCTCTCTCTCTCTCTCTCTCTCTCTCTCTCTCTCTCTCTCTCTCTCTCTCTCTCTGTGTGTGTGTGTGTGTGTATGTGTGCATGTGCACCATGTACATGAGTCCTCAGAGGTCAGAAGAAGCTTCAGATGCCCTGGAACTGGAGTTACAGATGGTTATGAGCCACTATGTGGGGCTAGGAATTGAACATGAGTCCTCTGGGTGAGCAATCAGTGCTCTTAACCACTGAGCCATCTCTCCAGCCACAACTTCATTCTTTAAATGATATGTAAGCTGGACAATGTGGCACATACCAATAATTTCAGTACGTGGCAGACAGAAACAGGATCACTGCAATTTCAGAGCCAACCTTGACACCATAGTGTGTACTAGGTCAGCAAGAGCTACGTAGCAAGGTCTACCTCAAAATGAAAACCAACCAACCAACAAAGAGTAAAACAAAAGCAAGAGAGAAAGAAGGATTTAAAATCTACCAGTTTCAAGAGCTTATCTTATCCTACCAGGATGTTTGATGGCGTAAGCAGAAAGAAGCCTAGCATCATTGCTAATAATAGCTAGTGCTGGACTGGAACTCAGAGCCTGGCCTGTCTAGGTGAGTGTTTCCCCACTGAGCCCTGGTTTTGTTTTTGGAATAAGGTCTTACTACATGGTCCAGGGTGGTTTTAAACATCTCCACCCCAGACATCCTCCTATCTCAGCAAGATCTTTGAGCATCCTCACAGTGACTTTAGTGAGGTGGACTCCATGATGTCCTGCAGTTTCCAGGTGAGGATTTTGCAATGCAGGGCCCACTCAGGTCCTGTGTGGTAGATATGGTACTGAGTCCCTCGGATTAGAATGGAACCTAAGGATTCAGATTCCTCTCATCCTCATGGCTCTGCTTCCAAAATATCTGTGCCATGAGGGTCCAGTCATAGATAAAAAAGACAATGGAGAGCTCTAAGCAGAAGATTTTTTATGGGCCTGTTCTGCATATATTTATGAATTCATGTGATCTATCCCCCGACTTGCCAGCTAAACTCTGGAGTCGGGAGAGGGAATGGTACACTGAGCAGGACTGAGTCCTGGCCTTCTGGAAGCCTCGAACGGGGCTGGTCAGAACACACACCGGGCAGTCCAGATACAAGGCAGATGCTGGGAAGAGTGACGATAAATGTCCAAACATTGCAAAGGGACTCACAGAGGAGGGAGGGATTAATTCCGACAGAAGGCAGAGTGGAGAAGATTACTTAAAGATCTAGCAATGGCTTTCAAAAGAGAAAAAAAGAACGGACCTGGTAAGGGAGGCAGAGAACCAAGAGTCTGGCCTGGAGCCCACCACAGCCCCTGCTCTGGGGCATTTTCCAGATTTCCACTCACTCAGCACAGAGGGCAGTACAGTGAAATGTTCTCCAGGCAAAAGCTCTGAGCATTCTTTTGTGTTACCTTAAAAACTGACATAAATTTTAATTTCTAATTTATAGTATAGTAGTATTTGTTTTGTTATAATTTTAAGATAATTGGCTTAAATTACCAGTCACTGAACAGCATAACTTCATCTTGCGGTTTGCGAAAACCTGACATATAATTTTCTTAAATTTTTTTTTTTTTTTGGAAAAGCATGGTGGCATACACCTTTAATCCCAGCACCCAGGAGCTCAAAAGACAGATAAGCAGATCTCCATGAGGCTAGCCTGATCTACAAAACAAGTCCTAGGCCAGCTAAGACTACATAGTAAGTCCCTGTCTCAAAAGAAAAAAAAAATCTTTTTTTGAAAAAAAATGTCTCACTAAGTAGGGACCAGATTGGTTTTGATCTTGCAGAGATCACCTGCCTCTGCGTCCAGAGTTCTGGGATTAAAGGTATGTACGACACATCAGGTTCCACATGCACACATATAAAATATGTCAGTGTGTGTGTGTGTGTGTGTGTGTGTGTGTGTGTGTGTGTGTGTGCGCGCGCGCGCTGTGTGTGGAAGCGCAAACACAATGTGGGAGTAGAAATCAGGGGACAACTTGTAAAAGTCAGGTCTCTCCGTCCAATGGTGGACGGGACTCAGGCTTAACTTGAGAACCATCGCCTGCTGAGCCAGCTCTCCTCCGTCCCTGACAATCTCCGTTTGAAGAATAACTCCAGAAAGTCAGCACTGGAAGTGTGGCTGGAAGCCGAGGGTTCATGGGTTCTCCTGGCTTGTCTTCTCTCCCTGGGTGGCAGTAAATGAAGCTGTGGTAGGAAATGGCAGGGATCCAGTCTGGACATCTTAGAAAGCAATTTTGTCACTGTGTGAGTGTGCTAACATGGACCAAGACAGCACTAACGACATTATCAGTGATTGCAGTTTCACAGACACTATCTGACAGGAGCACTGTCATATATATGGCCCACTATTGACCGAAACGTAGTAATAATGTGCCTAACCATAGTCTACTTTAAGCTTCCTCAGGAGGCCAGACCCTGTTTGGCAAACAGACAATATTAACCACAGGTGCAGCCAGTAGTGAGGGGATAAACTGGTTTTCATACATTTCTTTATTATTAGGAAATTAATGTCTAATTACACACATGTAAGAGGAGGCAGCCCCAGTAGCACCTCCAAGAATGGTGAGCTTCTCCTTATTCTCTTCCAGGCTGTATCCATAACAATGGCACTCTCTCTGTCAAACAGCCGCCTTGTCCCGTGCCCCACCTCCCCATAGCCTTGGCTGGCACAGAAGTGGCTAAGTAAGCCTGGCTGGCCTCCAACACACATAGATCCTCTGTCTCCTGAGTGCTTGGATGAAAGGCATGTGCCATCATGGCTGTCTTTATTTCTTGATTTTGAGACAAGAATTCACTATATAGCTCTAACTGGCCTGAAATTTGCCTTGTAGACCAGGCTAGCCTCAAATTCACAGAGATCTACCTGCCTCTGCTTTCCAAGTGCTGGGATTGCAGGGACTAAATGCCACCATGCCCAGCCCTGCTAAATCTTTTCAGAGATTTATTTTCCGTTTGGATTATTATGTGTGTGCTGGTGTGTGGTATGTTACATGGGGGTCTGAGTGACTGAAGAGCCGAGAAGAGGACTCCAGAGTTCCTGAGGAGGAGTTACAGGCAGTGATGAGCTGCTCCACAGGGGTGTTTGGAATGGAATTCTGGGTCTCTGCAGGAGTAGCAAACATGTCTTCTTTCTTACAAAAAGATTTATTCATTTTTATTTTATGTGTGTGAATGCTTTGCCTGCATGCATGTCTATACACCATGTCTATGTCTGATGCTCATAGAGGCCAAAGAATAAGGTAATGGATCCCTGGGAACCAGAAGGCAGTTGTAAGCTGCCATGTGAATGCTGGGAACCAAACCCAGGTCTTCTGGAGGACCAGCCAGTGCTACTTACTCAGCACCTAGGCATCTCTCCAGTCCCCAAAGAGCCTTGGAGTTAGCACCTGCAAGGGGAAACTGGAGAGTTAAATGGCTGCCTAGTGAGAGTTGAACACCTAAAAAATGTGATACGCTTCCCTTCTTCCCTGGTTTTCTGCAAAGTATCACAGAGTTTTGTTTGTTTTAAAGGCCCCATTTCCCCAATGAAAACTTGGGGGTTAATTTTCAGCACGGTGCCTGGGGACCGAGTGGTGGGACTCTCATTACCTATAATGGGAGCATACTGATTCCCTCCGTGCATGCGATATGGAAAATGCTCCCCTCGATAGCTACAAAATTTTGGTTTTGAAAATTGAGGCTGTCTTTCTCAACACAAAGCAGATTTCTAGAAACACCCAAAGCTATCCGGTGTTGGCCTGAGGCCCTTGTGAGTTTGTGTGTAAGGAAGAAAATGCTTTTGTGTGTGTGTATAGCCCCTCTCCGAACAGCAACATTAAAACATTGCACCTTTTGGCTGACGGCAGTAGTTGCCGTATCTCACCTGAAAGCTTTGTTGGGAACCCAATAAACCTGGCACACAGTTTGTGACACCCAGTGAAATGCTGCACTTTCCCATAATAACTGAGCCCTGATGCCTGTCATTAAGGGGCCTCTCTTATTAAACATCTCTTTTTTAAATGCCTGCCATCATCTGGTCCCAGTGTACATTAAATCCCATTATAATTATAACCATACTTCACCATAACATCCCTTGCAGCTCCCATCCACACTGCCTAACCCCTCAGGGCATCTTTGCACTAATAACAACTCAGATTTGCTATTTGAGTTGACAACATTAGGCCCCACTACCATTTGCAATATGCTGGATAGAGAAAGGGAAGAAAACACTTTCTTGCCCTCAATCACAAAGATCTTGGGGGCGGGGGATCCACGGGGGTTATACAGTGAGACCCTGTCTCAGCCACGCAATGGTTCCTGTAGATGCCAGCAAGGGCATCCTTGGTAGCTAGAAAAGATGCCTAAGTGTGCAGTCTCCACTGTTCCGGGCCTCATGATGGAAGGAAGGTGATGGGAATTATCTGATTGGCTTTCCTGAGCCTAAAGTACCAGAACGTAGAGGTCACCTCAGTACTTTGCCCTGTGGTTTTGGAAGGTGTGTCTCATGACATTGCTCCACTCGACTCACATATGGAATGCCGAATAGGCAGGCACTTAGTGTATGTGGTGTTGGGATGATATTTGCTAATCAAGAACTCAGAGTAGTAAACTGCATCCTCAGCCCAAAGAATTGAGACTTTCCATTCACATCCAAGTAAAATACTCAAGCTCTTGAGCGTCTCTTAGGTGTTTTACTGTCATTTCAAAACTCCCTTTCAGTAGTGTGAGAGCCTGGGGAAGGAAGGAAATTGCAGGAAGCCTTATATAACAGCCAGTGTCACTTTGGCTGGTGCCTGCTACCTAGCCCTGTCCTCAACAGAGAAAGAAAAGGAAGCTAAAGGCTCTTGGTTGTTTCTTTTGCTCCTCTCAGTAGAGTCTAGGTAATCTAGGCATGAAGAACTGAGCTGTGCTGCTGCCTGTCTCTGAGCCTCGGGTTTCTTATCTCCCCAAATGAGGATGGTCATGGAACACCAACAGAGTTGTTAGAAGGATTAACTAAAACGAGACAGGTAACGTGCTAAGCTTCTCAGGGAATGCTCTGAATGAACTGTTATTCCCACCACCCCCTTCTTCCCCTTCTTATATGTTATACAGTGGACATGCTCTTCCACTAGCTGAGCTTGCAGAGGCTCCACGGCTGGGAGGTATGTAGGGGAGAAGAGGGAATGAAGGAATGAGGGGTTTGTGGTGTAGTTCTGTCCAATGGGTAGCTCACCCTGCCTCTGCTTTCTAGCTTGACGAAGATGGAAGCCTCTTACATTTTGCCAGAAAACCTTAAATCAAGGTTCTGTGTTTTGTTTTGTTTTTGAGAGGTTTCACTTTTGAGAGGTTTGTAGCCTCTAACAGTTTGACTTCTGTCTCCATAGTGCTAGGATAAAAAGAAAGCACTACCATGTCCAGTGGTCTTTTGCCATTTTAGAAGCTGATTTTCCAGTTTTCCTACCATATCTTTGAAGAAAAAGAAAACAACCCAAAAGGGGGGGGGGATTCTTTGATTTTTCTCCTCTGTTTGGATTTAGGCCTTTCCATATGAAATCTCTCAACTGGGGACTCTCATTGCTTTCCAGGATCCAAGGACACAGCTCTGGCTATAAACGGTGCTGGTTTGGGATGGAGGCTGCTGCTGCTTTCTCTGGGCCCAATAAACCTTATCAAACTGCTGTGCGGCCAGCCTTCATCGCTAAGTGGAAATGCTCTGGAGCCCAATGCTGGCACTCAGCCCACAGTTTTGCCTGCCTTCTCCCTTTCTGTTACCTTCCCCACCTCTTAAATCTAGGCATTACTCTCTCTTTAACACTTCCTAACAAGGGCTGGGCTCTTTAATGGGCAGAGTTTATGAAGCAAGGGAGATTTTCACATAGAGTGACTATGGTTGGGGTTGGGGGGAGGCCAGAGCCAGGCAGGAATTGTTCTTTCGTTTCCATTGTGTCTACGGAGTCTCTTTCTCTGATTTGAGGGTTGATGGGAGAACAGGATCAGAGGTTGATCGGGTGCCTCTCCGGTGACTGCTGAGAGAGGCTGGTAGGTGGGTGTGGACCCTAGACAGCAAGTCCCCTTTAGACAGAACCTCAGCAAGCTCAATGCTCCATTCCCATGGCTAGGCTTCCACGGGGATCTTTCCTGCTCCCATATTATGCTCATCAACTCAACTTCCTCAAATCCCCTTTGTCTTACAGAGGCTTGGCCTTAACTTGAAAATCAGGTAGCCTTTACGCAGGGTTGCTTTTTGTTGTATACCAACTGACTCCAGGGGTCTCCCCTTGCCTTTAAGAGGGTAACTCAACTGCAGCTTTCTTCCTTTGCTTTCCAGTGCTCCGTTCTGTTGACTTCTCTCTCCCACTGCTAATCTGAGAATTGGAGTGTCACTTGTTAGGATGCCTTGTTATTAGAAATGACCAGCACAGTAGCAGACCCGTGCAGAAGCCCCGTGTGTAAGCTTTGCCACCTGGTCTTCGTGGGTTTTTGTCTCCATTCACCGCCCACCCTTCCTCCTCCTTTAGCTCCTGGGGAATCAAGATGCGATTCTGTGAGTCCTGTGGGAGATCCGTGGGAAGCCAAGGACACAGCGCCCCCAAACTGAAGCCTGGAACTAAGACCTTATGACTTGAGGGTGTGGCTGTGTGGGTGACTTTTCTGAGACCCCTGGGTGGCGCTCTCTACCATACCCCCAACAGCACTGCGCTGGGGCTTTTGCCGGAGGCCAGAGCTCAGAAAAGTACCTTCCACCCCCAATCCCCTGCCCAGCTTCGTGTGAAAAGGAGAAGGCGGAGCTTTCCTCAGGTAGAGGAAGGACATATTTTTGTTTGGTCTCACTACCCTACGGTTTGTCATCTCAACTACGCCCTTTAAAGTGGGCCAGCCGCCTAGGGAAGAAAGTAGTCTGGAGCGGCCCAGCGCTCTTCCAAGCTTCCAGTCGCTCCGGAAGGCTGAGCTGAGCTGAGCTGGGTGCAGGATCTTCAGAACTTTCCATCCAGGTTCCTGGGGCTGGGGAAGATGGGGGAGGATGCCCGAGATTGGGAGTGATAAAGTATTACTATTCAGGCCTTGACATTTCAGCTTGCAACAATCTAGATTGCAAAACCGAGGTGCCGCCTCCTACCAGATCTCTAGTGGCCCCTCTAGATTTATCTGGCCAAATCCCGCTAACTCGAACGCTCACCCCTGCGGGCAGGCATGAGAGGCCTGGTTTGGGACTGGAGAAGCGACCCACTTAAAACTAGTGTCTAGGGTAAGGAAGGAGGCAATCCGAATTCCGAGAAAAAGTGAAAGGCTAGATGCCACACACTGAACTGGTGCAAATAATAAAAAACAAAAACAAAAACAAAAACGGGACAAACTGCGCTCTTGAGTACCGGGGTTGGGGGAGTTGGGGGGCGCGGGATGCACCGCATGCCCAGTAGAAATGAAAAACCTGGCGCTAAAAGTGGGAACTGCTCCTCCCTCTTATCTTTCTGATCCCTCGGGGGTTGCCAGGTCCTCTGCGGTTCCTCTTCCTTGCAACCTTTTGCCCTCTCCACCTAGCCACGAGCAGCAGCCGCTGGCGCCGGGGCAGCAGCTAGATGTCAGGAGAAGCCCGGAGCGCCGAGCGCTGGGAAGGGAGGGGAGCGCCCGGGAAGGGAGGGCAGGGCTGGGAGCGCGCACGGGCTCTGCCAGGGCGGGGGTGGGGCGGGGTGGGCGGGCCAGGGCCGGCCAGGGGGAGGGGAGGGGAGGGGGCAGCTGTGGGCAGGGAGCCGGGCTCGGCCGCCAGCACTAAAGATGGAGAGGCGCCGGGGCCTCGCAGGGGAGGGGGCTCGGCGTTGACGTGGGACGCGGCGGAGGCGCCGCAGCCGGTGGTGATTTGCTAACCTAGCGGCAGAGAGGAGTTAAGGGTGATGAGAGCGGGTACTGCGAACTGCCGGGCGATGCCGCCGCTGCCGCCGTGAGATCCGGAGCAACAGTTCCCCAGCAACATCCCTTCCCAGATCCAGGCACACCCCTAACCCCCCAGGCACGCACACCCACCCCAAGCTCCAGGCTCCGCAAGCGGTAAGTGTATGTGTGTAGGGAACCCGGGAAGGACTCGCACCGCCCAGCGACCGCCTCCCGCCAGGGCGCCCTGGGGCGGGAGAGGTTTAGGCGGGTGGTGCTAGCTTTGGCCACTCGGCCGCTGGGCTCGTGCGGGGTTCTCTAGTTGCTGCTGCAGCAGCGATTGCCCGTGCCGGTTGGGGGTCAGCTAGAAAGCGGAGCCGAGGCTGTCAGCTTGGGCGCAGCTGCACCAACCTTCCTCCTCCGGGCACGGTCCGGTTCGGGTGAGAGGTGGCAGGCCGGGAGGTCTGCCAGGGCTGCGGGCGCATGTAGTCGGGGACTGGGTGTCTTTGTACAGGCAAGGGCTGGCGGAGGAGCAGAGAGATGTGGGTGCTCATATGTATGCGGACCGGTGCGCTTGGCGTGAGATAGGATTGTGTCTTATTTATTTGTGTTTATTCGCTGGCGAGCTGGGGAGCTAGAACCGGAGGAAGCGAGGAGCGAACCTGGGGGGCGGGTGGGAGGGGACTGGTACCCGCTCGGGTTTTGTTTTCTTTAGAGAAAACGTGGTGGGATTTTTTTTCTTCTTCTTGATTGGACTTGATGCCCCCTTTTAAGGAGAGAGGGAAGCTTCGGAGAGACTCTGGCGCTCCGGGTCCTCCTCGGCTCTCGGTGGGAACAGCCCGTGGAGCCGGAGCTCGCGGTGCGCTCCCGGCCGCGCACGGTGGGTTCCCGGCTCTGCACCTGATGCATTCGGGATGTCTTTCCCACCCTGGCGCGCTGCAAGCTGGCCCAGCCCCTCGCACGCTCCCGCACGCGCTCGAAATGCGCACGATCCTGCCAGCTTGCAGACCCCACCGGAATGCACGGAAGCGCACCGCTGCAAGCAGCTCGCCTCCTCCCCGCCACGCTCCCAGCGTGTCTGACTCGGGCACGCCGGCAGCTGGTGTAGGAGGCCGGGGACCCTGCTGGTGGCTTCCCGGGGATCCCGATTTTTGGTGGAAGGTGGAGGACCTAGAGATCTTTTCTCACTTGGCCTCCCACCACTCGCCTCGGGGCTTTTGTGCTTCCTTTTCTCCCCCAGGGGTTGCGCCGCCCGGTCGGCCTAGCAGCGGCGTCCAGCCCGCTTGGACCTTCTTCTTTCCCCGGTCTCTTTCGCTTTTCCGCCCCCTCTTAGCTCTGTTCCCTTTCTTCAGGCACCTGACTCCCGGGAAAAAGTTGTTTTCCCAAGTTTGCCGAAGTCCTATGCAAGTCTCGGCGGGGGTCTCTGGGAACAAGGGGTGTGTTGCGCCATCGAGCCTCAGAGCACTGGCGGGTTAGCGCTGGCTTTACACAGAATAGGCTGATCGCTGCACCTAGCGACGGTCGGATCGCGGGTGCAGAGCCGCGGGTTAGGGAGAGGGCACCTTGATTTCCCTCAAGGCCCAAAAGACTTCTTTGAGGGAAGGTATTCCGGCAGCGAACCTTCTTTATTTTGGCTTCTCCCCCTTAGTTCTCCGAATCTCTGATCACTCCCGAAAGCACACCACGTTTATGAAGCCTTTGATGAATGGATATCTCACCCTTGTTGATGCCCTCTGTTTCCACTTTGGGGTGAGCAGTAAGAGTGGCCCGCCAGGACTGTTAACTCTTTCTGCATGAGTTTTTTTTTGCCTAAGAGTTCTTAAGACTCCTGTTGAGGGTGAAGACAAGCTCTATGAAGAGTGGGTGAGAAGGCTAGCTCTCTCCACCCCTCTCCCTAGGCTGTGTGAAGTGTTGGCTACAGACAGACAGAGGTTGGGACCTTATCCCGTTAGATCTTTCTGCTCTTGTCCGAATGGCTGTTCAGAGTTGGGCACCTCTCTGTCACCTAGAACACACTCTGGGAGAGGCCTTTGTGTCCTAGCCCTGTCTTCCCTTGCTTCTGGGCTTAACTCACGCCAGAGATACTGGTGCCAATGTCACTTACAGAACCATATTCAGTGTCAGTTTTTCTCCTTGTCACTGGGCTCGCCAACACCTGGGAGGCATCCAGTCTGGTGTGCACCCTTTATCTACTTTCTCATTTTAGAGCGTTCATTTTGACCATTGGGGGCTTGTGGGTGGGAGGCGTAGCATCTTGTATAATTGTATGTAGGCATGTGTGCATGTGCACGCACACACAGCACACATACAGCAACTTTGAGGAACTTTAGTTAGAAATGACTTAAGAATGTGATGTGATGGGTGTGTTTGGGGGTAGGGGGTGTGTTGTGTTGTGTTTGTCACAGCCTAGGAATGGGTCCACCAATCCTTTGCAGTTCTGACTTCAGAGTGCGAGGGCAGAGGCCGCAGAAACCAGTGGATGATGGAGAGAGTCCTGTCTAGGATGTCTAGGAGAGGGCGGCCTCATTGCCTGCAGATAGGAGACCACCACCATGCTTAACAGCCCTGGCTAGATCCGGTTGTCTCCTAAGGCTGTTTCAGTGAGCCAGAACTAGAAAAACGTTGAAGATGAGGGCTTGCCGATAGGGGGTGGGCAGGAAAGCTGAATGCTTAGGTTGACTAAAGGGAGGGGTTGAACACTCGCTAATTTTAAGTAAGTTTGTGAGCCTCATGGTGGACAGTGGTCTTACACAGGAAGGCTCTGCTCTCAGCCTTAAAGAATGCCTAGAACTCATTGCAATCTTCATTTCATTTTATCCGATGCATGCTTTGGAGCAGTGGGGGAAAGTGTGCGGGAAATCGTAAACCTTCTTTTTCCTCTCAGCACCCTGGACTTGTTGGAAAGGGTGATCATACATTTCTAGGAAGCCCACCCCCTTCCGTTACGCCCCCCAACCTCTGGAGTGAAGGCATACTATAGTGTTTGAATTTTTATTATAAGGGACACTGGGGAAGTTGTCACTTGCTCACTCCTTTCATCTTCTCTTCCCTTCTCCAGTCCCCTCTGCTGGCCCCGAAGCCTACCCTGCCCCTCCTTGCAGAGCAGAGAAGGAAAGAGAGCCCCATGCCTGAGCCCAAGGGAGCATCATGGATCTGACAAAGATGGGTATGATCCAGCTACAGAACCCTAGCCACCCCACGGGGCTGCTGTGCAAGGCCAACCAGATGCGACTGGCCGGGACTTTGTGTGATGTGGTCATCATGGTGGACAGCCAGGAGTTCCACGCCCACCGGACAGTGCTGGCCTGCACCAGCAAGATGTTTGAGATCCTCTTCCACCGAAACAGCCAGCACTATACTCTGGACTTCCTCTCGCCAAAAACCTTCCAGCAGATCCTGGAGTATGCTTACACGGCCACACTGCAAGCCAAGGCGGAGGATCTGGATGACCTGCTGTATGCAGCTGAGATCCTGGAGATCGAGTACCTGGAGGAGCAGTGCCTGAAGATCCTGGAGACCATCCAGGCATCTGATGACAATGACACAGAGGCCACGATGGCTGATGGCGGGGGCGAAGAAGAAGAGGACCGTAAGGCTCGATACCTCAAGAACATCTTCATCTCGAAGCATTCCAGTGAGGAGAGTGGTTATGCCAGTGTGGCTGGACAGAGCCTCCCTGGGCCCATGGTAGACCAGAGCCCCTCTGTCTCCACCTCTTTTGGTCTCTCAGCCATGAGTCCTACCAAGGCAGCAGTGGACAGCTTAATGACCATAGGACAGTCACTCCTGCAAGGAACTCTTCAGCCACCAGCAGGGCCTGAGGAACCCACACTGGCAGGGGGTGGGCGGCACCCTGGGGTGGCTGAGGTGAAGATGGAAATGATGCAGGTTGATGAAGCCCCGGGCCAGGACAGCCCTGGGGCGGCTGAGTCTAGCATCTCAGGAGGGATGGGGGACAAGCTTGAAGAGAGGAGCAAAGAGGGGCCTGGGACCCCTACTCGGGGCAGTGTCATCACCAGTGCCAGAGAGCTGCATTATGGGAGAGAGGAGAGTGGTGAGCAGCTCTCGCCTCCTGTTGAAGCTGGCCAGGGACCCCCTGGGCGGCAGGAGGCCCTGGCACCCCCAGTGGAGAAGCATTTGGGTATCTACTCAGTGTTGCCCAACCACAAGGCTGATGCTGTGTTGAGCATGCCGTCTTCAGTGACATCTGGTCTCCATGTGCAACCTGCCCTGGCTGTCTCCATGGACTTCAGCACCTATGGGGGTCTGCTGCCTCAGGGCTTCATCCAGAGGGAGCTCTTCAGCAAGCTGGGTGAACTGGCTGTGGGCATGAAGGCTGAGAGCCGTCCTCTGGGGGAGCAGTGCAGCGTGTGTGGGGTCGAGCTTCCGGACAACGAGGCCGTGGAGCAGCACAGGTAAGCCCCTGCCGCAGCCCTGCCACCATGCTCTGGCCAGCATGGCGTTTCTTTATGCCCGGCCCATTCTGAATCTGGGGGCCTGACTCCTTTGTGCTCCTTGAAAAACCACACCAAACCATTCTTTCCAGTATCAAGGCACAGGAGGGCACAGTTATTTTCAGAGGACTGTGAAAAGAAATGGTGTCTATCCATAACATTGGGGGACTCATGGGCTCAGCCTGTAGGCCTTCCTTTCCGTTTCGCTTTTGGGCTTCCATCTGGTCTTCCTGTGGTTTGGTCTATGCTTTTGTTTTGCCTAGAGTGACTGTTTAATAATAAAGTGGTGAGAAAAGGGGCAGGAAGTGGGGTTCAGTCTGAGGGTCTTCTCTGGCCTCGGGGTTCAGGCTGAGGGGCTCCCCTGGCCTCGATTGAGCCACATGATCAGACTTCAGCATTTTCTTTCCCCACTGGGCATACATAATTTGTGCAGTGGTAGGCTGATGTCGGCAGCCTATGAAGGAAGCAGGGATTGGGTGTTGTTTAAGGCCTGTGTGTACCTATAGGTCTCAAATGTCTCTTCTGGCAGACACATTGTGAGGCAGAGAGAGCTTTAGTTAAATTCAAGGAGAAGGACTCACGTACGAGTTTTGGTCTTACAGCCTGTATAGTCTCTTCTCATGCCATCTCTTATGACAAGGGCTAGCCTTGGCAGCCCTCTAGCTTCTGGTTTCATCTTTGCAACCCCCTTCCCATTTTTGAGTCCTTGGTTCAGGACCAGTGCTTTATCAGGAATTGTACCTTACAATATCCCCTAGAGGTAGGTAGTGTTTCTTTTAGTAAGACACAGGAAAACTGCTGCAACTGAGTCCTACCAAGGCAGAAAGATTCCTGTGCGTTATGGTTCCTTGTAGCCCTCCAGTGAAGAGAGGATCCTTCCTGTACAACAGGTCAGGGAGCACTGCCCAGTGCTCATAAGAGAGGGTGTCAACAGTGGGTTTGCCTTTTCTGTTTGCCGTAAACCACAAGGCCGTCATTTTCGCCCCTCTTCCCTGAGTCTGACCAATTGTGCCCACAAATCTGGCTTTCTGCTGTTGTGAATAACTTTTTGCACGACTTCCGGCTGGGCGATTTGCTGATCTTGGGTGGATTTTCCACCTTTGCGTGCACTCTTCCTCCTCCTCCATTCCTGTTGCTCATTTAGGTAGGGGGATTTGAGGGGGTGGGGAACCGATCTAATCAGCTCTAGCCGCAGCTTGCTCCGAAGCTTCCTGATCGGCCGCGCTGAGCTGTACCTTCTGGAAAGTGGCACTCAGCTAAAAAAGTAACCATTTCTTTTTCCAGAGAGTACAGAAAATAACAACTGCGGATATGTGTCTTCTTAGTACTTGATCTGCTCAGAAAATAGACTAATGAAATTGTGCTTGTTTTTGCTCACACTTTCCTTCAGAGAAACCCCCTCTGAACCTTGACCAGATAGGTCTACCATCATTCCGGACGTGAACATGCTGTGAAAAGTGGGGTAATAGGGAAAGTCACTTTTTAAGGTCTGTTTTGGGGTGTATGTGGGGGCTAGAGAAAGAGAGCTCTGTTGGTTAAGTGCTTGCTACGCAAGCGTGAGGGCATGCGTTTGGATCCCTAGAACATATGGGAAAAGCCATGCACACCAGCAAAAATTCCAAGCTCAACAAAATGCAGCTGTAGTCATAGCCCAGAGGAGTTGGAGATAGACCAGAAGCCTGGAGCTCTGGCTAGTCAGCATAGCCAGATCCACAAGCTCCAGGAGCAACAAGAGATCTCATCTTAATATGTGTGTGTGTGTGTGTGTGTGTGTGTGCGCGCACACACACACACAAGTACGTATGTATATGTATGTATATTATACACATATTACATATACACATATAAATGCACGCACGCGCGTGCGCGCACACGTGGATGTGAAGAACAATTGAAGAAGATGCTTAATGTGATTTCTGGCTCCCTTAGACAAACACACGCTCACAAAGTGTTTTTTATCTGATTTTTTAAAAAAGAAAATTTAACTTACTTGCTTGAGACAAGGTCTTACTGAATAGCCCTAGCTAGCCTAGAACTGGATATGTAGACCAGGTTAGTCTTGAACTCTAGAACCACCTGCTTCTGTCTCTCAAGTGCCTGGCCTTTTTCTAAGTCTTAAATCTCCAAAGTCTTCCTTACAGAACAAAGAATTTTCTTTTTCTTTTCTTTCTTTCTTTCTTTCTTTCTTTCTTTCTTTCTTTCTTTCTTTCTTTCTTTCTTTCTTTCTTTCTTTCTTTTTTTTTGTTTTTTTGTTTTTCGAAACAGGGTTTCTTTGTGTGCCCTGGCTGTCTTGAAACTCACTCCGTAGACCAGACTGGCCTCGAAATCAGAATTCTGCCTGCCTCTGCTTCCCAAGTGCTGGGAAAGGCATACACCACCACTGCCCGGCTGATAGAATCAAGAATTTTCAATGAGTCCATGTACATAGTTTTCTTTGTACTCAAGGCCACAAAAGATGTAACTGTCCTGAGTTCTGTGCTCTCCTGTGATGGGACCCTAATAGAAAGAAGTGAGGGTTGGCTGAGCTGTGGCTGAGCTGTGGCTGAGCTGCCACGTGCAGGGCTGAGTATCTATAGTTGTTCTTCAAGCCTCCTGAGCTCAGCTTAAGGGTTGATGCTGATTGAGGTGACATCCAAAGTCACTGGGTCTGTGGCCACCATCTAGTCACCATGAAGGTTGAAGAACTACTTCTGTGTCCTTCATCTATTCCAGCCTTATTCCTATATTTCACCATTGGCTTTGAGCCCTCACGTGTGCGGTTCTGAGCATTCCTGCCTATTGGAGCCTAGGTGAGGTCATGTACACTATGTCCCTGCCCTCATAAGCTTGTAACAGTGAGGCTTGATTCTGGAGTTCTTGCTGCCACACCATGTGCTTTTGACAGGGTTGAAGTTAGTCCTTCATCCTGAGCAGCTAGATCTGATGCCGGATCCTTCTGCGATAAGCTATGAGGTCTGAGGACATGAAGAGAGGGAGATGATATTTCTCTGCGTGTGCAGCCCTGGCTACTCCTGGATAAATGTACTTTGTGGGAGGCCTTTGCCATCCTCCTCCAGGCACCAGGATTAATGTACCACCTCCCCATTTCCCACTGTTCTGTGCATTACCCCTTCCACCTATCATCAATCTGAGACATGTCCAGTGGAAGAATAGTCATCACAGCCACGAGAGCAAACAGAAAGGCAAGATTGAAAAATCAGATACCAAGAAGCGGTGGAATTGGCCAGGATGCCAACAGGGAGGACTATGACAAGGTACAGGCAGCAAAGTTCATTTTATTTTAAGGCATCAGTTAGAGTGTTGGTGCAGATGAAACATCTGGCATTTATTCTTGCTCTAAGGAGGAAGAAAGGGCAGAGTATAGAGAAGCGCAAGGCAGGAAGGGAGTGGTTGGTTATTGAATTACATCCATAGATTTCTACATAACTTGATCCCAACCTGGGGTGGCCTGAGGGGAGCATGTCTTGGCTGGACAGAGAATGGTAATGAAACTTTGGGGGGTTGTGTGTCATGATCCCTGTATCAAATGGTAGGGTATCAAAGAAACATAGAAGGATGGATAATGGATAGATGGATGGATGGATGGATAGATGGAAGGAAGGAAAGACCAGACATAGAAACCGCTTGGATAAATTAGGTGGACATACTTAACTGACAGAACCTGGAGGAAGCTAGCCAGTGAGATACAGTTGAGCTGCAATCTTCTCCAGTTTCCAGACCCCTGGGTCTTTTCCAGTAGGCCCGTAATAAAAGGGCAGTGTCTAGAGAGGGAGCCCTCTCCGGCTTCTGGAAGATGGGACTCTCCTGCCTTTTTTCTCTGAAAAACTGGAGCAGTTATGCCTGTGGGTTGGTTTGGATGTGGTCTAGGATCCACCTGAATCAGATGCTCCTGACCCTTCCCTTCCTTACACAGTTGTCAGTATCATTACATGAGCAGCGGAGTTGACCCGTGTGGAGACGCAGTTCTCTTTAATGGCTGTGTCTGCCCAACTCCCAGGACGGCTTTTATTGCATTCAGGCCCCTTGGTGCTCTAGAATCAGAGCGAGGCCTGGATCTTCTGTAGGATTCTCTGCTGTATCAAATACTGACCAGCCCTCAGGTCAGCTCAGTGGCTCTGCCACTCTTATTTAGTTCTGGAAAGGAGATTCAGGCACCAAGGGTTGGTCTTGGCTGGTTCCCGAACCCACCTGTGGTAGAGCCCCTCCTCAAAGCTTCCTGGGGCCAGCTTAAGAAGATATGAGCCATGTGATAACCCACCCCAGCTGGGATATGGGGACTGTTTGCTCAGCTTGGCCTCTCTCACATGGCAGAGACTCTGTTTTCAGTGAGGGGTCATGCAGAGGGTCCTATGGCCATTAACAATTTGTTTTGAGAGAAGATCTGGTGTGCCCCAGATAGCTTTGAACTCAATATGTATCTGAGGATGCCTTTTTTGAACTTCTGATCCTCCTGTTTCCACCTCCTGCTTGCTGGGAGTCTCAGGTGTGCACCACCACATCCAGTTTTAGGTGGTGCTGAGGGTCAGATCCAGGACTTTGTGTTTGCTAGGAAAGTGTTCTAGCAACTGAACATCCCTCCCTCCCTCCCTCCCTCCCTCCCTCCCTCCCTCCCTCCCTCCCTCCCTCCCTCCTCACACTGTAGCCCACAGTAGCCTTTGAACTCCTGGTGGTCCTCCTGCTCCAGCATCCCAGGTGTGAGATCTGAAGTCCAAGCTACCATGCCTGACTTCCAGGCACCTCTGAGGTAGTACCAAGTTCCGTTTGGAGCAGGGTAAGCTGTGGAGAGCCACGGCAGCCACATTAATAATGCCCACGGCCCTGCTGTGATGCTCTATCTCTGCAAAGCACATTGACAGACTTTCTCCTAACCCTTCTGAAGGAGGGGGGTGGGGCTGACAATCCTGGCTCTGTGATTACAAAGTCGGAGAAGCTCTGAAAGCTAAAAGGTTTTGTGTAAGTTTGCAGCAAACTCATTTAGTGGCAAAAGCGGATGCGCGGCTATATTTATCCTGCTTTATTTTGAATATTCATATGTTTTGCTGCAAAAATATTAATGTGTTTGATTACAGAGTGCTACCCTAGATGCCACTGGAGTTGGAAACACAGGTCCCAATAAGCCTAACATCTGCTCAGTTCTGATTTCTGAAGCACCGGGGGGGGGGGGGGGGGTTGGGTAAGGGATCATGGGCCAATATCAAGCCCCCCAGCTTAGAGATAAGGAAAGATGTGAACCGGGGAAGTGACATGCTGATGGTCACACAGCTATAAATGGTTTAGGCCAGGCACTCTGCTTGCCATCTAGTTCATGAGCCTTGGGCACACTGCAGCAGTCCTTATAAGCACATGGATGGTGCTGTTCTGGCTCAGCTCCATCTGACCTAGTCTTTAGGTACCAGTGCCATCCCTGAACTGCCAGGGTTGGAGGCTTCAGCCATCTTCCTTGACGTCAGTTCTAAAGGTCAGGTGTCTCCAGGCTTTGCTTAGTAGCTATTTATAGCTACTATGTCATTCACAGATTTGCCCCAATCCGGTTCAAACCTGTTTCTGTTTCCAGGAAGTATCTTTTGGGGTGATGAATGATTCTGTTCCTAACTTCCTGGGCTCCTGGAAACCTGGTCTTTTGGAGGGGTTTGCGGCTGTGTAAGGAAGTGAGATGGTTTGCCAGGGTGTGTCCAGCTGCTTTGAAGGCCAAGGCTCTGAGTTACCTGTGTCGTGGCCCCCTTTCCAGCCCGAGCTTGCTTTCTAAGAGCACTTTGCTGGTTAACTGTCTTTTATTCCATGGTTTTGGAATCCTCATGATGGGATCAGACAGCCAAGATTATATCAGTTTAATTTCTGTCTGTCTGCATTGACTTGTGTTTTGGGGATTTATTTATTTATTTATTTATTTATTTATTTATTTATTTGAGGCAGCGTCTCACTATATAGCCTTGGCTGTCCTGGAACTCACTATGTAGACCAGGCTGGCCTTGAACTCACAGAGATCTGCCTGCCTCTGCATCCTAATTTATGGGATTAAGGCGTGTGCCTCTTAGCCCAGCTTGTTGACTTGTGTATTTTTTCACTTTTTAAACCTGCTCAGGGTTTACTGAGCAGATGGGATCTAGAATGAACTCTTGACTTTCATAGACCTGCAGTTGTAGGAAAATCCTAACTACTCTTTAAAGTGGTCTTACCGAATGGCTGAGCTCAGACTCCAGTTTTGATTTCTTGCTAATTTGAAAGGAAAGCATTTGCAGTTACTACGTGCATGTGCCCGTGTTTGTGCGTGCGGGCCTGTGTGTGTGCTTGTGTGTGTGTGTGTGAGTGAGATGACTTTAAAACATACAACTGAGAGTTAAAGTGTAAGACTTAAGAGTCTTGCTAAATGAAGAGGAGAGGTGAAGAGAGGGTTCTCGAATGTTCCCCGATTGGCATCTTAGATGAAGCAGGTGGCTCCTCCATGGTTATTTTGGTAGAGTGTTAGAGTGTCCACCTCCAACCCTGTGTCTTACACATACTGAATGTGCTTGTATCGACTCCGTGTCACAAGACTGACTTTATCACGTACTGGCTGTGTGACCAGGGTTGTGGCGGTTAACCAGGCTTGTCTGTTCATTTGTAAAATGGGGATAACAGGACCTACTCAGCAGGTCATTAGAAGGAGCAACATGTAAATATTTGCCACGCATGGAAACCCACAATGCATGCGCTCCGTAGATGTCAGCCATTTGGTAGCCATTGCTGTTGTGCAGAAGGGCAAGCCTGCAGTACAGGTTCATGGCTTGCTGTGTCATTCCAAATCCTGCTTCCTGGAGACGTTGCTCTCTGGCATGGTCCATCCATGCCTTCAGCACTGTAAAACTTCTGTAGTGTGTGTGTATGTTGGGGTGGTGACTGACCGAGTGCACCTCTACCTTTCCTGGGAACTAGACTGATACACCCTGTGTCCGGGTATACTTTGTCTCATTAACCCAGGGCCTCGTGAGTCATGCCAGTTCTTTAGATGCAGCTGGGCAGTGCTACTCTGCATTCATAGCGCTCATTGTGTGGAGGTTTAGTGGCACACGGACTACCTTACTTCGGGCAGTCTTGGTCTGGGCTCACATGAACGCTAGGTGCTGAGAGCTCTCTCCCTAGGCATCCTTCCCATAGTGATTCAGGGAGAATGTTCAATGCTTGTCTCGTGTCAGCTTCTAGGCTGAGCGCTCTGCTTAGCTCCTAGCTGGTCTGTTAGGGGGGTGTTAGTCTCACATTCTCGATAGCCAAGGAAAGCCCAAGAGGTTAGTGGACTTGTCCATGGTAAGCAGGAAAGGATGCCAGGCCTCATTTTCCTTAAAGCTAAGGGATCAGCTTTGGCTTCTCTTTTCTCTTGGTCACTTCAGAGGCCAGTTACCTGCAAATGGTGTAGGAGACAGGTGTTCAGGGGCCCAGACCACACAGATCCGGGAAAA
The DNA here is from genome assembly GCA_028551405.1 of Uromys caudimaculatus. NCBI lineage: Eukaryota > Metazoa > Chordata > Mammalia > Rodentia > Muridae > Uromys > Uromys caudimaculatus. Next base: position 68,813,846 of record CM052706.1, read on the forward strand.
GCCACGTCACATCTTACTGACAGAGCAACGGGCCTCTAGAGATAGAACCCTTTTATGCTGACTAGGAAACAGAAAACCAGAGAAGGAAGAGAAAAAGACACCCATTTTCAAAAATAAAAATTCCGCATTGTTAATTCCATGCCAGCAGAATCAGAAATCCCCCCTTTCTACTGTTTCCCCTTAAAAGCCCCTGCGTCCTTATTATGCTGGCTCAGTCTGAAAAAAAAAAAAAACCAAAAAAAAAACCTATGCTTGGGTTTTGCCTATGCGAAGCTTAACTCTGCAGCTGTGGGGAGGGGCTCCAGCCCTTTCTTGTCGGCATGGAAACTTTGGCTAAAACTCCCCCAAATCCTGTGAGAATCTCAGTTGTGAACTCACATTCCACTCTGACCCTGAGGCTTGATTCTCTTCTGTGTGCACAGATTGTGTTCAGCATAACCAGAGGAAGGATCCAAGTTAGCTAAGAGGAAGGACTTCCTGAAACAGCAAGGCATTGCTGAGGAAATTTCTAAAAAGACCTGGTTATAGATATTTTGATGAAGAGGTAAAAATTCTAGTCCTAAGTTCTAGTTCTAACTCCAATAGAAGTCCCCGGTCTCCATAAAGACATGCAGCACACCCATCGGACATGCTAAAAATAAGACCCACACTCCATCAGACCGTTATCTGTGCACAGGACGAGGTGGTAATTTGCAGAAGCTAAAACTGAGTTAACCGGTAGCAGCAGGGATGGAGTGAGGAGTTGCCTACCTATCTTCCACTTCCCTTTTGACCCCAGCCTGATAGGTGAGCCACTGAGCCCCTCATCATCCTCTCCTGGGCTAAGTGGATTAGCTGAGGTTGTGATCTCGATGCCATCAGGTCTGTTGGCACGACCTCCTTGCCATCATGAGAAGCAGATCTGGCCTAACGTAATGGCCCTCTGGGCAATCCATCAAGCCTGGAGTACGGGGGGAAGCATTACTAGTGTTAATTTGGGGGAGTCTTTTATGGTGACTGGGAAAGAAATGGAAGGATGGTTGGGAATTTATTTATTTAAGCCATTCAGCAGGTTAGCGACTGCCAGGGATCTATGGAGGCCACCCCCTCCCCCATTTCTTCAAGGAAGGCCCCTCCCTAATCCCTGAAGCCCAGGCCTGATTACTTCCAGAGTTGGAGCCAGGACTTAGCAGGCTCTTGTTTCTCGCTGAGGTGCCTTATTAGGAGCACCTGGCATCATAAGCCTCTAATGGGAACCAGCGTTCTCCTCCTGCGTGACCGGTGACAAGTCGCCCTGTCAGCCGGAGCTCGGCCGTGCGAGGAAGTTCTTATTAGCTTTATGGTCAGGAGGGCTTGTCCTGTTCAGGAAATGAATGTTGCCGCTAAAGGTCCTCCACCCTGACCCCGGCGGTGTAACCTGTGCGGGTCTGGGAGACCCGCTCAGGATGCTTGGGACTGTAGCCTCTTTCTGGTTCTCGTCATATGTAAAGAGGGGATCATTGTGGTGTGGGGCAGCCTTGAACTTTTGATTTATGCAGTGAGGGTAACTTAACTCTTTCTGAGCCGTGAGGACTGTGCAGTAAATAAGACCCAGGATGTATATCAACGCATGTGTGAGCCCTTGTGTGTGTGCATGCATATTTGTGTGTGCATGCATGTTTGTGTGTGCTTGTGCACATGTATGATTGTGCACCTGTGTACACGTGTGAGTGCATGCCTGTGAGTGTGCACTTATGTGCAAGTGTATATAACTGAGAAAGAAGACACATCAAGTATCAATGGGCTTTAATGGGAGGGAGTGTTTTCAGGTCTCTGTCTCTGTCTCTCCCTGCTCCATTCTTTTCTCCTCGGTTTTCTACACTGGCTGGCTGCACAGTGGTGAGTGGAGAGAACACGGTGTCTGGAAATGAGGATGGGCTCTTCCAGAAGCTGTATGGACCGGGCAGGGTTCCCAGCCACTCGCATCTGGGTCAGCAGGAGGAAATGAGGAGCATGGCATTTGGCATGGTGGTATCCTGGTCAGGGGGATCAGGGTGCACACAACACAAACCATAGCCAGTGCGGGCGCTCACTGGCCCTGGATTGTTGGTTTGAAAAGACATGCACCTGTCTTTAATGTCTCTTTCATGAAGTCAGATTACCAGAGTTAAAGAATAGCGTGTGTGTTTCTTTCAGTACATCAAATGTTTTCCCCTCCACCCCCTTGTAGCTTCAAGTCCTTAGAGCAATGCCTCTCTGGTTGTCACATGGCCCCCCATGCCTGAGGGAATGTTTCTAAATGTGAATTTGGCCAAGAACAGTGGCGTCTGACCTCATTCTTTAGGGAAACTTTCTGCCTGCTTCTTTTTGAGAAAAGATGTTTATGAGTTTGGCCAATGGATGCTCTGTTTGGTCACTGCTGGTTTAAAGTCCTCTGGTGACTAAGGAATGCTGCACCTTGGAGGGAGGCTGTGGAGCGTGGCCTAGAAAGAGGGGTCAGTGCAGGCAAACACCTCCTTGGGAACTTTACAGATCTGTCTCTGTGTTTGTAGCACCGTTGATGGCAGCTCACAGAAAAACACAAATAAGTGCTTTTTAGATTGTGGAGTTGGGAACAAAGAGAAATGTTATATTGGTCAGCCAAGTTGAGTCCATTAAGCCCATGATTTTGGAGACTGAGACATAAGCCTGTTTCAGGGCCCACACACTGGAAGCAAACTGTTACTTCCTCTTAGACTTTTCTTCTTCCTTTATATAGCGAAAGTGCACGCATCTCATGGCTAGTTCCTGCGCAGCTCAGGGTGGGTGAAAGTTAAAGGCACCGCCACATCAGGGATTGGAAATACTCAATGCTGTCCTTTAAAATGATTTGCTAAACCAAGGCTTGTGAGTCTACCTCCTGCATGCCTCCCCTTACCCCTTTGCAGAAGGGCTGAAGATAGTACTTAAATCGAATGAATCTAAAAACACTTCATTTCTTGAAATTTCTTATGGGAAAACTGACTATGCTGGTGGTGACTGCAGACTCTTTAGGACGTCCAGCACAGTGGATTTGGGGCCACCACTCATTTTTTCATAATTTTCTTATTTTACTTTCTGTGTCCTGACAGCTATAAGAACGTGCTTGGTTTTTTTCCCCCCTTTTCCAACTTGCAGATAAATACCACCTCCCTCAAGCCAGATTCAGTGGTGTGTGTGGGGTGCAGACCAGAACACATCTTGGCATTCCTTGTTGCAAAAGTGAAAAATATCTCTGTTTGTAGTTAATTTTAGTGGCAAGCAGATCATGTTAACTGGGTGTAATTACTTCCAGATATGGCCGAGGGTTTTGTGTGTTGAGATGAAGGGCCTGGTAAGTGCTCACTTCCTGTGTAAATTAGCCTCTTCCATTCTGTCTTTCATTCTGGCCAGCCCTGGACTGTGTCATTCTCCTGCTTCCCCCTCCCAGCCTGCAGCCCTGGGGGTGAGACTGCTTGCTCTGTCCTTCTGAGTGCAATTCTTTTGTCACTTGCAGACACTTGCCTCCCTGAGTTTACACTTGGAATGAGAAGGATTTTAAAAGGCCCTCGCTGGTGTCCTGGCTGCCTCTCTCCCACAGATAGGTCCTGAGAGTATACCCTAGTCATGCGGATTGCATCTTAGCAATCAGTGTGTGTGTGTGTGTGTGTGTGTGTGTGTGTGCGCGCGCGCGCGCGCGTGCGCTTGTGTGCAGGTCCCATGTTAGCCTTGGGTTCCTCAGGCACCCTCCACTTATTTTTTGGAGACAGAGTCTCTCAGCGGCATGGAGCTTGCTGCTTAGGTGGTCAGATTGGCTGTCCACAAGCCCTAGGAATTGGTCTGATTCCTACCTCCCCAGTGCTGGGATTAGAAGGGTCCATTACCACATCCACTTGGGTGCTTGTGATAAAACTCAAACCCCCACGGTTGGACAGCAAGCACTCTTCCGACTGAACCATCTCCGTACCCCCTTATTTTTAGTGGATTTTTTTTCATGTCACCCACAACCCTCTCCTTTTGGAGACCCTCCTCTTTGTCTGTCTGTCTGTCTGACAGGGTCTCACTGTGTGTCTTTGGCTGCTCTGGGACTCACTATGTAAACCAGGATGACTTCAAACTCATGCCTGCCTCTGCCTCCTGAGTGCCAGGGTTAAAGGTGTGTGCCACCATGCCCAGCAGAACGTTATGGTCAGAAGTCTCTGGAAAATGCCAGACAATGACGCTATAGCCAGAGACAGAGCCTGTGTGTCCCATGTGAAGCCACTAATCTTGATCAAAGGGGGGGGACGACCCACGTATGCACAGATCCCTGTCAGGAAAGAAGATCCACCTAAGCAGTTTCTGCCAAGTAATCTGGGGATTAGAGTGGAGGAGGACAGTCAACCCAAGTTCTCCTGAACTCTGCTTCTGCTCGGTGGCCAGCATTCTTGGTGCTGTTTGCATAAGAGGTGACTGTTTATCATCCTGCATCGGCTCTACTGATAACCCTTGTGGTCCCTGGAACAATCTACTAGGAATAGATGGCTTGATAAGGGCCACCTTTCTCAGTGTGGGAAGATAAACTGTAGGGGTCAGGTGAGGGGTGGTGACTTAGTTAGGCAGTAGGGACTGACCGGTGGAGGCTGTCAGATGGGGTGCAGCTGTGGGGAAGAACTTGAAGGAAGAGACTGTGATTGCCTTGGGTGGCTGCATTGGTCTCGTGGTGTCCCACTTTCCTGCCCTCACCTCTTTCCCCCTTGCTTCATGGAAACATTTAGGGACTCAAGTTTGTGTTCAGAGTGGGGCGGCATTGGCCACATTTGCCTCTTCTGGCCTTTCCTTCTCCCAGCCTTAAAAGTTACTAAGATGATGTCCGCCTGCCTGAGCTCTTGTACCTAATCCCAGTATGCTGCTCTTGCTGGAAGCAACTAGGCAAAGGAAAAACTTCTGACCCTCTCACCTGGTCAATAAGCTGCCTGATACTCAAACAAAAGAGTTTGGACTGGCTGCTAAAGGCAGGTACCCAGCTGATAGCTTTGTTTTGATATCCTTGTGGTGTTTGCAGATCTTGGAGTGGGCTATTTAGAGCAGGGGCTCTCCGTGGGGGCAGACTGAATGGGAAGCACAAAGTCCAAGAGATGGAGAGATAGAGAGATAGAACAGGGCAGTCCGGCTTTGGGCATGCGTGGGGGGTGGGGGTGGGGGTGGGGCTGGGTTCCTCGGCCAGAAGAGAGATTTTTCTGGAAGGTGGTGGTAGTGTTAGTCACTATTGAGCTGGTGACAAGAATGTAGTCCGTAGAGTGAGGTATGAGGGCCGAGAAGCCAGACACTAAGATTTGCTAGTGGTGTACCTGGACAAGCTGCAAGAGCCTCTCCTTGTCTACGGCCTTGATGATGTGCAATGTTTCAAATGCTCAGCTCGGGGAAGAAGCTGGCTGAACTGGAGCTCCAGAATGATAGAGCTTTGGATGCTGCTCTTTTGGCCCAAGGAAGAGGCCGTGACAGGAAGCAGAGGAGTTGTGACTGAATGGTGTCAGCCATGTGCTAGCAGCCAGCAAGTTAGATCACAGGTGATCATGGAAGTGCATCAGGAATGTAAGGGTCCCCACTTGGCCCGGGGCTAGGGCTCTGTTGATAGAGGACTGTCTAGCATACATGGGGCCCTGGGTTCAATCCTTAGCTCTCCATAGTTCAGTGGTGGGTGGCTGATGTCCTAGCAGGTGGGATGTGGAGGAAGGAAGATAAGAAGCTCACACTCTGCCTCAGGTTACATAGTGAGTTTGAGGCCAGCCTGGGCTACTTTAGATCTTGCCTCAAAAACAAAAACAAAATCCCCCCATAAAGCTAATAAGAAACAAACAACCCCCCAACCAAAAACTAAACCAAAATGAAAACCTAAAACTAAAATAAACAAACAACCAATGCCCCCCCCCAAACAACACAGCAAGCAGTCAACCAAAATAAAGGTGTCTTTGCAGAAAGCTAGTATTGTAAAGAGACCATATTTATCATAGAAGTCTCTTGAACCCAACAATGCTGCCACCACCCCTGATGTTTGGGACACACGTAGATCTTGAAGTCTATACTGTATTCTTTTGCCTTGCCTTTGGGAGGGTGAGCTTAGACTCTCGGACTTCATGACCCTTGAGAATTTTGTGAGTGATGAACACTGTGGTGGGGGGCTTCCTGGGAAGGCAGGATATGGAAGGGGCTCAACCTCTGTAAGTACTGACTTCACTTCCCAGCTTAGAGAATGGATGAGCCCTGGCCAAGACCCCTCTGGTTACTATAGTGTTTCTGCATTTGTGGTTCACCTTGCTGTGAATTTGGGTTCCTGGGAAGTCACATTGAATCATCCCTCCCCCCAGACATACACAGACAGAGACAGACAGGCAGACAGACACCCCCCCAACCCTACCTGCAATTTGGGCATCACCTAATAAAGGTCAGAGTTGGGAAGAATGGATTAAGATTTAACTAAGATATCCTAAGGCAGGTACAGAGCCTGGTTTTGAATCCTGATTGCTCCTTTTGGGAAGTTTCCAGAAGGTCAAGGAGCGCACATGTTCAAATTCTAGACTGGTCCCCAGCACAAACTCTATGTAGGGTCTCAGCTCCCTTTCCTAACAATGTTACGAGGTCAGGATGGGAGCGTTTGCTTCCTTCTGCAGTGGTGGAAATCAGCCCCTCTGAACACACCTTAGGCTGGTTGTTCTAACTCTGCAGTGACCCAGCAGTCCGGCTGGGCAGGGCCTGTGCTCAGCCTGTGTGCCCTCGCTTGCATTATTTATAGTAAACCCCATGAGCACAGAGTGCTAAAGCGGAAGGGTGAGTCACCCATTGAAACCATCGATGACATAAAAACAAGCAAAATGCTTACTGTGTGTTTTGTGCAGTATTTCAGGGCAGGTTGTGCTAATTTGAACACTCCTAAACTGGATCTGTGAAAGTGTACATGTGTGGGGGGGAGTTTAAGTTCAGCCTAAGGGAAACTGGCTATTAAAGATCTGCTTCCAGGTCTGCACTCTGTCCTCCACTGCCCTCAGATCCCTCTTCAGGTTCCAGAGGAGTTCTGGCTCCCTTGGCTGTCTCTGGAGGGTTAAGGAGTGACATGGGGGGAGGGGTTAGATTCTCCTCATCTCTGTCCCTGTTCTTGCTTCCTGCTGAGGAAGGCACCCCCTGCTTTACAAGGAAGTCTCTCAGGTGTTTGGGGTGACTAAGAATCATGAGAGCTTGTAAGAGTTGACAGGGTCTTTTGGAGCCTTTATTTCAAAACGTTCATTTAGGGAAGAGTTACTGAGTTAGGGAGGCTCTGTGATTTACCAAAGACCACATAGCAAGCTAGTGGACAAACTAGGACTAGAAAGTGGGGCTGTCACTCTCTGTCCCTTTTAATTCCTTCTTTACAACCCTGCCAGGAACTGCGCAGGCCTGCCTCCCATTTACTCCATACTAGAATCTGACTTGAGAACTATTTCAAACCTTTGTCGCTGAGCAGGGGTCAGGTGTTTTTGTCACTTAGCAGGGGTCAGGTGTGTTTTGGCATAGGGATTTGAGTTTGCCCCTTCCCAACCCCCAGCCTCTTTTCTGTCAGCCTGAGTTGTCAAATGTCTGTCAAGTCTTTCATTGGAGAGGGTAATGTCTGTGTTAGGGGGTTGAGATGCAAAGACTGCTAAGACATGGGGCTTGCCCTTGAGCTTAGAATTTGAGAAGAGTTAAAAGTATTTGGAGATGCTAGGCGGTGGTGGTGCACGCCTTTAATATCAGCACTCCTGAGGCAGAGGCAGGTGGATCTCTGTGAGTTTGAGCCTGGTCTACAGAGCGAGTTCCAGGACAGCCAGGGCTATGAAACCCTGTCTCGAAAAACCAAAAATAAAAGTACTTGGAGAGTATGTGTTGGCGTCTGTGAGGGAGTAGAAGGTAACGGAAGGACCACACAGGAGAGCCATGTATAGCCAGATGAGTCAGCTTCCCCTTGGAGGTGCTTTAGTGAAAATGCACTGAGTTCATTTGTGATTAACACCAAGGTGGACCTTGTAACAAAGTCGTGTGGGGTCTTGCTAACGGTGAAAGACATTTCACCCAGTAACCCTACCCTGTAATGGTTGTATGGTAAGGAGAGGCAGTCTCGGAATTCTGGATGGGGTGGCATTTGAGTGGGTTTTGAAGGATGAGTTGAATTCAGGGTGTGGTGGCTTACACCTGTAATCCCAGCATTTGGGAGTTTAGGTAAAAGGAGATCTGGGCTTCTGAGTGTAACTCTGTTTCAACTACTTCTTCAAACCCAAAAGTAGGATGTGACGTTTTACTTTGTTTTGTCCGGAGACATGGTTTCTCTGTGTAGCCCTGGCTGTCCTGGAACTTACTCTGTAGACCAGGTTGTCCTTGAACTCAGAGATTTTGCCTGCCTCTGCCTCCCGAGTGCTGGATTAAAGGCGTGCGATGCCACGTCTGGCATCCAAAAGGAGGATTTAAAGATGAAAACAGAAAGTGGGAACATGTGGTCAGACCCAGGAGGCAGTAGGAAATCTCTCATCTGCCAGGGCTGGGGGTCATCCATGGAGGGGGTGTGAGTGGGTGGGTTGGCATCCCCTGAGTTTGCCCTAAATGTGAGACCAGGCCTAGAGAAGGCAAAGAATGGAGGGAATAACACAGGAAACCCCTGGACACTCACTAAATCCAGGTTTAAACTCTGACCCTTGTAGACACTACGGCCAGAAGATCCCATGTACGGTGGCCCCCTAATCCCCTCAGTGGGGGATTCTGAGGATTTCAGGTTCTGTCCTTTGCCTCACCACACAGCACAGGGAACAGTGTAATCGTTCAGTAAATATAACTGTTGCTCACTTTGGGCTATATCCTGGGAAAACTGGGAACCTTGGGAGGTGTTTTGAGAAGGAACCTGGTTAGAACCCCTCACTGATGTCACCTCCACCGAGTGTGCCTTTTACTGTCCCCAGCTTCTGTACTGTCTTGTAGAGGAGCTTTAAGGGTGACTGATGGTTCCTAAATAGAGTTCCTTCCCATGACTCCACCAGTGAAAGATGAAATAAACCCTCACCACCTCATCTCTGAGGGCAGAGAGCCAAGGAGCTCTGGCAAACAGGGGCTTCAGCCTGCAGGATCAGAGAAATGGCACTGTAATACTGGTCCCCAGACTGTTACCGGTCTCCGTGACTCTCTTTTAATAGCAGTGTGGAGGTCCAAAGTTAGACTAACGGTCAAGCCTTGCTTCTCACCTACACTGACAGCAGGGCAGAGCTGGAGGCTATCTCTCATAGCCCATTCCAGGCTGTGGTTGTCACACCATGCAATGTCTGCAAACTGACAGTGGCCAGGGGAGATAAGGGCCCCCGTTGTGTAATGAGAGCCGTGGGCTGTTTGCCCGATGGATCTGGCCCCTGGGTAACTGCTAACCTCAACGGAGGGGCGGCTGGCTTGGCAGCGCCCAGGCCCCCTTGCCGACTTGCTGGGGCCTTTTTGTGGTTGGATAAAGGAAGCTCATATAGGCCGCCTGCAGTGTGGAGGCCTGGCCCACAGGGCTGGCAAGGCTCTCTTCTTTGTCTTTTTTGATGTTGATGGTTGATGGAGAGAGAGAGAGAGAGAGAGAGAGAGAGAGAGAGAGAGAGAGAGAGAGAGAGAGAGAAAACGCGCGCGCGCACACACACACACACACACACACACACACACACACACACACGAGAGCACACAGTCTGTCTGGGCATCTCCCATTTCATTTTAGCATAAAATAAAATGAGTGTTCCTGGGAACCCTGGCTAGGAAGGAAGCATGGCTGAAGTTTCTAGAAGCCAGCAGATGCTTGCAGGAGCAGCAGAGGGGGCTGTGCTGTTGCTGTTTCCTCTCCTTCCATCCCTGGCTGCATAGGTGGGTTCCAGTGTATGTCCTTGCCTTTTTAGAGGCAGAGCCAGACCCTTGGCTTCTGTCTTGTCCCAGTTCTCTCAGCTGGCTTTCGGCTGAACCGGACTTACATGGTCACTCATTTGTCAGTCTGTCACTTGCTCCACGTCCCCCATCAGAGAGGTTTTGTGGTCTCTAAGCCACCTGCTCTATTTCCAGGGTTCTTAATGCCCCCAAGTAATGCTTCCTGGGGAGGGGCCACAGAGACTAGGCTGAAGTCCCTGCCCATATTTTGTATTTGTGTCTTTCTTATCCGGGCCATGGTTTCTCTTAAACCATGATTTCAGTTCCTGTTGTTACTCTCATAACCCTCCTGCGAGTATCTGAATTTGTAAGACTTTTACATCCCTGTCCTCCTGCTCTGATGGCATGAGGGGGTTATATTCAGTGGTCTAACTAACCACGTGGGTTTGCACAGTTTAGAAATGAACCAGGCTCTCACCGCCACTGCTTAACACATTAGGATTGCATTAATAATACTCTCCTCCTAGTGTCTCTTTCCTGTTATTTGTGCTGTGTGCTCTTTGTTATTCCTGAGCTGTCTGACTGATCCCCAAGGCGGAGGTGATTTTTTTTTTTCTCCCAGAGAGGGTAGGTGTGTTCTGTTTGTTCCCATTAACTTGAATGGAAGGCCCTTTTAGTTGGTGGTGGCTTCGTGTCCACTGTAGGGCTCTGGCTCAGGGGTGGGCAGGGGTAGGAAACTGGTGATTTAAAGGATTCAGAGGCAGTGACTCCTACTGATTTTAGCTTATCTGACCCTTTAGCTTGAGGCTGCCCTTCCCTCAAAGTGTCCAGCCTGGCCGTGAGTCAGAGCAACTGAGAAATGTAACGTATGCCAGTCCTTTTCCCTGCATTAATTAGGGCTGAGAAATCCATTATTTAGAGGGGTCTCAGCACCTGGAGGAAGGCTCTAGAGTTTGCTATAAAGATCTGCAGCGGAGATCTGGGGCCAGCCAGAAGATTCCTGGGTAGCAGTTGGACAGGGGAGGTGATGTTGGGAAGTAGAAGGGGCAGGTGCCACTGAGGCAGGGAGGCAGGCAGGCAGGGAAGGAGGCAGGCAGGCAGGGAAGGAGGCAGGCAGGCAGGGAAGGAGGCAGGCAGGCAGGGA
>CM052706.1:68825305-68853019 GCA_028551405.1 Uromys caudimaculatus
AGGAGGCAGGCAGGCAGGGAGGCAGGCAGGCAGGCAGGGAAGGAGGCAGGCAGGGAAGGAGGCAGGCAGGCAGGGAAGGAGGCAGGCAGGGAAGGAGGCAGGCAGGCAGGGAAGGAGGCAGGGAGGCAGGGAGGCAGGCAGGGAGGCAGGCAGGCAGGAAGGCAGGCAGGCAGGCAGGAAGGCAGGGAGGCAGGCAGGGAAGGAGGCAGGCAGGCAGGCAGGGAGATCCTGGCTCTTCCCTTATACACTCTGCTGTCTTTTCTTCTCACAGTGTCCCTGATTTTATTTCAAATATTTATCAAGATCCACCTAGGGCCGGGCATGGTGGTACACATATTTAATACCAGCATTCAGGAGACAGAGGCAGGTGGATCACTGTTAGTTCCAGGACAGCCTGGTCTACATAGTGAGTTCCAGGCCACCCAGGGCTCCACGGAGAGACCCTGTCTCAAAAAACAAACATAAATAAACAAACAAAAAAACCCAAACAAATGTCCACTCAGGGATGGCCACTGTTTGGAGAATCACCAGAATAGGGAGGACATAGTCATGGATATTCAATCAGAAACCTTTTTTTTTTTTCTTTTTCTTCCTGAGACAGGGTTTCTCTGTATAGCCCTGGCTGTCCTGGAACTCACTCTGTAGACCAAGCTGGCCTCGAACTCAGAAATCCGCCTGCCTCTGCCTCCCAAGTGCTGGGATTAAAGGTGTGCGCCACCACTGCCCGGCCAGAAACCATTTTTATTGAGCACTTACTGTGAGAGAAGTGGTTGCTCATGCTGTGGAGAAGCACAGGACCTAAAGAGATCTAAATAAGCCTACAGAGAGACAGAAAAGACAGCTGTATGTGCCCTGTGGTGTGTGCTTACGTATCTGGGCACATGCTCAACTATTGTATGCGTGAAGTTGAGGAGGCCAGAGGAAAGAGGTCGGGGTGCCATGTTGATGGAAGACTTAGGAGGCCTTCCTGGAACAGGTGGTCCTGGCTGGCCCTTGGAGGACACCTAGGGCTGTGATCAAGCACTTGCACTCAGTAGTTGTCATCTGTCGTTAGAGGGGGGAACTTAGATGTGACAGTGGGAGAGTGGAGGCAAGGATGGAGTCACGTGCTGGGGTGGGGGACCAGTGTGGGGTCCGGGAGCCTCTGAGGGAGAGTGAGCTGGGGCCAGACCTGGAATGCTTTGACTGATGCAGTTTGCAAAGCACGGCTGGTTGGGGTTGGATGGCAGATATCATCAGAGAGTGTATGTGGTGAGATACAGATATGCTTGCTCAGGATGCTGAATCCTCTGTGGTCACCTGCCTTCCATACCGCTCTAGTGGAGGGGCCGGGTGATGAAGGGGTCTTACTGGAGACCTGAGCTTTGGTACTGGCTTTCTCAGATGCTCTGAATGATAGTGAATGGGAGTGTTGCTGTTGAAACTTTATGACACTTAGTTTTTTCATGCAGCCCAGGCTAGCTTCGACATTGTTACCTAGCCAAGGATAACCTTGAATTCCTGATACTCCCATTTTCCTCTTCTGAGCGCTAGGATTATAGGTGTGAACCAACACACTCGTTTCGGTGGTGAAGCCAGGGCTTCGTGCATGCTATGCAGGCACTCTTTCAATTGACTGCACCCTCAGCCGTGAATGGAGACCTTAAACTGGCTGCACACATGCCGCTCTTTATAATCACTCTGCAAAGATGTTCCACGGCAGAGCAAACTCAGTCCCCTGCCTCAGGACACAGGACTTGGATTGAATAGCTTTTTGTGAATAGCAGTCATACCCACGTATCAGTGCATGACCACCTGAGTCGTCCCCTCTCTGTGTTTGTCCCATTCAGCTTTCAGGACCTGGTCCCTGGTGGCTCATCTCAGCTATACCACCGTCCTGGAGCTAAGGTCCACCCTCCGTTCTGTTTCTGGCAGGAGTTGGAGCTTACGCCATCTGCCCATGATCTTGGCTGCCTTAGTAACCTGTTGGAGTAGCCTGTTCTCTGCACAGGAAAATGTGGTCTGTGGGGACAGTAGTTAAGGTTGGTCCCCTCAACTTATGCTCACTGGTGATGTCATGCAGAACGTAAACAACAGGCAAACAGCAGTTTAGACCTCCTTTTCCCACAGTTCATTTCTTCTCTGCAAAATCAGACTTCTAGGATCATGTGGTGCAACAGTTGGTCAGCTAATGATGTTGATGCTGTTATTTCAAAGGTGGCATCCAACCTCTGAGGTGAACCTTCTGCCCCCTTTCTCCACTTCCCCTGCATGCCTTTAAACTCTCTCCCTAGGTACAGGCAGTCTTTCTCATACACAGAACTCTGGCATCTGGGGCAGTCCTAGATTGGCTTCTTTCTACGTGGCCATCTCTGTGGTCCTAGAATCCGTTCCTTCAGGCATGAAATGCCCAGTGCAGGCTAAACATCCCTAATCTGGAAATCTGAAACCTTGTGAGCAAAGGATCTCAGATTTCAGATCAGGGATGCTCAGATCTAAAGAGCTCTGGGGTTTGGGATGAAGTCTGACTACCTGAGTTGAGTCCCTGAGACCCACACGATGGAAGGAGAGGACCAACTCCTTTTGAGTTGTTCTCTGATCTCCACACACATGCTGTGGCGCTCGTGTGCGCGCGCGCGCACACACACACACACACACACACACACACACACACACACACTCCCCTACTAATGAATGAATGAATGAATGAATGTAAAACTTTTTAGAATCTGAAATACTCCTGGTCCCAAGCATTTCTAGGAAGCAGAAAGGTGTACTCTGAGTGTGTCACTAGATGCTGAAGGTGACCCTCTCCCTCGGAATGAGGTTGCTCCCATGGGCCTGTCTCTTTTCTCTTGTCTCCTTCCTCTCCATGTCTCTTTCTTGGCTGTCCCATAGTTTCTGTGAATGCCTCTCTAATGAAATCTAGTCTCCTAATATCAGTTGTTGTGTTCCCCCCCCCTCTCTGTGTGTGTGCGCATGCGCACGCTTCATTCCCCTTGCCTGCTCAGCACAGCAATCCTGCCAGGAACCAGACAGAACTCAGTGGCTTTCAAACTTTTATAACACTGTTGCTCTAGAGTCTTGTCTGTCTTTGTGTGGGGGCTCTGACCTGCCCCAGGCACTTATCTTCAGCTTTTGGTGTTTTCTTGTCCGACTACTTTGTCTTCTGTATCCATCATCACCTTCTTCAAGCCATCTCCTTACCCTCGGGTAACCACGCTGTAGGTCCTGGGCTAGTCAACCTCCCATGCTCTCCTCACCACATCCATCCTAAGTAGTGCTCTGCTCTTGAGCTATCGAGAAACTAGAGAATGCTTGGCTCAGTGTTCAAGCTATTGGTGAACCTAGATCCCAGCTGTGTGTATACTGATCCCCCTTTTCTCAACCTGTATTGAAAGATGGCCGCCTCTCAGGGAAGGGGCTGCTATTATTATTATTATTATTATTATTATTATTATTATTATTATTATCGTTATTATCATCTGTGCTACAGCCTTGAAATCCTCACCTGCATGTCCTTCTTCATGCCTCGCTGTGTGGTGCAGGCCTCAGTGCCGAGCACGCGCTGCACGCACAGCCACCCCCTTTCTGATGCATTCATTTCTACCCTCCACTTTCAAGTGAGACCCAAACCCCACTTGGTACTGCTTTATATGAACAGTTCTGGAAGGCCAGTCTTCAGGGCAAGTCCGGATGGAGGGGTGAGTGCTGGCTGGTTCCTTGCTGTGATTTTCCTGGGGTTCATTTTCTAGGCATTCTTGGAAGGCAAGGACTTGGGCTCAGCGCCTGCTGGTCTGGTTAACCCTACTCCTGTTTGCAGCAAACTTGTCTCCTCCCTCCCTTCCTTCCTTCCTCCCTCCCTCCGTCCCTCCCTCCGTGCCTCCCTCCCTCCCTTCCTTCCTCCTTTCTTTCCTTCCTTCATTGGGAGACAATGTCTAATGTAGTTCAGGGTGGCCTCAAGCTTGCTGCGTAGCCAGATATGACCTTGTGTTTTAGATCTTCTTGCCTTTACCTTCCAAGAGAGGTTATAGGTGTGACTGGTTTCTCGTTCTGTGGGATGGAGATGGGAGCGTTCTAGAGTAGAGGACAAGGACTGTGGTTTTGCTCTGCTCTAACACTGGTTGGGGCATAGGTTCATGACCCATGATGTACCAAGTAGGTTGCCTTGGGGAGGGAGGAACCTCTGCTTCCAAAGGTCCCAGGAAGCAGAAAGTCTTGTCTAAACTGCCTGGAGACCTTCTCTGTCCACCTCAAACTACAACAGTGGGAGACGAAGGCTATGAGTAAGATGACAGGGACACAGAGGGCAGGAGCTCTTAGTGTAGCCCCAGTGTGCCCACGTGTCCACTAGGGATGAGTCTCCCCTAGGCTTGCCAGAAGCCATTTCAAGCCTGCACTTTGTGAACCCGATGTCCATGTGAACTAGAGAGAGAGAAGAGGGGAAACTGGATGGAGTGTGTGTGTGGGGGGGTGGTCACCCCTCCTCCTCTCTACACCCAGATAGAAGGTGCTTGGGGCTGCCCTGGGGTGACTAGCCAGTCTTCAGAAAGGAAGCTGGGGATTCTGGGACACTTGGTTGCTCTTGTTCCCTGCTGAGATTGTTCCTGTAATTAAGATGGGAGGTTCAGAAAGGGACACTCAGAGCCCAGCTGGTCCATGGCCATCAAGGCAAGACAAGTAGCATTACTGCTTTGAGGCCCATTTTATGGATGAGTGACCAAGCCTCCCTCCCGCCCCTCACAACCAGCACAGTAGTCATTCCAGGTGACTTTTTATCTCTGCTGTGCTGTTTGCTTTCACAGGCTGCTGGTGGCCGAAAGGGACAGGAGAGGCCTCCTTCCTGAAATGGTAGATTCATCTTGTCACACCAGCATCTGAGTCCTGAGAGTATGGGAAAACATTCTTGTTTTATTCTCAGACTCCTAGTACAGGGAGGGGCAGCCCTTTGAATTCTCAGTTTCTCCGACCAAGCCTCACTGGCCTTGGAGGTCCTTGGTGAGTAGAGGTGTCTGATTTAGCTAGAGGAAGTTCATCCGTCCTTGGGCAAGATCTTTCACGGTAGTGCCTGGTTTTCTGCTGGTAGAATGTGATTTGGAGACCCGTGTAGCTTGGGCCATGTCTGGGCAGAGCTTCTAAATCTTCGGTTCAGGGTTATAGCCTATTGGGCCTCTAATCCTGGGGATCTCAAGGACTCATTCTCTTGGTTTTTGTGTGGGGTGGGTGGGGCCTGTTCTTTCCTGGTTATGCCCAGCTGGACCCTTTGGCATCTCGGATGTCCATTTCCTATAAGATACAAATGACCCAACTAGGCCCTTGGGCTTTTTCTGCAGCATTTTATCTCCATTGGAAAGTTAGAGAAATTTGGTAATTACTTTATTATGTTCCCCTCCTGTGCCCCCCTTTTCTTTTGTGGAGCTGGTTATGAAACCAAGGACCCTATACATGTTGATCACATGCTTTCCTATTGAGCCGCATATCTAATGGTTCAGTTGGCATAGTGGACCCAAGTTTCGATCCTAAACACAAAGGTTTGTGCCTATAATCCCACCACTGGGGGGGGGGGAGAATCAAAGAGCTACATGTTCAGTGAGAGACCCTGTCTCAAAACTTGAGACAGTAATTCCTCAATAATTGAGAAAGATAGTATTGACTTATGGTCTTCACATGCAAGCACATACACATGTACACCACACACACACACACACACACACACACACACACACGCATACATATACATATATTTGTTTTCTTTTATTTTGTTTTGAGATAGGGTCTCACAAAATTGCCTAGGTTGACCTTAAACTCATTGTAGCAAGGTGTGCCTTGAACTTGTAATCTTCTGCTTTATCGTCATAGGTAGATTGGATCACAAGCATGGTGTGTTCTCGTCCCCCCCCCTCTAAATTTAAGATTTCTTTTGTCTTCTCTCTGCCCCTTTCCCGAGCAGAACTTGTGACTGTCTGGGTGGTACGGGGTGGTGGACTAGGGGCTGTGCATCCTCCTCCCTGACCATATGCACAGAGTAGTGTGGTTTTAATGACTAAATACCACCTTCTCATGCCTTTGCCCATCTAGTCATGAACTTCCAATTCTTAGCCTGTGTGCGACAGGTCTTGTCCGGGTAGATGCTGGTGGCCATGTGGAGGTAGATGGCAGAGCTGTAGGGTGCTTGCAGAGGGGCTTCCTCTGTGTTTAATGAGTTTGGTTGCTACTTCATTGTGATCTTTTTCACTTCAAATTTCTCTCTCCTGTCCCCTAACCCCTCATGTGACATGGCTTTTGTTTGCACTTGAGGCTTGCTGGTGCAGTTTCCTCTATGTGTGGCTGACTGAGAATAGACTCTTTGGTTTCTGCACAGTCCTCTAGACAAAGAGAATGAATCTCACTGTCTTACCCTCTCACTCTCCCCGAAGTCTAGCTGCAGGGTTTGGGGATGATTTTTCCCTGTGATGATCTTAAATCTTGACTAGGCCATGTACCCTCTTCATTGGCACCCTGAGGCCAGCCTGGGCTTCAGGGATCTGAGGGCCCAGTGTGGTAGGCTGGGCAGAATACGGATCTGTGACTCGGCCCCATCACTGTAGAGAAGAGCAAGCCAAGCAGGTATCTTTAGCTCTTAGTACTCTCTTAACAGCCCTGATCTTGGTGAAAGGGTGCTGTATTTGTACACTTAGGTCTTCCAGGGTTGGCTACAAAGGGTGGGAAGTGTTTCTAGACATTGTGTCACAGTTAGTTTGGGTTGATGGAGAAGAGCCGGTAAAAGAAAGGCGTGGACTGTCTGGTGGATAGAGACCCTGGTGTGTGCTTGTGTGTGTGTGTGTGTGTGTGTGTGTGTGTGTGTGTGTGTGTGTGTGTGTGTGTACGTACAGCTCTGGCTATTCTTGACTCTGTTCCTGGTCAGGACATAGGGTAGGGCTGAGCCTGGTCCTGCCTTTGCTGGAATGATGGGATCCTTCCCCCCAGCTTTGTTGCATAGTCTGGGCATATGGACATCCTCACTCTGCATGGAAATGAGCCCTGGAGGAGGTTCCATGTTTCTCTCACTCCCCTTTGTCCAAAAAGCAGATCCCTGAACAGCAGCTTACTCCTCACAGGGCCCTTCTCCCTGTCCCCATATTGACTTTTGGTTTAGATTTTTCTTTTGTACATTAAATCCATCTGTAGCACTGAAATATGAAAAGAAAAAAGAGAAATCATACTAGCTCGTTGGGACATGTATGTATAAGGGCTTGTTCTTTATTGAGTCATCGAGATTTTTCTTTTTATATTTGTGTGTTTGGAATAGTATTGATGTCTGTAGCTCAGCCACTGTGCTGTTGTCTGGTTAGGACTTCAGCACAGGCACTCATAAATACTGCTGTTTGGATCCTGTGGTAAAACAAAAACCCAGTGAGTCCACTTATCTAATTTGAGGTGACAGTTCACTCAAACACATAGAGAGGTTTAATTTTTTGGTTAATGGACATATGCCATCCCTGTGGGTTCAAAGCCATGGCTGTCTGGGAGGTACCCATGCCTAGGGGTGAGTGGGAAACTCGGGTGTGCAGGCAATGGGAGGAAGGTCTCCAGCTCAGCAAGTTTCCGTGTGGGCTCAGGCACCGTTGCTAGTAGGCCCCTCGGTGCCTCTGTGTGAATTAGAAAAGGTGCCCATCTTGTGGGAGGATGTGGTTCTTAGGGTCTGTGACATGGTAAGATGGACTTGACTGGATCTTACATCTTCTTGCCCACCTTTCTATCAGACGCCTGAGTTCCTAGGCCCAGAGTCTTCTGCGGCTGGAGAGTTCCTGAAATAAAAGGTGTTTTTAGACATGAGACGTTTTGAGCTCCTGGCTCATTGAGTTTCTGAAGATCATGGTCTTCAGAATCCTTTGTTGTTAATCCCTCAGCCAGATTGGGTCCTCAGGTAACCAGGCAGTTTCTCTAGGGCATGCGGCACCAGGCTGCAAGTCACTGTAGCTAGGTGTGGACAAAATGTGGGGCATCTCTGGATGCTCTGGTGTCCCAAGCCAGCCAGGGAATGTCACATGGAAATGGGAGCATCCTTTTAGCATGACTGTCTCTCGTGACCAAGGCCAAGAAAAATAGCACAGAGGTAGGAGTGGTGAGGAACGAAGAAAAGTGCCCACATCTCACAGTCACCACAGTCCTTAGGCTACACTTGGGGAGAGCGCAGGTCTTATGTAATCAGGTTCTCACACAGTGATTATCAGCATGACCAGGAGACCTGTTCTTTGGGCAGATTTTGGGTCTTTGCAAGAAATCCAATTTCCTTTCATACTTAATTTGCCTCGAGTCTGTGTCTTGCATGTGCGTGCGTGTGGGGGGGGGTGGAGAGGGAGGGAGGGCGGGCGCAAAAGTATATACACATATGTGTGGAGATCAGAGGTTGACATGAGGTGATTTCTCCAGTTGCTCTCCATATTATTTTTTGAGACAGTATCTCTCACTGAACTTGGAGCTTGCCCTTTTGTCTAGGCTGGCTGGCTGGCAAACTCTGGGATTCCTCTGTCTTCACCACCCCAAGTGCTGGGATCACAGGTGCAACTGCCACAATTTTGGGGGGGGATGTGTGGGTTCTGGAGATCTGAACTCTGGTCTTCCCTGTTTAAACAGTAAGGGCTTCACTGACTGAGCCATTTCTGCAGCCTCAGGGGCCCAGTCTGAGGGATGGATGGACATACAGAACACACACCCTGGGTCGCTATGCCACAGCATACTTGGGCACTGGGCTGACAAGGTACTGAAGTGCCCAAGGGAAGTAGACCAGGCCCTGAGAATAATTTCCATTTAACTAATTATTATTCTTACTCCAATAGATTTGAAATCTATTTAACTTTTCAGGGTCTCCTAGCCTTTTAAGTGTTTCAAGTGTACTCTCTCTGATAGGTTACCTTTTCTCTCCCTGTAGGCTATAATTAGTGTCCTTTACACAAAATTGGCTTAGAATTGGATTTGGAGAAGATAAGAATCAAATTACCAGTATTTATCTTGTAAATTCCAAAAGATCTACTTAAGACACTGTATTAAAAAAAGAGAAAGAGAGAGAGGAGAGAGAGAGGAGAGAGGAGAGAGGGGAGAGAGAGAGCAAGAGAGAGAGAGAGAAAACGAGAACAATTTCGTTCTATGAAAAAGCGAATTCCTTGTGGTCTGAGCAATCCATGGACATCTTAATACTGTATTTCCAGAGTTCCCATGCAGAAACCTAAAATTGTCTCTTCCCATGCCTCTTTGTCTGTTTTGTTTTGTTTTGTTCTTTTCCCTTTTTTTTTTTTTTTTTTTTTTTTACCTTCCGTTGAACATCTGAAATATGTTGCTGAGCTTTGAACAGTGGAGAGATGTGGTCTCAGCTTTCATTAAAACTTGGGGAGTTTGGCTGATCTGTTATCTGTCTTGTGGTGAGATGTGTAAACCTCTAAAGTATCTTAAAGAGATAGGCACACTTTTTAAATTAAAAAAAAATTGTGTGTGTTGGAGTGTGTGTTTGCGCCCCCCCCCAGTGTGTGTGTGTGTGTGTGTGTGTGTGTGTGTGTGTGTGTGTAAGTCAGAGGACAGCTTGGGCATCGGACCTTGCCTACCCCTTTGATTGATGCATCTTTCTTTGTTGTTGTTTGCTGCTGTCTATACCAGACTAGCTGGCCTGAGAGCATCCTGGGGTTCTCTGGGATGTATCATACCACCCCCCAGGTAACTCTTCACATGTGTATGGCAAGTGCTTTACCCACGAGGAAATAGACACGCTCTATATTAGCCTTTGAAGTTAAAGCTGGTTGGGACTAGATCTTGGGGGGGGGGGTTTACTGGGTGCCCATTCCCCTGTGAACAGCATGGTATTCCTTTGCACGGGCTGTGGAGTTTGAAGATGTCTATGTTAGAGAAAACACCAGTGTTTACAGCACTTTCTCAAAGGTACTGGGCGGAGAGGCCCCGTGGAAAGTGTTTATTAGCCTGCTCAACATATTCTCTGCACTCCACACATCTTTTACTAAATGGCTCCGATGGCATTGAACTCTGAAGCTTTCCTCTGTCACGTCAGGTAAGGTGATGTCCCCATCATGAGGTAGTGGTGGTGCTTCTGTGACCACCTGCCTTCTGCGTGACTTTCTAGTTTAGTAACGTCATCGAGTTTCCTAGCCTAATTCTGTCCTTTTTTGGTTTTGATGAGAGTGTTGGATACCAAAGGGAGAAGGAAAGAAAAAAAAAAAGACAAATTCTTTAAAAGGAACAAAAATATGTTTTGTGAGCAATTCTACTTCTGGATATCTACCCAGAAGAACTCAGAGGACTTTGAATAGATACTTGGACGCCCCTCGTCACCTCAGTGCTATTCACAATAGCCAGAAGGTGGAAGCAACCCACGCACGCTTACCGCCACATGGGTTCGCAGACAGACTGTGTGGAATACTATTCAGCTTTAAAAAGGAAGGACATTCTGGCTCATTGAATAACACAGATGGTCCTTGGAGGCGTTTTGCTAAGTGAAATAAGCCAGACACAAAGGACACATATTGTATGGCTCCCTGTAGCTCAGATACCAACGCTCTATGACGTAAACTCATAGAGACCCAAAGTAGAATCAAGATGAGAGGATCGCGTGCTTGGTGGGGACAGAACTTCAGTTGGAAGGCTTAGGCTGTTGGTTTCAGAGTTTTATGCGTGTACCAAATGGCGCTGAACTGCGCACTTTAAAACAGTTCAGAGAATCTCCCGATTTTATGTTGTGTGTATTTTTACTATCGTAAAAACATGTTTGATGCTAATTGCTACACCTGGTACTTGAGACAAAGGTTTCTTAGAAAATACTTAGGGCATCATGCTATAAAAATCCTCATGTTAGTTCACATGAGCACGTGGGCATACACCTCTCTCTCTCTCTCTCTCTCTCTCTCACACACACACACACACACACACACACACACACACACACACACACACACACACACACACAACACTCCCTGCTAGTTACCACCCGGTACTGTCCTTTAAACATCGTTGTTATTATTAGCACATTTATTAATTTTTTTTAAAGTCAGGGTCTTGCCAGTGTAGCTCATGATCCTCCTGCCTCAACCTCCCAAGTGCTGGGAGGTTAGGAATGTCTTGCCAGGGCTAACAGGTTTAAAGCATTTGCTTATGGGACTTAACTGAACCTAGGGCCTTGTGCATGGTAAGCAAATGTGCTACCATGGAGCTATGTCCCTCCCCACCTCCCCTACCTCTCCCTGAGAATAGGGGAAACAGTTGTCGTTGTTTTGGGGGTACTGGGGATTGAACCTATGTCCTTGCATGTGTTGGACAAGCATTTTACCACCCAGCTGCATCCCCAAACTTTGCCTTTTTTTTTTTCGGCCAGTTTTATCAGCTATGTTGATTACAGCATTTTAACAGTCATTTGTGTTTATGTATAGCAAACATGCAAAGCGCACATGATAGGAAAGTGTATTATCACTCACGCGATACTGAATATGTACTTGGCCTCTAATAGAATTCTAATTTGATTTCTGAATTCACTCCATGTTCTGGTATTTTTTTAATGAAACATTTTTTGTTAGCTTGCTTTTGTTTTGTTTTTTGAGACAAGATTGGTTTCTCTTTGTAGCCCTGGCTGTCCTGGAACTCACTCCGAAGACCAGGCTGGCCTCGAACTCAGAAATCCTCCTGCCTCTGCCTCCCGAGTGCTGGGATTAAAGGCGTGCGCCACCACCGCCCGGCCCTTGGTTCATTTAGAAAGGAACTTCAACCCAGTTTGCAATGCTACAAGAGAGGCTTAGGAGAATTTAGGTTTGGCCCCTTTGTGAGCAGACTTTTGCCAGGGCTTGCCTTCCCCTCCTGTGATAGGGCTAACCTACCCTACAACCTGTTGCAAATTCAGCCTGAGATTTTTATGAGTTTCAGAGCGGAGTAACCCCCCCCCCCCCCCAGCTCTTCTGCTCACTCGGCTCCATTTGATTTCCACTCAAATGAAAATGTAAAAACTCCCAAAGAAATGCAAAGCAAACAACAACCAAATTCCCCTTGCCCAAAGTAGTTAGAGTGGAAGGAGGAAAATTATACAGAGGGAGGGAGTCCCTTTCTCAGCCTCCCTGTGCCCCCAAGGCGGGGAGCAGGGCACAGCCTCATTCTGGGCTTCTGGAGGCTTAATGGCCAGCATGTGTAGGTATGGGGCTCACCATATATATAGTACCAGGCGTGTGGGCGCACTTGTGGGGAATCTGAAAAAACATCATTTGGCATTTCTAGGTTTATTTTAATCTTACAACCTTTAACGCCAGACACATAGCTGCTTTCCCACTTAATGTAACTATACATTGATTGCTTTTAATTAGGGTTGGATCTTTCTTAGTGTTTCACAGCTTGGGATATATAAAAAGTCTGACTTAAATTAAAAGAAAAAGAAAAAGAAGCAGCTAACTCTTTGACAGTCTCTTGAGTCTTAAGAGAAGCCAGCACCGGAGTCGACAGAGCCCTAACCTCTCTGCCTCTTACTCTCATCTTGAGTTGTGTGGGCAGTGGAGCAAGGGAAGAAGGCAGAGGGCATTTCCTCTTCAGAACTTAATTAAGCACCTGTATTAAAATGAAGGTGGGGAAGGGCCCCATTTTCACAGCATAGCCAATTGATGAGCCATCATGCTGGAGAAATGGGGTCTTGACCAGAAGAAAGGGGTGGGGTCTTACTCCTTCAACACTTAGAGACTGCTAAGGCTATTTATGGTTTCTGAGGCAGGGATTCTGCATGTTTGCTCGCAAGCCTCTGTGGCCCTGGCAAATTCTCCAGTAAATATTTCAGACATCCTCAGGCCTGCTTTCCTCTCCCTGCAGTAAATTACATATTAAAGTAGCCTGGTAACTGAGCACTGGTTGCCGTGAGATAAGGCCTGGGAAATCAATATGTTTGCCATGTGGCTGCTTGTTTATGACACCTGCCTCTAGAACAGTTGAGCAATGTTCTGTTTGTTAAGGCTGCATTTCAGAAGCCAGCATCCTCCTAAAACACCCGAGATCTTAACGCGGAAAGAGAGAGGTGCTGCACAGATATCGATTTTAGTTTTTCCAAGAGTGGAATTACGCCTGGAAACAGTGCTCACAGCCCATGACCCCCAGCAGCCCCCTGGCCCAAGCATTATCAGTACAAAGGGAGGTGGATACTCTGTCCTCTGTGTGTGTGTGTGTGTGTGTGTGTGTGTGTGTGTGTAAGTTACTTGTATATAAGCATCTTATAATGTTACAATGTGGTCAGTTGATAGAAGGCATGCAGCCGGGAATACAGACTTGCAGGTGTTGCTTAGATTTTTCTCTTCCACTCTGTTACCTCCAGCCCCCCTGATCTTCCAGGTTTAAAATAAGAAAATTGCAGCTGGGCAGTGGTGGTGGTATGTGTGTGGCTGTGTGTGCCTTCAGGAGGCAGAGGCAGGCAGATCTCTGAGTTCGAGGCCAGCCTGGTCTACAGAGTGAGTTCCAGGACAGCCAGGGCTACACAGAGAAACCCTGTCTCGAAAAACAAAATAAAACACCCAACAAACAAGCCAAACCAAACCCAAACCAGACCCCCCCAAAAAAAAAAACCCCACCACAAGAAGATACAGGAAAACGAGCACACCAACCTGTTGCTAGTGGGGTTTGGCTCTGCCTGCCTGCCTGCTTCCTTCTTTCCCTCCTTCCTTTGCTCCCTCCCTCCCTCCCTTTCTTTCTTCCTTTCTTTCTCTCTTTCTTCGGAGTCAGGATCTCATGGAGGCTACATTGGTCTCAGATTCACCGTGTATACTATGGATGACCTTGGACTTCTCCCGGTCCTCCTGCTCCTACATCCGGCCACCGAGCACTGAGTTATAGGTGCGTGCCACCACATCTGATTTATCTGGTGCTGGGGGTTGCACCTTCATGCATGCTAGACAAACATGAAGGGTCTTACCAAGATGTCCTGGAACCAACTATGTAGACCAGGCTGGCCTCAGACTCGGAGATCCTCCCGCCTCTGCCTCTACAGTGCTGGGATTAAAAGCGTGCCCTACATCTCGCTCTGGTGGGTTTAACAGTAGATAAGACTAGCTTTGTGACTGAACCTAGTGGTGGGCAATGTTTTTTGTTTATTTGCTTTGTTTTTTAAATCAGGTCTTGTTGTATCACAATGGCTGGCCTGGAAGTTGTGTAGTCTAGGCTGGCCCCAAACATCTCAGATTTACTGTAGTCCTCCTGCCTCAGCGTTCTAAAAACTAGGATTACAAGAGTGAGTCATCCTGCCCCCACCAGGCAAGGCTTCTTAAAGCCATTGAATAACAGAACACCTCGAGAAAGCAAAGTGTTAGTGTGAGCATGCAGGCATGATTGTGTTGGAAGATGAGGGTGCATGAGGCTCGCAGCTTGGGAGAGAGGAAGATGGCAGCCTGGGTTCTCAACACTTAGTCTTCCATTTTGTACAAAAGTAGCAACAATATATCGCCCATTCTTCATCCAAGTGATTCATTAGAAACAAACGTGTGCTAAAACAAATGTGAGCGGGAGCCACTGGGTGCCAGACATAAACCCTGCATTGTGCTGGTGTGTTTGGGTTCGCTTTGGTGTGCCTGTTGTACACACCCCACGGTTGTTCCGAAAACATGCGGCTTTCTCCACCCTGCTGTCTGTGTTCTGTCACTCTGATGAACAGACAAGCCTTCTCTGCGTCACTTTACCAAAACGTGAGTTAAAGGTTTAAAGAGAAGCATGGCCTCCTCACAGAGCATGCCGGAGGCAGCTGCTGCTTAGGCAGATGCCCCGCATGTGCGGTCTCGTGGACAGGGGACATGATCTCCTAATGACACTAATGCATTCTGAGGTCTCATGGTTGTGTTTGTGTGTTTTTAAATCCAGATTGGCAGGTTCTCCTTAATCAATAGTGGCAAAATGTCTCTTTTCTTTCTACTCTCCACCGGATGGTAGGTGGCTTATCTGATCATCTCTCTGCTTATGCAGAGTCCGAGATGATGCACAAAATAGGATGGAGATGGCTTAAGGTAGGAGAGCCTGGTGAGTTGAGCAGCAGCTAGGCCTGCACAGGAGCTAGGAATTAAAGAAAGAACACACCCTCTTCCTTAGCCACTGGGCAGATCCCAGTTCCTCCATATCAGGCATGGTAATTGATCTAGTTTAAGAAGATTAACATATACTTAATATTTTTGTCTGAATTGTGTAGATCTTGCCTATCTGGATGACAAGGTGTTTAAAGTAAGAACAAGTATGACACACTCCATTTCAGGGAAATGCAGTCCTTCAGTGATGTGGGAATGTTGGGGTGTCAGCAAGCTGACCCCTTTCTTCTTGAGTACTCATAAAGTGCTGGAAACAGAAGGAACCCTATGAGGATCCTTGCGGTTCAGGTGTTTCAGGGAGATTTGTTGATTACTGAGAATTGAGGAGGTGATCTCCTTCTTCCTCTGTGGGGGGTTGAACCCAGGGCTCTGTGCATCCAAAGCAAGCACCCTTTCAACCCAGCTACATCCTCAGCCCACACTGACCTTTCTGATGGGCCCTTTTATGAGATGTGACACACCGTGCTTCATGTAATCACTAACATTTCACGAAACTGGGATAATGATCAACTCAGATCGAGGCCAGATGATGTCACACTCCCCACTCTCAGAAGAGCTACCTTCAGTACCTAGACAGAGCCCGGGAGCGTGGGCCACCCCAAAGTCCTTTTTAATGAGATACTCACATGGGCCTGCACTTTGGGGACAAGAAACACTATGAATTGGTTTTCGTTGTGGTGGTTTGGGTTTTGTATTATCTCCTATGCCAGGATCTGGAACACCTGGCTATGATTCAGCTCTCCCTACTTTGACAGCTCAACATGATACTTCATTGCCAAGTCTAAGATGGACTGGTTCACCTGTTTCACCAAATTTCTTTTAGAGGTATGACAGAAATCTGCATGACTGAACAAGGCAACACTGAACTACACGAGTCTAAATTTTGGAGTCAAGATGAGTTTCAGGCAAGAGCTTGGCTGCTTTTGAAACTGCGTCCTATACCACCCCTCAAGTATCTTAATGTCAGACTCAGCTTGAATGAGACTCTACCCCTGTGAGAAGGGCATACTACTGTCTAATTGGTGAGGCCATTGTGGAGATCACATTTAAAAAGCACATATACATGAACTGGATAGATAGCTCATCTATTAAGAGTGCTTACTGCTATGCTAGAGTCATTCCACGCACCGATACCAGGCAGCTTATGCAACTGCCTGTAGCTGTAGTTTCATTGGATCCAATGCCCATTGGTCTCCACAGGAACCAGGACAGGCGCTACACAGAAACTCATGCAAGGGCGTGTGAGTGCGTGCTGGGAGCACACATATAAATACGCAAGTGAACAAATGCCAAAAAATGCATGTGTGTTTATATCCCTCCCTCTTACGGTAGGACAAGGTAAATGTTAGTTTTCCAAATCTTTATCTTGACAGCAGAAAATCTGAATTTATTTCTTTGTATTTTTCATGCTGTGGCACAAACGGAGATATATATGTTTACTTGTTTCTTAGGATATATGTATGTATGTATGTATGTGATGAAGGAGGAATTGCTAATGCCCCTGGGAGAGGGGAATGGAGTAAGGCTTTCTCCAGTGCAAAGCCTTTTCTTCACGAACCTGGTGATGCTCTACCCACCAGAAGTCTGTTGCATTGACCCATTTTCCCTGTCCACAGCCTCAGCATTGAAGACCGCTTTCTGCTGGGATGGTCTTCTGGGTTCTAGCATTGGTAGTGAATTCAAAGCAAATGCTAGGACAAGACCACTCACAGACCCCTGAGACAAGACCCCAGCTGCCCTGCCCTTCCAACTCTAGGTGGCTTTTCTTTTCAAAGGGAAAAACAAATCCTTAAAAAAACATACTTAAAGGAGGCATTTCCTCCTTTGGCTGGAAGGGACTGGGGAGTTGCTGGCAGCATTGGGTTGTGGTCTTAGGAGCTGGAGGAACTGCTATTTCGAATGTGCACTTGGCTTTTTATGCATGGACTGTCCTCCAGCTCCTGGGCAAATTTCTCACTCCTAGGTTTTCAGGAGAAAGGTTTGTCATCCGTCATCACCCTCCTCATCCATCACAGCGGACGGGGAGGCACTGCCTACGCTGGTGGGTAGGTGAGGGAAAAGGTTATGTGCGGGTTTTCCTTTCTTCCAGGTGATGCTCTGGCCCACCACCCCACGCCCCCGCCTCCCACTTTGCTTATGGCAGAGTGCATAGGCCTGAGCTCAGGGGATCATTCTGGTGTGTGTAGGCAGAGGGACGTGTTTTGCTGATAGCCCTAGTTGGTCTTGTCATCCCGTGGTGTGGTTGAGTAAGAGGTAAACAGCCATTTAATTATTTATTGGGTGCCTGGAGGATTTTATAGGCGGGAGAGCTTAGGACAATTGAAGAAAAGGGAGCCAAGCCTGGACCTACTTGTGTGGTTCCCTGTTTGAGATTGACACTTAAAAAAAAGATTCATCTTTGAAAAATCAAGATTGAAAAATCCTTTTTGTGTATGTATATGTCTGTATGTGCACATGTGTATGGGAAGAAGCCAGGAAATGGTGTCAGATTCCCTGAAGCTGAAGGTACAGGCGTAAGCTGTCTAATACAAGTTCTGGGAACTAAACTCTGGTCTTCTGCATGAGCAGCAGGCACTCTTACCCAATCTCTGAACCCCCCCCCCCCGACATCTCTCTAGCTCAGGCCTGATGCGCTCAACTCATGCCGGCATGCCAGGTATCCTGGCACGGGAGTGATGGTTGAACCACCTACAGCTCCTTCCTTGTTGATCAATCCCACCCAAAGTAGGCGCTCTGCCTGCCTGCCGTCAGGTCTTGCTTTTCTCTGTGGCTGGAGTCACCAGATGGCACGTCATTGTATTGATCTTTATTTCCACTCCGAAGCACAGCGCTGTGGTTATTGATGGTTAGAGACTGGGGCTAAGAGAACCTTGAAATCATTGCGAGCCTTCTCCCATATGGTGGGAAGCAGGGATGAGAGGGGAGATGGTGTGGAGTCCAGACTCAGCTAGGGACGGCTTACATGGTAGGGAGAGGAAGAATGAGAAATGCTCAGAGTAGATACTGCCAGACTTAGCCATTGCCTGAACAGTCTACCGACTCACTTTCTCTTAAAAAAAAAAAAAAAAAGAAAGAAAGAAAGAAAAAGAAAGGAAAGAAAAGGAAAAAAGAAAAGAAAGGACGAACACTTCTTTTTTAGCGTGTTCGTCTGGGAGGATTACAGAAGTTTGGGTGGCTGCTTTTCTCACTTGGGCCAAAGAGGCTCAACCTGCAAGTGCGTTTTGATGACCACACGTAACAGCCCGGGCAGCCTTTCTTCTCTTTGCTTTCTCTGAACCTTCCAGAGAGCTAGGCCCCTATCTCTTAGGGGATTAACTCCCTGTGGCTCCAGGGTCGTTGGACCTCCCCCACCGGCATCAGTATCTAACCCTGTCTGAAAACAGGATGTTTTCTTGGCCTCTTATCAGATGGCACGGGAGATGCGTGGCAGAGATAGAGGTAACGATTAACTCATCCTGAATTCCTTTCACAGGCTGAGGCCCCAGACCAACTTAACCACTGAGCAGAGGGAGGCTTTGACAGGAGCAAACCAGATTGGGCCCTCTGTCTCTCGGAAGGAGGTATATGGGGCTGGCTGTGGGGCTGCCTGCTCAGACAGCACTCCCACCCTCACCCCCAGCCCCACCCGTGGGTTTCCAGCTCAGCAAATCAAAGAGAAATTGACAAGCCATTCTTTCCTGTGTGGGGACTGAATAATTGAACTTGTGGGTTAACCACTCTGGTTTCTTTATTTTTCTTACTCCCTTGCTTCTTCTTAGACTAGCATCAGGGCTAAGGGATCTGGTTTGTGCTTGGTTTTGGAGAGGCAGAAGGAAGGGGTAGAAACCCATTTAGGCAAGTGTGCAGTCGCTTTTCTAAAGAGCTGCATTTGGATTGCATAGAAGTTTAGATTGTGTTTGTTTCATCCCAGGCTGTGCCTGTGTGGAAAACTCGGGACTAACTGCATTCTGTTTCCAGCCTCGTAAAAGTTCCTACTCAGGAGGCTGAAAAGACAAAATCAGAACAGGGAGTAGTCTAACATAGTTTTACAAGTAGACACCAAGCATGTGTGAGCCTGCACACATGGGCTGCTAGGCTGGGAGGGATCCAGATACCTGGGGAACTGTGTCAGCCCTCACTTCTGGCTCCCTTGATTTGAGCAGTTCTCACTGGTTCAGGGCCAGGCCCTGTTTACCTTGCTTGCCACTCCCTAAGAAAGGAAAGTGGTACAGAGCTGCTGGCCCTTGGCACCAGGCTCTTTGCAGACTCCTTCCATTTAGTGACCACTGGCCAGCATAGTTTTTAGTTATGTTTGAAGCCACAGAGAAAGGCTTGTCTCTTATCATCTGGACTTCAGACCAGTCTAACCACATGGAATGACAAGAAGAAGCCCATCTAGGCACCAGAGAGTTTCTTATCGCAGGTTCCCTTGAGATCAAGGTTGGTTACCTCTCTGAAGCCGTACTTCCGGTCTGTAACCTATTTGCAGAGCAGGTCCTCATTCTAACTCAGATCTTAGCCATCTACCCACACGGAGAAGAAACATTTGCAAAAAAGTTAGGCCTCTTGGTGAATTTGGCACCTGTAAGATGACCATAGCCGTGTGGGTAGAAAGCTACTTGGGTTAATCAACCTTAGTTTAATCTTGTTATCTGAATGTATTTTAGGTTCTTACAAACATGTGAGCTAAGGCTGGCTGGTCAGCCCAAAACTCTTGAGTTAATTCTCTGGGGTTGAAACCTTGGGTGGGGCTGTACTTTGGGTGGAGGTGGGTTCTTTTTGTTTTTGTTTTTTTAAAGAGGTGTGGGATATCTATGTAGGTTTCAGTTAAGGCCTAGATTTGGCTTGTCTCTGGGTTTCTTGTTTGTTTATAAACTGTGCTTAGGTGAGGTTTTTTTCCCACTTCCTCTCCTTACCATCTCTCTTCCTCCTCTTATCCTAACAGTCTCATAGGTAAACTTGGAAGAAAGACAAACACTTCTCCAACTGTCACCAAGGGTGCCATAAAAGAGGCATTTGGACAGTGGTTTGCGGGGATTCTTCTCTTTGCTCAGAGTTAACACAAAGGGAATGGGGGTAGCCCCATCACCAGGGGGGAAGACGGTTTTTCTTCATTTAGCTTTTAATTGCTTTCTTTCACTTTTATGTATAAAAGATTGTCCATTTAATTAACTCAAGAATGCAATTTCAAAACCACTAATGCTTTACACATGATAGCTTTTAAAATAAAAGTAGCATTCTAATATTGCATAGTGGCTTTCTCTCTAACATGCTCCCGGCCGCCCTCCACCCTGCCTGCCTCTGTTAACCTTTAACAGTGCGGGATTGTTAGAAGAAAATGCTCTCCCTCTTCTTGGTGTCTCCCCACCTTCCTTTCTGCCAGGTGAGTGTTCTCAGAGTGCCACATCGGTGGGGTGGCATCCTTTCTGGAGCGCTCGCTCGTCACTTCTGTGTGTGTGTGTGTGTGTGTGTGTGTGTGTGTGTGTGTGTGTGAGTGAGAGAGAGAGAGAGAGAGAGAGAGAGAGAGAGAGAGAGAGAGAGAACGAACGAACTTTGTGGCTCTCTTCCCATGACCCATTCCACATCAGAATTGGATATCTTTGGGTGTCACCCTGGCCCCTACTCCTTCCTTTGCCTTTTAAGAAACATCGCCATTCTGAATGCCTGTGTGGAAAATTAAAAGAAAAAAGAAAAAGAAAAGAAAAGAAAACGCCAGCTTACCTCTGGTTCTCTTAGGCTCTGTAATTAGAAGAAGCCTGTTTGTAAATCGACAGATGTGAGGTATCTCTGAGTCCACTCTGTCTTCATTAAAAGAAAAAGATAACTACATTTTTTATTATTTTGTGTGTGTGCATTTGGGTAGGTTCACATGCCATTAGTCATCATGAAGGTCAAAAAGCTCAGGTTGTCAGGCTTGGTGGCAGGTGCCTTCACCTGCGGAGCCATCTCACCCTGGCCAGCTCTCCTCCCCTCTTTCCTGATGGATCAGGTTCCTTCGTACTCCCCTTTCACTTCAAAAAGTGTTATGAACGTCCCAAGCCCTTGGGATTTTTAAAAACTGTTTTTCATTATTGTTTAGTCCTTGTCCTTGCTAGTCTTGCCTGCAGCCTCTTCCTCTTCCTACTTCTTATCCTCCTTGTCTTCCTTTTTCTTCTCCCCGCCTCCTTTGAAGGCAAGATCTTATTCTAGGTCAGGTCTAGCTTGGAACCATTATAGACAAGAGTCTGCAAACCTTCCTTCCCTGAACCCCCCCAGACCCCCCGTGCTCGGATCACAGGTGGGTGCCACCATACCTATCTGATCCGAGATCTTACAGGTTGATCATGGAGCCCAGCCGGGCCTCCTACCTCCGACCTCATCTTTCAGCCCGACCTCAGAAGGGGCAGGGTGCGGAGGGAGTGGAACCTTGGTCTTCTTGCAGGGATCCCACCTTGCTTTTCTTTTTTTAAAACGAGAGATAAGCCCATGGGGTCCCTGCCAGGTCAGTGACTTGAGCAGAGTCATGCTCCCCAACGTCCAGGATTCAGGTGGGACCCCAGGGCCTGATGGAGGTGAGAGCTATCTGGGGCACCCAGGGCTCAGAGGGAGGGATTAGGACTCAGCATTTCCCTTGCCTGCAGCAGCTGTTTGTTTCTGATGAACAGCTTTTTAAACCTAAAAACACACTGTGGAACCCTTCACATCCAGGGCTGTTGTAATTCTTGCTGTCTCTGTTCCTCTGAGAGGGGAAATTCAGTGGTTGCTGTAAGCAGGAGCAGGATCCACCTTGCAACGAGCCCTTTTCTCTTGTGGTGCCTTTTCTCTAAAGAACATGGCATTTTCCAGCCAACCAGTGTGATCTCCATGCTGTGTTTTCAAAAGAACAAGCGAGCAGCTAGTAGATGTTACTAAATGATTATTTTTTTTGGGGGGGGGGCTGGGGTAGGTATCTGGCCAACACTTTCCCTGTACTAGGCCATACAGATGCCTTGGGAATATCCTGTGCTTTGGATTTTGTATCGTGATGACAAAAAGGACCCGGAACAAATGTTTTCTGATGAGGATCGGGACTATGGTTGGGTGTGGGGGGTGGCTAGCAGTAGCCCACCCTTAGAGCACGTTTTTTCTTGTTGTTCATGTTGTTGCTGTCCACTGTTGGTGGAGAGCGGGTTTTCAGATTAACCTGGTCTGAATTCGGTGAGAGATTTGAGAGTCATGGGTTCCCCTAAAGCCTGTCCTCTTAAGAATGAGATCCCCATCTCCTCTCTTCTTTGTTTTTCTTCTTCTATTGTCCTTAGCTTTGTCCTTAGCTTTGTCCTTAGCAAACAGTCACTGTAGAAAAGGGGAGACTTTTGCTTTGTTATCTGTGAGCTGAGAGGCTGATGAGAATCCTGTGGCTTGATCATTTATCAGTTCCCAGGTTTATTCACTGAACTATTTAAACTTGGGTGTGTAAGACAGCAACCCCAATTAGGCTTTTTGGTGCCAGCTTCAGCTCTGGGACCCCAGGTTCTGACAGAGGAGACACAGAGCAGCTGAATGTACAAAACCTGCCCTTAGAAAGCTATTCCTGAGTCTTGTGGCTTGGGACTTAGAATACCCACTATCTCCAGCCTCTTAAGGTTCTTTCTTCTTGTCCTTTTTCTTTAAACAAACAAACAAGCAAACAAACAAACAGTCCATTGTGCATATGTGAGCTAATGTCTCTGACTGCAGTGGTGGCCACAGCATCTGAATTTTATAGACTTGACAACCCTCCACTTATACGCAGGTCTGCGTATTGCTCTCTGCCTCTTGATTTTGGAGGGAGTTCACTTTAATAATGTGGTGAAATGGCGCTCCTCTGGAGATACATAAGCCATTAGGAAATTGCCAGTGGGGCTTGATGAAGGTTCATGGCAGAGTTGGCTCCTTTTTTCCTTAGACCTGGAGAGGCAGTTACATACAGCCTCCAAAGGAAGGGATCAGACCTGTGGCTTCATTCAGATCGCTAGGGTAGGCTTCAGCATTCTTTGTGACAGATGAGACACTTCATTTCTACTGATGAGAAGTTCAAAGTGATTAGATATTTAGCCTATGCTTTGAAGGTGGTAGCTAGAATTGAGACTTGGGGCTTTTTGATTGCTTAGTCTATGTGTGTAATGCATGCTTGTGTTCTCTCTTGGTATTGAGGTGGGCAGACTAGACTCCAAAACAGGGCCACCTTTATCATCAAATTGTGGTTCTTCTTTCTCCGGTCGGTGGCAGACTAGAGATAGCTTGCTGCCACTAAGTAGCAGCCTCAGGCATCCTTTTTTAGAGATCTCTGTTAATCCGGATTTTTAACTTTCAGAACGGGTCAGAATGAAGCAGAATTGGAGTTTATTAAGAGTGCATTTTAAGAAAGACTTAAGAATGAAGAGTAATAGAAAGAGGAGCTGGAGGAAGGAGTAAGACATTCCCAACTTCTCAAGAGTTGTGCTTGCATGCTTTAGCAGTAGCTGTGCGTGCACTTTGGCCCTCTTCTGAAGTTACATTGTTTTTAAGGAGCACTTCCTGCCTTTTGTAAATGAGACTGTAGGATGGTCTCTGGTGCATTGGTTAAGATTACAGCCGTCAGGGTAAAACACACAGAACTGCATGAAGGAGCTAAGACAGGCCTTTTACTGGGAGTGAAGTTCCTAGTCTTGTTTGTCAGGAGTCCCTGAAAACAATAGCTTATAGCTGGGCACGGATAAAGGCCACACATGACCACTGGGCCTGAAGCATGATTATTACTATTTCGAACTTTGCATTTGGAATATCACTATATAAACATAATACTGGGAGCTGGAGAGATGGCCCAGCAGTTGAGAACACTCGCTGCTCTTGCAGGTGACAGCAGTTCAGTTCTCAGCATCTACATTGGGTAGCTCACAACAGTCTATAGCTCTATCTCAAGGGATCTGGGATGCTTTTCTGGCTTCTGAAGGCATCCCCCCTCATATGCAAGCACACATACACACATGTACATGGGGGGAGCCCCCACCACATACACATAAATAAATAAGAATAAGAGTCTGGAGAGATGGCTCAGTGGTTAATAGCACTTAAGGCTCTTGCAGAGACCCCAAGTTCCATTTGCAGCATCCACATGATGGCTCACAACTGCCCGAAACCCCGATTCCAGAGAATCTGCATTTTCTGGCTTTCATGGACACTAGCTGTGCTCATGGTGCATATGCATATAGATATACAGGCAAAACAGTCATACACATAAAAGTAAATCTCTAAAAATCATTAAAGAATTTTGTTTTAGATAGGCAACCTTCACAGCAAGTTGTGTTGATTGTACTTGAATCCTTGACTCTTAGCTAGAAAGAGTTTTTAACCAGACTCTGGGGGATGAGGTTCCTTGCCTTTCCCACGTCCCCTTAACTTTCTTTGTATCCCCTTTTACTTTGCTTCATCAGTGGGCCTGCCCCACTACTGGTGAGGGAAGAGGGCAGACATATTATGCTGACCCATGATCAGTTTAACTTAGTTAAACCCGGCACTTTAAAAGGTGACTCAAGTGAAGGAAGTAGAAGAGATTGAGCACCCCCTCATCTTTGGCACGTGTCTTTTCTTCTTCAGTAGAGTTCCTTAGTCCTGTCAGTAGCTCCCTATCTCAGTGTGACAACTATCCAAGGAACCTTGTTCTTTGATTCACAGGTTTCTTTTGCCCTGTGGAAAATGGCTTTCTAGAAGTCATGGCTGACTTGTGGTGAGGTTGGGCCTTGAAGTGTAACACCATTGGCTTAGCCAGGTCTTTGATTAGGTGAGATATGTCTGTTTCTTTCTCTGGCATTTCGGGCTCTCTGACCTAGCCTGTCCCTCATGACTAGTGACCCTCATTTGGAGAGACTTGGGGCTTGAGGGTGATGGAGTTGCCTGAGGCCAGAGTTGGGGAGCACAGGGACACCCCGATGTTTGCATAGTTTTTCCAATGCCCTGATTAGGAATGTATTTCCTCAGGATGGGTGATGGCCTTGCAGTGAGCCTAAGATAAACATCCAGACTGTTTCACATTGGAGTACCATGGGAATGATTTGAGAGAAAGGTTTAGGAGTGGGGGAGAGAGGAAGGGCAGAGTAGGGGGAGGGGGAGGCATACAGACTGACTTCTGAGACACAGCTGTCCAGAGCCTGTGTCTTCCACTGCTCTCAGCAGAAAATAGGCTTCACAGAGATGGTACAGCGTGCGTTGGGCTGATTCTCTCTGGGAGTGGCACTCAGGCAGTGCGATGTGTTGGGGTAGAATATGGAAATCCTGGTTTAGTAGGCTGAGTGGTTAGAATCGTTAGGGAAGCTGATGTGTCTTTTAAAAAGCCTGTGTGTGTGTGTGTGTGTGTGTGTGTGTGTGTGTGTGTGTGTGTGTGTGAGAGAGAGAGAGAGAGAGAGAGAGAGAGAGAGAGAGAGAGAGAGAAAGAGAGAGAGAGAGATAACATGTGCTTGCATAAGAGCCATACACAAATACTTCTGAAAATTACACATTCATGAACCTCAAAGTCCTCCAGCTTTATTTCCTCATAATAAACACTTAAAAAAAAAAAGTGATCATTTGGGGGAGATAGACTCTCAGATAGCAGGGGCACGGTGAGTATGGGGTAACTGTGGAGGGTCTGTGTGTGTGCTGTGGAGGAATTTTGGGCTCTTCGTTGGGAGCCCCCAATGCCATGGAAAACTAGACTCTTTCTGACTGGCTTTCTTCTGTTTTCCTTTTTCTCTGTGAAGGGCTCAGGCTTTCTTGGTGATTCTGAGTTACAAGGTGGCGTCTAAAACAATCATCCGGTCATCCGGGACAACCTGCATGCACACTCCCAAACACGAGGGACCTCAGCGGTTTTCATTCCACCTACAGTCATTTTCTCTCCTAAGGACTCGGAATACTCAGGAGCTGGCAGAGCCCAGGGCAGCAAACTTTTAGGGCTTTTGTCAGGTCTCATTGAAAAGAATGTGTGGAGATGCCAAGGCTGCTGTGTTGATTTCACTGACACAGATTCTAAGCAAAGAGATGGGCCTCAGGGAGAGTCCGCAGGCACGGGAAGGAGGCAGCAGCGTCCGCTCTTCTCCCCTAGTACTTTCAGATCTTGATGCTCCAGTGTGCCAAAGAGAGGGGAGACGTAAACAATTCCCATTGCCTCCAGGATGCAGCATCTAATCTAAACATGATTAAGCTGATCTGATTTTATAGATTGGAATTTCTAAGTGATAGAAACGGATGAGGTTAATGTGAAATATTTACTTAATAAAAAGCCTCATTACCTGATGCTGAAGGGTACAGGGCTAAAGATTCTTGGTAACACGTTTGATCTTTTGGAAATGAAGTTAGATGCAAGTTTTCTTGGTAAAAACTGAATTCTGTGATCTTGTTTTTACACATGCTGTGCTTAAATATTAACACCAATTGAGCAAATTGCCTTTTAACTGCCTTTATTTGCTTTCATTAACAGTATAATTTAAAAGCTCAAGAATTTGCATGGAACCTGTTGTGCATGTTGGGGGGGGAACTATTCATAAATTAATTAATTGTGAGGACATTATCTCCAAGGAAGGTCACCAGACACTAGGCCAGGTTTAGAAAAGCAGTGACGTGTATTATTGCTATTTTTTTGGAGACATCATACTTTTGGCTTAGAGATTCGGGGGGGGGGGGGAGAGGGAGGGAGGGAGGGAGGGAGAGAACTTGGCTGGATCAAAAATTTTAATGACTGGGCATGTTTTAAGTTAAGTTGACTGAACCTAATTACACTGTAGTTTTAGAGAGCTAAAGGCAGTATCATTGGTATTTAAGCACCAGTTTCAAAATGAAAGCCAACCTCTATAATTGGCTGAGCTCCCTAAAATCTTTATCTCTGTCTCCCCGTCTCTCATCCCCTTTCCGCACTCCTGCACCAGTGGGAAGAGACCCTGCCAGCACTGCCAGTGACGACATGGTCCTCCATCGGGGACAGCTCGTTAGACTGTTCTTGCAGGAAAGCACTCTAAATATCTTGAGATCTGCACTGTCCCCTGACCTCAGCTGCTTCCTTCTGGACAGATGTTCTTGTGGTTGAGAACCTTGGCCAAAATAAGCCTTATGAATGGGACGAGGAGACCACGGTGTCCTGAAGAGGCCAGGAGCCCTGCCTCATCCTCTGGGGGTTATTTGACGCATGCTCTGACACCCCAGTTTGGACGGCATGTCCCTGTTCCCCTCCCTTCACATTCGGTCTTTCTCCTGTCTTCTCTTGGTGCTGTTGGCGGTTTTCCTAATGAATTTAATCTGTAGTCTACCTTTTCTGGGTCTGCAGATGCCAGAATGCTGAATTTATTTATCTTGAGTGGTTTGGGTTGGCTACCGTGGAGACACAGTCTTCCTCCCTCCCCTCTACCCCAGTTCTCCTAGACCCTCTTCAAGAAAGAATCCCTTGTTTTCATCTGTCAGATGCGTGTTACTTTTAAGGGAAGGAGATGAAAATATTTTAAATAGTATATATTTTAAAAGCCATATGCAAAACTTAAGGAATACAGAGGGGAAAATGGGTAAAATTGACCACACTAAAATTGAAAATGTTTTGCATGATTTTTTTTACCATGTTTTTGCCTTTTCCTTATACATTTATTGGCCTCCCTTCCTCCCTCCCTTCCCTTCCCTTCCCTTCCCTTCCCTTCCCTTCCCTTCCCTTCCCTTCCCTTCCCTTCCCTTCCCTTCCCTTCCCTTCCCTTCCCTT
>CM052706.1:68853519-69008687 GCA_028551405.1 Uromys caudimaculatus
CTTCCCTTCCCTTCCCTTCCCTTCCCTTCCCTTCCTTCTGTTATGTTCTGTGTTTTTTAAGGGAATCGCCCTGTAGCCTAGGCTGACCCTGAACCCATGGAAATCCTTCTGCTTTAGTTTGTGGAGTGCCAGGATTACCTCCATGCCTGCTGTTTCTTTGTAGAAAAAGTCTCAATGCATAGGAAGTATTTTCCTGGTCTGTTACTTTACAGTTT
Source organism: Uromys caudimaculatus (assembly GCA_028551405.1). Taxonomy (NCBI): domain Eukaryota; kingdom Metazoa; phylum Chordata; class Mammalia; order Rodentia; family Muridae; genus Uromys; species Uromys caudimaculatus. Next base: position 68,853,735 of record CM052706.1, read on the forward strand.
TGATTCTGGGTCATTTTACATAACAATCTTACTCATTTAACGAAAAAAGTGTCTCAGTGAGGTTTTTAGAGTGGATGATATAGAACCCATGAAGATCACACTTTAGAATTAGAATCTGAGAAGAGTATTCGGATGAGAAGAATAGAGGAATGAAGACAGGAGGGGGAGAGTCTGAGAGAGAGAATCTATCCGAACCAAGTCTGAACCGTGTGCATGTGTGTTTGTGTGTGTGTGTGTGTGGGGGAGAGCGAGCGCACGCATGTATTCGAACCTGAATCTGGTGATATGATGTCAGAAGGTTGTTTTCTCCCATAAGACTGTCCTTTCTTGAGGACCCTGGCCAGAGTTTCACCTTCATCTGAAGCATGTCGGTTTCAGTATTCTGAGACCTGTTCTTGAGCTGCTGCTCTAGAAGGCCATTCTTCAGTCTCCGTTCCTTCCACTCTCTCCCAGCCTTGAGGCCTTGCTGAACTGCAGAGTCTCTGAAGTCACCAGGTGACCCATCCTTTACAAATGCTTTTGAGGGTACCTCCTGCCTTATGCCAAAAATACATCTGCGAGTCTAACCCTCCTTCTATGCAGGCTACTTGCCGTCTCTTGCCTTTGGGAATTCCACTATCTCTGTCAGCTAGCTTAAGTCACTAAGATACCAGGAAGATCAACTCCTCGATCCTTCACTCCTGTTCTCCCTTCTTCAGAAGCCAGCACTGCAGGTATTGGGCCCTGAACTAGGTTTAGATATTGGCTTGGAGACAGGCTGGAGCTGTGGGAAGGGGGAAGACATGAGTGTCAAGTGAGAGAGGATGCTAGTGTGGTGCGCTCAGCCCCATGCCTGACCCCATCATTACAGTCATTTTACAGAGGTGAGCTCAACAGTCTGCCTTCCGTATCTGCCGTGCTTTTTGCCTCGAGTTCAGCCATGAGGACGAGAGAGTCAGTCTTCACTCTGTGAGGCTATTGCTTGCTTTGGATCTTGTTCAGGAACAAAGATAAAATAAAATACAGACATTCTGCAAATGTCCTTCTGGATTATCTTGTCATTCAGTTTTGCCTGTCCATTTCATCCTTCCTTGAATCGTGGCACAGTTAATTCCCAGAGTTGACTATGGCAAATGTTAAGGTAGCCATGTTGGCTAGATAGACATCCAATTTGTCTTGAGCTGAAACCTGACTTTCATTCTGTTTACATGTACACCCATCCATTTAGTCATTAACAAAAAGTCACATAATTAATAGTAGCCAGATTAAACATGTTTACACATATGGGAATAGTAGACTCTTTTTCTTCCTTGTTAGAAAGCTGAATTATTAATTAATGGTAGTAACAGCATTAGGGATACAATCACCATAAAAATCATTCTGTGTGCTGTCATTTCACTTTCAGATGATAAAAGTATTCTTTTTCTTCTTTTAAGTTTCATTTTTATTCATCATTAATAATTATGTGTGTGGATGTATATCCTGTATACACATGAGTGTGGGAACACATGGACCAGCACACATGTGTGGATGCCATAGTAGCCAGGCGGCAGTCAGAGGGCAGTTTGTGGAAGTCTAGTGTGAGTTCTGGGGATTGAGTCAGGTCGTCAAGTTTCGGTGACAAGCACTTTTATCCCCTGAGGCCTCTATCTGCCTGTTCCTCTTTGCTTTTCAGATAGAGTTTTGTATAGTCTAGGATGGCCTCACTGTGTATTCAAGGCTAGCCTTGAGTTCTTAATTCCTTCTTCTGCCTCTCAAGAGCTGGGATTACAGAGGTGTGTGCCACCATGCCCAGCTAGCTAGTACTATTTCTGTCTCCATAATATATGTTCAGAAAATAAGACAAATTTTATTTTTTTTTAGAAGTAGATAAATTTTAAATTACCTGGATTCTTGCAGTAGAGTGTCTCTGATACCTCCTTACCACATAGTAAAGGGCCATGAGCACTTGTTGAAAGACAGAAGAGTGGATGAAGACTGGAGTTTATTCCCAGCTGGAAGAATGATAAGTTCAAAGCTAGTGTGGGCTACTAAATGAGTTCTAAGCCATCCTTGACTACTTGTGAGGCCTGACTCTATCCAAAGCCATCAGAGGTAGGAATGTTATTTTGGATTACAAGGGAATACAAGGGATTGCATGGGAAGGAAGTCATCCAGTTGGCTAGAGACAGGGAGCTTCTGTGTACATAGATAATTGTCCTTGATTTTTAAATTAAAAGTTATTTGTTTGTGTATTTATCTATAGATATGACTTCGTTCTTAGCCCAGGCTGGCTTCCGACTCAGGGCTCATCTGCCTCTGCTGTCCAGGTGCTGGGATTCCAGACCTCAGACACCACACCTAGTTTGAGCTTAGACCTAGATCTGTTGGTTGTCTGGGTACTTTTTAAATTTCTTGTAGTTCACTTACATGATAGATGGTGCCTTGGTAGTGTGGTTGGCTGTGGCTCTGTGGTAGAAGCCCGTGCTGATCACAGCCACAGTGTTTTTGAGTTTGTTTCGGTTCTTCTCAGGATCCTTTCCAGGAACAAAACATACTTTCCAGGACATGGGGCAGAGGGTGGAGTGGAAGTCAGTGTGTGTCTCTGGAATGTGCCAGGCCAGAGCTCTCCTCCAGTGTGCAGACTGGACAGGCTCTCAGTGCCCAGAGACGCAACTTTCAGGGGCAGCAATTTCCTTTCTCATCCCCTTTCTTTTGTCTGGTGGGAGGTAAGAAAGCAGGTTGTGTGGGAAGAAATTTTGTGCCGCTCCGGCTTTTCACACCCCTTTGATTCCTCTTCCCCCACCTGAACTCTGAAGCCTTTATTTCCATCCCTGGGAAAAGCCCTCTAGTGAATGGAACCATCACTTTTATACACAGAAAAGAGGGGAGAGGGTAGTAGGGGCCGTGTGCAGGTCCTCAAACAGTTAAAGTGTTTGGGGTCTGTTGCCTCTCTAGAGGTCAAAGGTGAGACAGACTTTTTGTTGGCAGCACACCCCCCCCTTAAAACTCCCTTTCCTTGTTATCGCAACTCCCAAATGTCAGCTTTGATGTCTATTGTTGGAACTTCAAGAGGACTCTTAGCACATCAGCAGGTGTTGGTTTTAGTGAGCTGGGCGGGCAGAGAGTTCCACATTCTTGGGGGCAAAGAGATGGATCCCACCACATTCCTACCCCAAGAGCAAAGCTCCCGTTGCCACGCCCCTCCCTGGGTGTACTTGCAGAAGACCTCTGTTCCTGGTAGGTCTGGGTAGTAGGTGGCACAGGGTTCCTTCTTCCTTTCCAGGCCTGTCCAAAGGGATCTGTCTTTAAGCTGTGGAGCAGCTGAAGGGAGGTCGTCTTAACAACCACGTATTAAGATTTCATTAATCAAAGACACTTCCATGGCCTTTTACAGAAACACAACTACTTTGGCTGTCCTCTGCTGACAGCCCGATAATTTATCTTTCCCAGAGGAGGGGAGGGGAGAGGGACAGAGAAGCACACAGGGGTCCTGCTCACAGAAAAGGTCCCCATGCCAATTCCTGGCATGCACATGTGTGTTCACAAGTTGATTTTTAGGGACCTGCACTCCAGCCCCTAAGTTCCATACACCATCAAAGCAGTGGGCAGCAGCCACATCCCCTTGCCTCATGGCCCACAGGGTAAACAATCACGCCAATCTAATACCCCACGCACAACAGATGGGCTGGCTGTGCCTTCTTGCAAGGAAGTGCTTACCTCTGATTCCGGCTCCAAGATGTGCTGAAATTGGGATGACCATATAGATGCATGTGTGTGTTTGACGGGTGGTCTGGGTCAGGGAAGGGGTGACGGGGATAGTGGGGCCTAGGAGCTCCTGATCTGAAATGTACAGTCTTCCTTTGCTACTTTACAGCGCTGTTCGTGTGCATGGAGACATCTGACCTTCTGTGACTCTTGGTCCTGGATGTGGCTATGTGTACATTTAATTACCTCTTGGAGCCTCCAGAGTAGGTGGTAGAACACTGCATATGCTGTCTGCTCCTCTTCCTCCCCTCCCCCCATGCCCCTCCTCCTCCTCCTCCTCCCCCTCCCCCTGCCCCTCCTCTTCCTCTTCCTCCTTCTCCTCCCCCTCCTCCTTCTCTTCCTCTTCCTCCTCCTTCATTTTAAGGTCGCTGAAAGAGAGTAGCTTTGAGCTCATTTTGTTGAACTCATCAGATACTTACCAAATATCCACTAGATACATTTGACTTTGTTGGGAGAAGTGCAGGTGAGATATACTTTGTTTCTTAGCTCTTTAGGGGCTAGAATCATTGCACAACTAGCCACCATAAAAGATGCGATTTAGGAAAGTCAGTGGGAGCTACAAGAAAGACACGACCCTTTCCATCTGGCTAAAGTGTCCAGTGAGCATTTATTTAGTCCTGCCTGTGTACCAGTAGAGAGATGAAAATCTAAAAACGTGGTCCTTGTCTCCAAGAATCTAATTATTTAGCAGAGAGAGCAGACATGGAAGTGTAGAATAGACACAGAGTGGTATAACCCAGGGGTAAATGAAGGAAGACTGCTGTATGGTAGAGTCAGGATGGAAGCAGCATTGTCTGTCTGGGGAGGGGCCGTGGACCAGTGTACTGGAGTGATATTTAAGTAGGGTTCTCAAGGACAGGTGGGAGAAACTGATTACCCAGGAGGGGAGACATTCTAGAAGAGACAGCATGTGCAAAGGCCCTGAAGGGGACACTTCACTGTGGCTTGAGAGGTTGGAGTGAGGCAGAAAGTAGGGGCTGGAGGTGAGGCTGAGCTTGCCCAGCAGAGAGGCCTGCACTCTACTTTCTGTGTTTGGAGAAGGTGTTGAAAGGGAAGTGCAATAGGAGAAAGAGTGTCCTAGTGGGCACCACTCTGAGAGCTGAACTGAAGATGAGTATGTGGTGCCATAGGCATCCCTGGGAAGCCGGCTGAGTGGTTTTGGGTGAGCAGAATGATGGCAGTGGCAAAAGGGACAAGGAGAGGGAGGTGGAGGACAGGTCAGAGGGTTGGCGGGTGCAGGGCACTTGTAGACAGTGGGCAGAGAGACTATGAGCTGTTAGCTCATCAGTCTGGAGGGAGATAAGAATGGATGTTCTGGGCAGGAAGACACTGGCTTTTGATTTGGGACATGGTATTTAAGGAAGTCTTAGAAAAATCTTACATGAAGGCCTGTATACTTTCAATGGGTCTTGAGGGAGAGGTGTGTTTGTGCGTGTGTGTGTGTGTGTGTGTGTGTGTGTGTGTGTGTGTGTGGTGTGTGTGGTGTGTGTGTGCTGTGTCTGTGTGGTATGTCTGTGTGGTGTGTCTGTGTAGTGTGTTATGGTGTGTGTTTGTCTATGTGTGGTATATCTGTGTGTGTGGTGTGTGTGTGTTTGTGTTATGTGTGTGAGTGTGTATTATGTGATGTATGTGTGTGTGGTGTGTCTGTGCAGTGTGTGTGTGTGGTGTGTCTATTCGTATGTGGTTGGTGTGTGTCTGTATGGTGTGTATCTGTCTGTGGGGTCTGTGTGTGTGTCTCTGTGTGTAGGTGTGAGTGTGTGTCTCTCTCTGTGTTTGAGGGTGGTGGTGTGTGTATATGTGTGTGTGTATGTGTGTGTGTGTGTCTCTGTGTGTGGGATGTGTGTATGTGTGTGTGTCTTTGAGTGGGGTGTGGGGTGTGTGTATGTGTCTCTGTGTGGTGGTGGTGGTGGTGTGTGTGTGTCTCTCTCTCTGTGTGGGGGTGTGGTGTGTGTGTATGTGTGTGTGTGTCTCTGTGTGTGGGGTGTGTGTATGTGTGTGTGTCTCTGTGTGTGGGGTGTGGGATGTGTGTGTCCGTGTGTGGTGGTGGTGGTGGTGGTGGTATGTGTGTGTGTGTCTGTGTATGTGTGTGTTCCAATTGCTCATCAGCTTATTCTCTCACTGAATCTGGAGCTCACTAGTCTAGCCCAACTGCCTGGCCTTTCTCAGCCTCTGCCACTACCGAGTTACAGGACTGTGCCCCCACACTGACTTTTTACATAGGGGCTGGGAATCTGAATTCAGTCCTCAAACTTACAGGCAAACACTTTACCAAGTGAACTATTTCCACAGCCTCAGGAAAGATATTCCGACAAGAAGAAGACATCAGCCTACAGATTCAGTTGTATTCACTGACTTCAGATGATATTTTCAAGTGAATACGAATCAGAAGTCTCTTAATTCCACAGCAGAAAACGGTCCTTTGGAGTTGCTTGAATCATGAGAAGTGTTTTCATCAAAGCCTTTATTCATGGGTGTGCTGACATCTGGGGAGCGGAGATAGATATTTTCCTGAGGTCCAGACTCCTGAGCCACGAGCTCTTCCCTCCATCTTAATTAATCCTTTGTAGTTAGTGACTGATGAAATCTCGGCTCTATGAAATTTTAATCCTCGCAGTGTGCACGCAAACTGACCTTATCACAGGACCCCAGGTGTGTGTCAGAAATTAGTAGTGGGATCTACTGCATACTTGATTGCCTTATAAAATCCACTGGATCTGGAGAAAACAGGTTGGAGCACTAGACGCTTGTTTTTCTTTCCATGGCCTTACCTAGTAGTCAAATGAACATCGTGTGATCACGGCCAGTGTAGACTGAGCAGTTAACTATAATAGCTGAGGAAACCATGAACCCAGGGAGACAAGGTGGTTGGAACCTGGGCCTTCCTCTCCCCTTTGCTGGGAGACAAGGTGCAAGAGTAAGTGGAGCCGGGGATTCAGAGGAGGAGAATGCTCCTGATACAAGGAGGGGCATGGCTCTGTGATGAGATCACATGCTCTGGCCTTCCCACTATCTCAAAATGGTGAGCTCTGCACTGGAATAACAAGAATAAGCTCTGTCCACACTGTTTGGAGGGTAGCTTGGGGTTTGGATGGATAGTTCAGGTTGGCCTTTTTGACATAGCATTTAGGGGCAGTTGTATAGCTGGGCGTGCTTGTGCTCCCACAGGGTTACTCCCTACCACTACCATCTTCCTGTGGTAACTCTGGAATTACCTGTTGTGTTTCTCACCAAGGACCTCTTCCTGGGTCTCCTCTAAAGTCGGCATGTGTTGTACCAGCTCTGTCCTTTCAGCGCTAGAAAGAGAACCGAAGGCAGATGCTTTTGTGCAGTGTGGGATTCCTGAAGTGTAGAGTTGGAAACCTTGGTGACAGACTCCTGGTCCTTTCTGGACCAGTGGAAACCATCTGTTTTAAGGGTTTTGCAGTGAAGGGAGGTGAGTAGCTGCTCTTGAGCACCATATATGACAGACCTTGTACAAGGGCTTTAAAGCCAGATTCCAACGAGATCTGAATATAGGTGCTAGACAGAAGCTCAGGATGGTTATGCGCCTTTCTTGCTGTCACACAGCTAGGAAGCAGTGGTGCTGGGGTCTTGATTCTGGGGCCCTCACTTTTTCCACTCCTACGGAAGGAAAGTCCTTCCTCTTCTGGCATCTCTATGTGAGGGTGGTTATCACAGCTAGGCTTTGTCACTGCAGGGAGACCTTTCTTTGCAGGAGGATTTCTCAGAAGCAGATTGTAGTTTTCTAACAAACAGGAAGGACAGAGTCTACTGAGGAGGGCTGAGCCTGGAGGAGGTGCTCTAGGTGGTCTCTTAGGATCTTCCCAGCAGAGAATTCTGTAAGGGGAGAAGTGAACCATTCCATCTGATCATGTAAAAATGGTTGCCTGGGCCAGTGAGCATCTGCTGGTACTTTTCTTGCAAGGTTCCGGGAGGCCATTAGAACCACACCAGGCCTCTCTAGAGTGTATACAGGCCCCTAAGGCAGAGCCAGTGGTCCAGATGGGGAGGGACCAGGAACAGAGCAGTAGGCCTGGAGCCAATCAGGTTCAAGACCAGCTTAGACAAGATTTCTCCAGCTCTCCCTCACCCCTTTCCCCATCTCCACACTGCTTTCTCCCACACTGTAAAGCCATTCATCAACTTGACTTCACACTCTGTATCGCCTCCTTGGAGGTCAGAGCTTCTTATTTAGTAACCCTCCATTGCCGCCTCTGGATCAGGAAAGTTTCTCTTCTAACCCATCCCATGTACTTCGGGTTTCTCCCCATGGTACCAGTGCTTTGGTTCTTCTCCATGCCTTCTCTTCATTTCTTTGGGTGATTTCTTTTAAACCTGATCAAGCTGTAGGGCAGTGGATGATGGAGACCCATTGAGGCTCTGAAGGGCTTCTGGCAGAGCCTTTTAGCCTGTGATGGTTCTGTCTCAGGTGATGTGCTTTAAGCGACACAGCAGAGGCCCCTGTCTTCTTTGCAGTCTGCTTTTTAAATCTGTGCACCTTAGGACTCTTCTGTCCCTCTCCTAGGAAGCCACATAGCGTTATTATTTCCAGGGATATTGCCTCTGTTGGCAGGCCTGCTTGGGCAACCAAGCTCCATAGTTGAATGCTTTGAAAGAAAACAGGAGCACCTATCTGGGATGCCCGGTTACAGTCCTGTGAAATACTCCTGGCTCATGTTGAAATAAACTATAGAACTGCATAGAGTCTTTGGGTACCAGATGGTCTCCACATCTCTTGGTCCTGGGAAGGGAGTTCTTCAGCTGATGGCTTTCATTTATCGACTGATTTTTTTTCCAGGGCAGTGCACACTTTCGACTTGTAGGATCTACTGACTGCCATAGTGCAAATACTCTTGATGTAGCTAATTTAGAGTCGCCGAATGTGGGATTGCTAAGACAGTCTAGAGTCTATGTGCCTAGCTCTGTAGGTTGGAGCCTTTGAGTGCCACCATCAAAGCCCTGACAACCATAATTGGGCACCAAAGTAGAGATCCAGCCCTTGGTGGCCTGCCAGGAAGATAGGGAGTTACCTGGGAGAGGTCACTTCTCCTCCAAACCAAAACACAGAATCCAAGCCTGTACCTATGGTCTTTGCCTTTGCTTTTTCCTCATGTTTGGTCCTTGATTCTGGTGAGCACTGTAGAATTCAACGAAAAAACACTGCTCAATGCTGACATTAGTTGGTTGGTTATATCTGTCCGCTGTTTGATTTACTAGTCATAGCCATAAGCCTAGAGATTAGGAGTGTTCCATTTCTATTTTATAGATGAGGAAACTGAGGCACGGGCTGGGGAACCCATTCCTTTGCAGTTGCACAGTCTTGATGTCAGAGTGAAGCTTTGGAGTCAGCAGTGGCTGATTTCACACCCCAAACCATTCCCAGCGCATCCCACCATGGCACTACACAGACGTGTACACATTCCGACCTTCCTCCCAAGACACGTCCTTCTAGTGTGACCGTTACTCAGTGTTGGAAGCTCTTCGTTTCGGACTGTCATAATGGATTCTTTTAGGTGTAAAGTGTCATGACTCCCGTTTAGGACAAGTTTAGCTATGGGGTTAGGGCTATCCTCTCGGCTGATTCCTAAGCCCCAAGTCCACAGATTTCACAAAGACTGAAATGGCTGCTTTCTTCATAGACACTGGGTTTGCCTGTTCCAAAAATGGTGATTTCTATAGCAACCATTTATTCTAGCAGATGTGTGCCTGGTACGGTTGGCAAGAAGGGTGGGATCAAAAATGGAAACGGCCTTTTATTCTTCACTTCCTGAACGCGTGCCCTGTATATGAGGCAAGCAGAAGGAGAAACATGGCATCCTTTTAGCCTGTGTAACATATAGGGCCCAGCACAAAAGGATCTGTTGCTTAAGGCTGGCTTCTGTCTGCAGCTTAAGCTGGGCTGTGCTTGGTGGTGGAACTTTCTTTGGCAGGCGTTCCCGTTGGTTCCAATTCAGTGAATGTCTGTCACTTCAGTTTCTGCAAAATGTAGACATTTATCATGAGGTGGTTAATAAATGCGGAGGGCACAGTAGCTAAAGATTGCAAAGTCTACCATAGTGTGTACTAGCCAGGCTCTCTGGAAGTAGGTTGTAGGTTGAATTACATGCATGCGTATGTCTAGCTGAAGCCAAATAAAAGAATTTGTTGTCATAAAACAAGAGTTTCTTGGAGCCCAGGGGCAAGAAAACAGTCCTCCCTTGAAAGGTGAGAGAACAGAATTACCGTCTAGCTGTTGGAAGTGTTCTTTCTAGCCCTGCCCAGTTTATGCATCCAGCTTAATTTTCATCATCATTTTTTGCAGAGTGAATCTAAGAATGGCCTCCCCAGGACTTCCAGACAGACAGGTGACAAGGTTAGGCTCAGCTGTCCATGGTTCTAGAATCCCAGACTCTAGAAAGCATTCTGTCTTCTGCAGCTGGGCTAAGTGTCCACACCGGGCTAGTTGCTCAGCGAGGCTTTGTAGTGAGGACCATGGGTGTGGTCTGCTTAGACTCACACAACAGAGCTGCATGGCATGACTTATCCAAGAGAAATGTGCTTCTCACCAGTCTTAGTGGTTGGACTTCTGAAGTCAGAGTGCTAAAGGATTCCTATAGGGGATGCTCTTTCTGGCTTGTCTTCTCTGTGTCCTCACCTGGTGGGGAAAAATTTAAGAGAGGATTCTCTTCATCTCTTGAGGTCTCCTCCTCTTCTTTTGAGACATGATTTCTCTACGTAACCCTGGCTTGACTGCAACTGAGATTATAGTCATATGGTCATACCACAAAATGAGGGGGGTAAGGTTGGGGGTTGTCTCTTTTTATAAAGACACTAATGTTACAGGATTAAGGTCCCACCTTTATGACCTTTGTTTAACCCGATTGCTTCCTTGTAGGTAAGTTGCATCTGCTGGTATTTGAGGTTAGGCTTTCGATAAGCTAATTTTAAGGATACACAGTGTTGTCCATAGCAGTTCTATAGTTTAAATGGCTGCTAGGATCCTCCCTTGGCTTTTGTGGATTGGAGGGGGTTTACAATGTCCCCTAAAAGGAGTCTGCCACAAATAAAAAGGATGAATGTGCTACAAGAAAATACTGGATGCCAGATTGGAGTCTCAACTATCTCCTTCCTTCCTTCCTTCCTTCCTTCCTTCCTTCCTTCCTTCCTTCCTTCCTTCCTTCCTTCCTTCCTTCCTTCCGATACTAATGCAGCAAACTTCCTGCCTCAGCCCCCTAAGTGCTAGGATTATAGTTCTGTGTCCCTGTGCCTGGCTTCAGCCTCCTTGATTGCACTGCATTTGTAGCTATAGCTATGTTGTGTGTGTGCACACATACACATACATATATGTGTATATACATACATCAAACATGTACCCACATGTATGTATGTACACATGTCTACATATCTATTCGTATATATACAGAAATAATATAACTGTTTAGGAAGAGATTGTTACCGATGGCTTTCCAGCCCCTGTTCCACACTGAAACTAGCCGACCTGTTTGTTTTTTCATAAAGTTTGAAATTGAGTGACGTACATGGTTTTCACTCTCACAGCACCCCCCCCCCCAACATCCTTGTTGAGCAACACCTGAATTTGCAATTCTGCAGTTGTAAGTGCTGTGTGACAGGAGATCCCCGGCAATGGCCTTAAGATAAGGTTTTTAATGAAATGGGGGGGGGGGCGAGGAGAGAAAGATTGAGAGAGAGAGACAGACACAGGAGCTAGGGACCCCAGACTCCTGTCACCACTAGCTAAATGGGGATATGGGCACTGTCCGTTCCAGGGAGCCTCCTGTGGCATACATTCCTGTGCCAGTGGGTTACGTGCTATGACAGAGACCAGATGATGAATATATTTTTAAACTTGGAAGTCATGAACCACTTATTATTTCTGAATTAGGAATCAAAACATTTGAATAATCTCAACAGGGGAGCAGCAGATGCAGTCTGTCCTTGAGGTCGCTTTGCTCTGGGGAGATGGTTGGGGTGATGGGGAGCCAAGTTCAGCCCATTCTTCTTGTGACACGTAGGACATGGTATGGTGTTAGCTCAATTGACCAGTCTCTGTGTGTGTGATGCAAGATTATACTACAACCATGATGCTTCAGGGTCAGAGCAGCACTTGGAAACAAGGAGCCATCTTTATTTTTGTAATATGTTCATGTCACCAGGTATCACAAGAAGAATATAGGGTCTGGTGGCTGTGGTGACTGAATTGGTGGCTTGAAATGGCGTTTTTAGATGCAGCACACACATCTCTTACCTGTTCTTTCCTTTCGCCTTCTTCTGCATCTCTTCCTCCACATCCCTGTCAAACAAGGTCCGGAACTGAGGTATTCTGGAATTCTACCCTTGCTAAACTCTAGGATTAAGGCCAGTTATTTAGGAAGGAGATGGAGGAAGAGGAAAACTCCCCAGTTAACCCATTTCCCCCACCCCCATAGCTGGCAAAGCCTTCACCCTTCAGGCACAGACAGATCAGTGTCTCTCCTAAGAGGCCTTGAAACCCGAGCTTTACCAACCAGGAGACAGCTAAGCCAAGCCCAGCTAATGACAATCTCCCTGTTCATAATGACTGTGCAGAGAGCACCTGTTCCAGCCTCTCAGCCATTCTTCATAACCAAATACACAGTGCTTGCTACACAAGGCAGCACATAGGAGGGTCATTGGTGGCAGGAGACTTTTGGAACCAGAGAGCTGATGTTGGCTTGGCTTGCTCTCTGAAGGGAGAGGGCCAAGGGTGGGTACTTACTGGGTTTGCCTTTTCTTCTGGGCGAACCCAAAACCCTTAATTTTCCCTATCTACCTATTTTTACAACAGGGTTTCGAAGGACAACAGTGGTAGCATCCATTTTGAGAAGCAATACAAACACGTGCTTAGAGAGTTAACGATCACCCCTGTCTTTCTCCATCCCAACTCACTTCATTTTTATGAAATTGTTTCAGAATATATAGAAAAGTTTCAGAAAAAAAAAATCCAGCATGCCCCCACATTCCCTCTGCCAATTTGGAATATGGTAGTACTGAGCCAGTCTGCTCACTGACTTTCTCGGTCACATGGAGCCACAAGACAGCCCTTTCCAGTAGGAGAGCGACTGTGTTGTACGTTTCTACCTTGCGTGTTAGGGAGCTTGTGGCTTTTCTTTGGGGCAGAGCCTAGGCTAGCAGGAGAGCCAAGGGTATGCTGATTATAAGGGTGGTCTTCGTGATTCAGAACCATTGCTTTGGAGAACTAGATTCAGACCTGACTCCAGAAAGAAAATCACCCCAGAGATAGAAATGGCAACAGAGGAAACCTGAGAAGCAAAACAGGCCTTCCTGATGAGAGGTAGAGGAACAACGCACCAGCTTCCAGAGAGACTGGCGTTTGGTGCTCTGCCTCTTGTAACAGATACATTGTTATTTTACAAGGGGAGGACCCGAGAGCCCTGGAAATCCTGGCCTCTGTCGCTCACCTGCTAAGTATGAGCTCCTAGATGGCGGGCTTTGAGCAAGGTCCACATGGAGACTGCCATGTTGAGGGTCCTGCTGGCTCTGAACCTCTCAGTGCAATCTAGTGCCTTTACCTAGGAATGACTACAGCTTTTATCTAAAGTACCTCTGATTGATCTGGTCTTAAAATGAGGTGAATCTAGTGCTCTGTATTGAAACATCTTCAGAGGGAACCACAAAGATGAGTGTGGTGGTGCAGGCCTTTAATCCCAGCACTGGGAGACGGAGGCAAGTGGGATCTTTTGAGTTGAAGATAGCCTGGTCTGCAGAGTAAGTTCGAGAACAGCCGGAGCTACAAACTCTGTCTTAAAAAAACAAAACAAGACACCAAAAATAGTTTCCTGTTGCTCCTGCAACAGAGAGCAGCAGCCCTTGAGCTACCCCATGGCTGTGGGCTTCACAAGAGCAGTAAGAAGACCTTCAGTAAGCTGAGAGGCAACAGGTACAGCGGCTACCTCAGCAAACACATCAAGTTCATAGGGGACACAGTCTGGGAAGTGCTGATAAGTGGTGCACCAAGGAGCTACTCAAGGTGTCCAAGGACAAGCGTGTTCTCAGGTTCACCCAGAAGAGGATGGGCACACACATCTATGCCAAGAGGAAGCGGAAGGAAATAAGCAAGTGTTGGCAGCTATGAGGAAGTCGCTGCCAAGAACGACTGATGGACCCGCCCCCTCCTCAATAAACATTTATGCTGAATGGGTTGGGGGGTCAGGGGGAAGGCAACCACAAAACGGGAGTTTGCGAACCCCCTTCTCTTGGTTTCATTGTCCGTGGATTGATACCAGGAAAGGTGGTGGTAGAGGGCTGAACTGACTGTGAAGTAGAGCGCAGTGGGGCCACGGAAGCCTCTGAGAGGGAGCTGAGCTCGGCTTTGGGAGTGACCTGGCATGGTCTTCATCTGAGGGGTGGGGTCGGGTACCGAGGATACTGTGATAGTGGCTAGATCAGAGCCTGGCTGAGTGATCAGACATGACACCTTAGAGGGACATTCTGAAAGGGAGGCCCTTTGGTCCTTAGGTGCAGTTAGGGGCCCAAGTCAGGTGACTGTGGACTGAAGACTCAGTGAGCAAACAAAAGAGCTCTCTGCCTTTCCAGTCTTAACTTCTAGTAACAACATTGCCCTTCCCTAAGAGTATCCATCCCAATGGTTTGAGATACAGCAGCCTCACCTTGTCTTCCCAGCAGACAGGTGCCTCTTAAGGCCAGGACCCTGCTTTTTTCCTTCCTCAAACGGAAGCCAGGGAAAGTGGCCCCTCAACCCTGTCTTGTGACCCAAGGTTAGCATTCTCCAGCTCCTCCACCTGCAGAGGGCTAGGTCTGTTCCCTTGAGTCACAGAGCCTGATGCCAGTGATGTATCTCCATCTCAGGAGGAAGGCAGGAGTGGACAGATGAGTGTTCAAATCCCTGCATGAGCTCACTGTTCTGTGTAGCCTCTCTTAGGGGAAGCCTCGTTGACATGCTCCCCTCCTTCACAGTGGCTCACAGATGAAAACCAGGGTGACCTGCTGAGCCACTGGCCTCAGAATCCTGTGGGCAACATGTGTAAAACTCTCAGCTTGCTTTGATGAATTTTAATCCAAATCCCTGGGGGTGGAACTTACCTGTATTAAGTAAACTTCCTACATAATTGTAACATGAAGTTAGAGGACCACTTCTTGTCCCTGTTTGATCCCTGCATACTCCCACCAACACAAACGTACACACACCTATGAAATGGTTGCTTTTTGACTGAAGATGTAGCTTGTTAGAAGAACACTCTCCCAGCATATGTAAGGCATTGGTGTTTTAATTTATTTTATTTTTATTTTTTAAGAATTATTTATTTTATGTCTGAGTATACTGTAGGTGTTTTCAGACGCACCAGAAGAGGGCATCGGATCCCATTACAGATGGCTGTGAGCACCATGTGGTTGCTGGGAACTGAACTCAGGACCTCTGGAAGAGCAGTCAGTGCTCTTAACCGCTGAGCCATCTTTCCAGCCCCTGCACTGATGTTTAATCCCTAGCACCAAAGAAACAAGCACACACACACACACACACACGCACACACACACCTTTTGCTATCTAGGATGCTTTGCTGTCCAGGTGTTTGTAGGTAAGTGGAGAGCAGTACAGAAGGCTGGACTCCTGACTAGAAATGCCAAGAGCCAGAGGAGAAAAGGTTGGAAGAGGGTCTCAGAATAGGGTTTTTATATGACTGCTTGGGGTGAGGGGGAGAGGGCTCAGGGATGGACTCACTCTGACATTGATGAGGCCTGAAGCTCCACCTACTTGGCCAGCCCATAGACCTCTGACTCTCCCTGCATGAGTTGTGTGTCCTTAACAGTCAAGAAGTGGGGCTTTGGGAAAAGTTAGGGCGTGACTATTGTGTCTGAGAGAATGTGAGTAAGCACAGGTGACTTGGAAGTAGCCTTGCAGACTGCTGTAGTGTTCCCACAAGGCGAGTATGGAGTTAACCCCTGATTGCCAACACGACAGGCTCTAGAATCGCCAGACAGAAACCTCTGTGTGTGTCAGTCAGGAGGTTTCTAGAATAGGTTCATTGAGATGGATGACCACCCTAACCGAGGGCAGTCCCATACATGGGTTGTGGTCTGAGCAAAAAGGAAAAAGTGAGCGGAACACCAGCGTTCATCTCTCTCTGCTTCCTGACTGTGGGTACAGTTCGGCCAGCTCCTTCACACTCCAGCTGCCATGACTTTCTCTGCCATAATGGACTACACCCTCAAACCGTGAGCCAAAATAAACTCTTCCTCAAGTTGCTTTTGTTAGGTCATTTGTTGTAGCAATGAGAAAAATTTCTACAGTGGGGGTCTGGGCCTGAGAAGAGGGAAGTCCTCCTCCCTCCATCCCGGCCCCCTGTGTGGGTGAGTTCATGAAGACCTGGCTGTCAGTGGGGGTGGGGCTCCTCAGCCGGAGGCTAGGTTTACCAGGGTTTCAGCCTTTTTTGCTCAGTTAGGTAATTGGGAAATCATTTTCTTGGGGTTTGAGTCTCCTTTTGTCATTGTCCCAACTGACTGCTCCAGTTTCTGCATGAGAAGCCATGAGAACTGCCTTACAGAGCTTGGGATCTCTAGATGGAGGCGAAGGGGAGGGGCAGACCCTGAGAGATACGCGCGCTAGCTTTTCCTGCACCTTTTCCCTCCTGCCTGAGCACCTGGAAGCACCTCTTCAGGAGAACCCTTCCCAGTCTGAGGCAGAGGGACAGGTCACTTGGCCTGTGGACAGCTCTACAAGTGGCTGCCATCAAGTCACTCCTGCAGTGGCCATGTGAAAGGTGAAGGGATTGGGCCATGGTTCTGGAGAGCAGGTGCCATCCATGTGGGCACAATGGTACAGGGGGCTGATTCCTGCTCTGCAGCCCAGGTTGGGTTTAAGTATGTGCACACGTGTGCCTCATGCCTGCAGAGGTCAGAAGAGGGTCGGATCATCTAGAACAAGCCATTGTGTGGGTACTGGGACATCAACCCTGGTCCTCTGCAAGATCAGCAAGTGCTCTAACCACTGAGCAATCTCCCTAGCTCCATTGAGATCTTTGTAAATGAAGTTCAGGTTCCCAAAGACAACACTGTTGAGTCTTGGTTCTGGCTAGGGAGAGCCTGGGCTAGTTTGAGAGTCTAGGCTAGTTTAGAATGGGTGCAAGGTAGTCTAGTCAACTGACCTTTCTCTGAAGTGGTCATGTGCCTGTAACCTGTTCCCCTCTCCATGTGCCGTTAGCTATTTGTAGATTTCTCTTCCTGGGGCACTGGAGAGGCCTGAGGTGGAGGTAGGGAGCAAACTGCACATGGGGAACAGTGTCTACAGTCTTTAGAGCAAGAAGTGACAGCAGGAAGCTGGCCTCTGTGGGAGCAGGTCAGGTCTCTGCAGGTATTTAGATGTCTGGAACCTTGACGACACAGAACATGCCTTGATTGTAGCCGTGGTCTAGGTGGGTAGTGCTCAGTGTCCCCGGGCCCACTCAACCCCCAATATGATTTGTCCTTTACTTCCTGTAGCTATTTTCCTTTCATTTTCTTCATTTGGAAAATAATCAGCAAAATCTTTATTTCCATAAACATTTTTTTTTCCTGGCTGTAAAAATCTGAATCCTAAACCCATTATTACAGCTGTTCATGCTATTTTAATCTACTCTGTTTAGAGGTGAGAGGGGTAGCAGTGAATCTACAATTACTGTGTACATTTGATCCATGGCACAGCCACCGGAGCTGGGGGAGAACCCTCCCGCGTAGGGTGGTACTGTGCTTGGCAAATCACTTTCAAATTTACTAAAAATATGCCCCTCTCCAGCCATGTGGATATCATAATTTTCCTCCCCAAGCCTTCTTGAAATCTCTGTTTGCTTCCCGCCTGATGCTGGCTCACCCGCCTGCTCGCTTTCATCCTTCCTCTTGGCCTTATTGCCCACACACTGCCTGGTCTCTGTTGCCCTCCATGCCGTGCGCTTTCCCCACCCCCCATTTTCGTCTCCTGCTCAGAAATATTTTCTATCCTACTACCCAGCACGGTAGTGGAAACCATTTTTGGTTTGCCACGGTCAAGAAGGAGAATACTTAGAATTTTAAATCTCCTAGCTATTTCACATTTAAACAAGCTGGCGATCTGGAGTGTTGCCGCGCCTCCTACATACAGTGATTGTTGCATCCCTAGGCTCCCCCTTTCTATCTCTGTTCCTACTTCATTCATTTTTCTATTTGCAGCCAGTGCAGAATATGGGCTGCTCCCCCTCCCTAACTCCTGCATCCCGATTTCTATCCAGTGACCTTGGCTTCCTTGAGCGCCGCACTGTAAATGAAATGTGGCATTGCCACATGGATCTTGATAAAATATATCAGTGCATGAATTGATTTTCATATTGATTTCCTTGGACCAGCAAGGTGTGTGTCTGTGGAAGCCAAGCGTCTTGTAATGACAGCCCTAGAAAGTGGTCGGGATGTCTGGGGAGGGGCAGGCTTTGTTTTCTTTTCACCTAGGGAAACTTTGTGCTTGTTAGCTCTAGAGAAGGCTCTTGTGCTCTCTGGGTTCACTCTTTGAGCATATAGCCTGACTGAAGAAAGAGAAGCATTCATCTCTATGCTCCATGGCCTGGGCTTTGGGAGAATATGATCTCAGTGCTTCCAGCTGCTTTGTTGCTAGAGAGACCTAGGAAACCATCAGGGTAGATATTGAAGGCCATGTGCACCCAGCAGTTCGGAGGGTCTGGGTTGGGGAGATGGGCGTTTGCATCTTCCCCCTGGTCTTTTCCTCTTTCCTTTCTCAGCCTAGTTGAGATGTGGCACTTGTGAATTTAGGACTGATGCTCTGCCTTAAGGGGGTGTGTATAATTCATGATTTCTGGCTGTGCGTTGGAATGTGCTCTTGCAGCTACAAGCACGTACAGGCCTGTGTGTGGTGGAGTTTACAGGATGTGAGTGTGACATGGTCTCCTGCCTTACAGTGACACTGATTAGTAAGCAACGAACATCCAAAAGGACAGTGTGAAGATAGGATTAAAGCTTTCCCTTTCCCTCCTCTGTCTCCATCTTCCCAGTGCCTTCTCTCAACTACTTCTGTAGAAACACTGCTCTCAGCATAGTTCAGCTGATAGTTGATGAGATCAAGTAAGCATAGCTTCACACGATCCCATACGCACGTCTGTGCGTGTATAAAGAGAATAAGGCAGTTGGTCCTTCATTGCATTTTCTAGTTAACTAGAAAGACGCAACCAGAAAACCTTTCTGGTTGTGAGCTCTGCTGAGATACCTTGCAGCATGGCATAGTGTATCTCCTGCTCTGGTAAGTACCAGGAAGGAAAAGAAGTCATTGAGTGCTTTGATACCTCCTCATCTCGTCGAGCTCGGGAACTAGTATCTTGGTTCCCAGTTATAATGACATCAGAAAGCATAGAGCTGGCTTGGGTTAACATAGTCAGTAGTTTTCAGCCAGGGACAGCTTTATGCTCAGGGGTGCATTTAGTAAAATCTGGAGACAGTTTTGGTTGCCACATGTATGTAGGAGAGTTGTTGTTGGTTATACTGGGTAGGGCTGGGGATATTTCTCAACTCAGTTTCCACCCACTATAAACATGGACTTTCTTTAAAATGACTGCTGTGCTGGGGTGAAACATCCTTGCCCCAAGTCAGGGCTTTAAATATTTTTTGTTGTTGTTATTTTTGCTCAGAAGTTTGTATTGAATCTTAAATGTAAAAACCATTTCCCCTATAGGCCTAGTTTTTCTTGAGTCAGGTGTTGGAAATGATCTGATATAATCTAAGGTTTGCATTCACTGGCATTTATTGTTACAGAGAACAAACAAGCCAGCCAGTGTGCAGATCAGCAGGCCTGTCCCCAGATGTCCCACCCAGTGAATGTCCAAATTCATTGACTCATGTATGGCTAGTCAAAGCCACAAGAATCACATGAGCTTAAAGTTGGACTTTGAAAGCCCATGGTCTCACAAGGGGACATGGTACATCTTTGTTTTCTTTGCAACTTAAACTACATTTTCAGAAACTTCTGATAGAACTTCCCAGAGATGCCTGCCAGGCCCATGGGACTGACTGTGCATCAGAGGCAGTTTGGCTGTGAGTGTAAAACGTCTTCAGTGTATGTAGACCTGGGCATTGCTTCTTGGCTGGCCCGATGTGAGTCCTTGCCAGAATGCTTTGGTTTTGGTGAGACAGGTGTGTGTGACAGCCAAGGCAGAGATTCTGTGTGTTTTAATTGTTGAAAAAAGTTATTGGAAGCCAATGATTGTCATATGATCAGTTTATTTAGGCAGAATCTCATCAGGTGGGGCAGGAGTTAGGGAATAGGAAGGACCTCCTTTATTGGAATAATTGGAAAGCAAATTGCAAACAAAGCTTTGGTGCTGAATGTTCTAGAACCATTAGGATTGCTTTATTAACCTTTACCTCTTCCCTCTTACATGCTGGAAAAGAAAAGTTAAATGAAATTGGTGTGTTGTGCTTCTGGCAAACACAGGTAAGATAGTTAACATATGGAGTGTCCTGGTTTTGATTGGGTGTGCCAGCCACCTGTCATGGCGACCTCTGACAGGGCCCCATTGTTTCATATACACTGAAAAGGGAAAGAAAATCCCCCCCCCCCCCCCGTAAGATCAGTCTTCTAAAATTCTTTGAAAGGGCAGTGCCGCACTCTGTAAGTAAGTTCATTTTCCATGTTATATTTTCTCATCTTGCCTTTGGTGTCTGCCAGCAGGCTGAATGGGAGAGAGGGCTGCTGGTGGGCTCTGTAGTCTTCTGGCTGTGTGACCTTGTGCAAATTTGTCACCCACACTGAGCCTTCGAGGGCCCACAGCATACTCTCTAGAGCCTCTGCAGGTTTGCTTTCTTGATTAAAGAATAGGAAAGTACTGTAACTTGCCCAGGACTGTGCGTGTATCAGGCGCTCTGGATGACGCCTGCTTGTTCTGTGGAGTTTTGCGTACAGCCTGAGCATTGTTCCTCAGAGGCCTAAGAGCTTCTCTGCACCCACTTTTGTTCTCTCTGGGGTCACCCGACATGTTGTCAGGTAGCTGACAATGCTTAATAGGATTGGAGTTGTACCTGTAGTCTCCCTTGGTACACTGTAGACCCTGGGTGGATATGCCTCCCGTCCTTTCTCTTGATGGAAGAGTATTTTTAGCTGGGTACAAGTACAGTCAGAAGATTCTTATAAAACGCTGTTGTTACTGCAGTACCAAGTTAGAAAGGCTTGAGGTTTCGGCTTCTTGGCTCTTCCACGCGGCCATGAATATTTTATGGGAAAGGAAATACTTAGTGTCTGACTCTTTTTATAGTGCAGCTACTCACGGGCTGGGAACCTTCCAGATCTTGCCAAAATCAAAATCACTGCCCGTCCATCCGTCCCTCTACTTCCTTTTCAGAATCCACCAGAGCCCCACATCACTGAGGTGTCAGGTTCTCTTGATGAATGGCCCCATTTGTAAAACATTTGGGGTGCAGTTTGCACTCCTAATAACTATCCTAAGCTGGAGGGTAGGGTTGGGTTACCCCTCAGTTCTACCCAGTCCTTCTGGCCTGGGGGTGCTGGTTAGTATCAGGTTGGCTTCCATGTAGATCACAAACCACTTCAAGGTGCCCATCAGCACTTTCAGCCAGAGTCCCCTCTGCTCAGGAAGAGGTGTTTTGGAATCACCAGAGTCCACTCTGATCTTGGAACATAAATATCACTGGGTTAATCTGGATCTGGTAGTGTCCCTCTACAGTCTTAGCACTTGTTGGGAAGGTCAAGAGGGAGGAGCAGCCCCTCCAAAAACCATGTTTATTATTCTTAATAGGACCTGGTACAGCATTTTATGCCTAGGGTTAGCTTCAGAGTCAGAGTATTTAGCAGGTTGACATTCGGTGTGCAATAACTACCAGCTAGGTGAGCTCGATAGGTGCCTGGCTTAATGAGTTGAAAATCTAGACTGGGGCTGTAGCTCAATTTGGTGGGGTGCTTATATATCACACACAAAGTCTGGGGTTTAGGCCCTGGAACTCCATAAACCAGGCCTTGTGGCTCATCACTGTAATCCCAAACTGTACTTGGGAAGTAGAGGCAGGAAGGCCAGAAGTTCAAGATAATCCTTGGGTATCTAGAAAGGCCAGCCTGGGCTACATGACTTCTGTCTCAACAAACAAAAGAAAACGACAAAATGTAAAGAATCCTCAAATGCTGTGAATCTTCATTATTATTGGCTTTTTTTTATTGTAAGTCTTTTTTTTTTTTTTTCTTGAGGTGGGGAGGGAGGTTGAAGGCCGGTTTTCTCGTCCTGGCTGTCCTGGAACTCACTCTCTAGACCAGGCTGGTCTGGAACTCGGCGATCCACCTGCCACAGCTGCTTTTAAATACTTGGGTACCTCCAGGCTTTCGGAACTGTCTAAGGTTTGGAAGGATAAGCCTTCTCTTGTTTCTTGTATGCAGCATCGACCTTTACGGGACATGGATCTGGAGACTGCTGCAGTTTACCATTTGAAGTCAGTTACTATCATCTGTCCACCAAAAGAGAAACTCAGTCTAATATATTGTCCTGATTAAGGTCACTGCCAGAAGCCACTAAAGATGCCATCATGCCTCTGGCCTCCTTCCTCCCGGGCTCTTGTGAGGAAGACCCTCCAGATGGAAGTGACCTGGGAAAGAAAAGGGAGCAGAGAATATGTGAGAGAGATGAGGAGGCTGCACAGGGCTCTCTGCGCATCTCAGCCTCCCTGGGCAGGAACTTGGTGGATGTGTTGGTTGGGTACACAGAAATGATACAGAGGCTGTCGAGATGGCAATTAAGTATTTATATGATGAGAAAGGAGGCTTTTCAGGCTTCTAAATCCTCACAGCTTGCTTGTGGAGAGCGGGTGAAGGCTTCCAACGAGGCCAGCGCATGTGAGTTAGACTGTGTCTCTTGGGAGGGAGATGCACTTGCCCACTCACTCTGTTACTTTGCTTCAGGAAGCTTGGCTATGTCCCTCTCCTTGGTCAGAGAGAACAGGGTGGGTCCTGCGGAGCAGACAGTAAGCAATGGCCTTGGAGGAGAGTGTTCTGAGTCTTGCTGGGGTTGCCCTCCTGGCCCAAGAGAACGGGCAAGAGTTGGGGTGAAATGCTGCTTGGCAGTCCAAGGACATCATCTTGTTCTGGCGAGGACCACTTAGGCAAACAGAGTTCTTCAGGTGGGTTCATGAAGAAGGTAGCAAGCAAAGTGTGGTGTGTTGAGCACAAAATGGCAGCTGTTGACTGGCATCCGTCTTTAGGCCTGTGCTGCTGCACTGGTGGTGTGGGGAGGGCAGGAGGTGGTGGCTCTTAGGGCCAGGTATGGATTTTAACTGTGGGGGTGGGGGACAGACTGTGTGGCTAAGGGGTGGGTAGGGTTTGCTATTTCAGTCGTGGTAGGCTTTAGAATTTTGCAGCAGAGGCTAAGGAAGGGTGTAAGAACTGAGAGAAGGAGGGATAGAGGTTTGCAGGTGGGTGTGACCCCAGATGGCAATAATCTTACATATAGAAAACAGGCTATTTTTTGCATAGGTTGCTTGGAGCTTCCACGCAAAACTGCTGGTATTCTTCATGCAGCCTTAAGCCTCGGAACTCCCTCTTCTTGTCACCTCTCCCTTGTTCCTGTTGGATGTATAATGTCTTGCGTTCCCTACTTGATTATAGACTCTTGGCAGACATAGCTAGTATGACATGGTTCTTCACTGCGACTGGCCACACGCCTTGTGTTATTAGACAGACTGAATGACCGGAAAGACCATGACTCATTCCTTTCTTCTCAGGGGAGTTGTTCATGTATACTCACTGTTTTCTTACCTGTCCCAGGCCAGTTTCAATCTCAAAAAGAGGCAGATACCAGCCTCTTCCTCTTCTCAAAATGATTCTGTGAGGATTTATAACATGTGCGTCAAGAAACCTTGGTGAGTGTGTAGAGATGGAGCAGTTGCTACAACATGGGAGACCATACTCCACACCAGTGGAGAAGCTTTGAGGCCCACACTTAAAAAGAAGAAAAGTAAGTGTGTGTGTGTGTGTGTGTGTGTGTGTGTGTGTGTGTGTGTGTGTTTGTGTGTACATGTACAGGCATGTTTGTTCTCACACACATATGCAGGTACCTGATGAAGCCAGAAGGGGGTGTCAGAGTCCTCTGGGATTGGAGTTACAGGTTGTAGTGAGCTGCCTAATGAGGGTGCTGGGAATGAACCCCAGACCTCCAGAAGAGCAATAAGCACTCTTAACCATTGATCCGTCTCTCCAGCCTGTGGGCTGGCACTTTTGATTCATAGTCTTCTGCTATTGACTGCTCAAGGTAACTCCCCAGTTCTAAAGAGGAAGAAGGGCTATCTTCCAATTCCATGGCGTTTCTTGGTTTCCTCTTTCCTACTGGTTATTGTCACTATACTTCCTTCCTGCCTGTTCCTTTGTGAATATGGCTAGTTTGTTCAGGTGCTTGTTTGGGTTTTCTCTGGTAATGGGAAAACCTAATTTTACTATAATGCTTCCTAATGATTCTGTAAATGAAACGTACTTAATTCATGTGCTCCTCCACATTTCAGATACTAAACAACTATCTCCTAGAGGTTTCCTCTCCCCCCCCCCGCCCCAAGACCTGCAGTTTGCTCATCCAGATGGTAAGAGATGGTGTGTGGAGGTAGCTGGGGGGGACGCTCACTTGTCCACATGTGTGTGGTAAGGGGTTCTAGGGAGGATGCCCATTTCTGTAATTATATATACATAATATATGTTAAATATATATTATATATGTAATATATATAAAATATATGTTATATATAATATATACATTATATATATACACACACACACACACACACACATATATATATATATATATATATTAAACTAGGTTCCAGCCATAGAATAAGACTGAGCATGTTGGCAAGTGACCAAGCACAGTAACTGGCAGGAAGAGCCTGTCACTTCAATAGTCTCGAAAGAAATCCAGTTTTCCATGAATGGGAGGCTATGGAGGAGGTTGGAGAATCGAATGCCTGGCTTGTCTCCAAGGCCAGATGTTCTGTAGTGCCATATGTCATGATAGGAAGGCCAGCACTGGAGCTTGCAGAGCATGCCAGGCCCACACTCATGGCTACCACAGTCCTTCCATAGCTCCTTTGCTCTGCTTTCATGGCCCCGCCTCTGTGGTTGGAACCCTTCCTTACCACTCTGCAGTGCTTGGATCTGCTGGAGCTGCCTTGTGTCCAGGGTGCTGACCTTAGCCAAGCGTGGTGCTGTGCTTCTGGGCAATGCCTGCTGGATCCTTGGTATCTGCTCAGCCCAGTCTTGAGCCCACCTCAAAGGAGGCCTTTGCCGGTTTTATTTTCTTACTCAGCCTGGGTCTTGTGGTCATTAGGACACAGCATCTGAAATGGTGTGACTCTTGTTTTCAATGGTGTCTTCATTTTTCCTCTCAGGCTCTATTTTCCCCTCTCTTTCCCTCCCTCCCTTCTGTATGGTGTGTGTGTGTGTGTGTGTGTGTGTGTGTGTGTGTGTGTGAGAGAGAGAGAGAGGGGGGGGGAGGGAGGGAGGGAGGGGCGCGCGCGGAGACAGAGACAGAGACAGAGAGAGAAGGCATATGTGGAGGCCAAAAGTTGGCATCAACGGTCTTCCTCAGTCACTCCTTACCTTATATTTTGAGGCAGGGCCTCTCACTGAACCTGAAACACACCATTCAGCTAGTGGAAGGCCAGTGAGCCCCCTGGAAGCCTCCTGTCTCAGACTCTGTTGATTCTTGAGAGAAAGGGGACTCCAAGTGATGTTGCTTCCCACCATATTGGTGGTATTGTCACCTGCTAAAGGGACAAAGTAAGATGGCATGGCCCTTCCACTGCACACTCTCACTGACATCTCTGCTCTGTGGCCGTGGTGGCATGCTGAACTGAATTACAAGCAGAGCAATGGAGTAACACACAGAAGCAATGGCTCTTTAGGCTCTTTTGGGTTTTTTATCATGATAATTTATAACCTGTGGAGCCAGGGACCTTTAGAAATAGAAGCATCTTCTTTCACCATCTTAGGAGCATCTTGTATTGCCATTTTGTTCTGGAAGGCTGACCTAATGACTATCTTTGGAAATGTCGTCATTCTCAATTTAGAATTTGGGTACTTCATTCCTTTCTCTGCTTCCGTGGTCCCTGCCCACACCAAACCTTCTGCTCCCAGCTAACTCTGTTGTTCCAAGAAAGGTTTTGGTGGCTCTTCAGTGACGTAGCAGTGTGAGCAAAGTCGCCATCCTGTTTGCCAGGATCCTGCCTAATCCAGCCTAGGTTACCACCTCTGTTCCTACTTTTTCATGAGACCACTTGTAATGAGTCAGGCCAGTCTCCTGAATACTTGTCTAGCTTGGCTCAAGTCTTAGACATGCAAGGGGTTTCCATCCTTGACACTACCTGGGTGGTTAAAGCTAGTCCACGTAGAAACCTCTGAAAACAAGCTCTGCTCTGCGCCCCCCTCAGTGCCGTTTCAGTTTCAGCACCCACAGTTTCTCCGTTCCTCTTTTGTACCCCCATAGAATGTAGGACATATTTGGATGGTTTTGGCACACTGACACATCAACACTTCCTCTTTTGGGATCCCTTCTGTCATTTTCTCTTGCCTCAGTCTCTTTTTTTCCAGGTCTGTCTCTTGGGACTACATTACTGGTCTACGTTACTGGGACTACAGACTGGTCAGGGAGCAAGGGTATCTCCCTGTTCTGCCTACTTACTCAGTGCTTGCTCATATGCAGTCCCTCTTCAACAGCCTAGTGAAGTGATGCTGTCATTTCTGCCCCTTCTGATAGGTGAGCAAACTGAGAATTCAATTCACTGTAGACCTGGATTTGAGTGTGTGTGTGTGGGGGGGGGGGGGGTAAACACCAGAGTCTGGCTTCTTAGCTTATTGGACTGTCTTAATCATACCAGGCTCTCTCACCTGACTAACTGCATTGCTATGGGTAAGCTGTTTTTGTTCTGTGTTCCAGTTTTCTCCTCAGCAGAACAGAAATAAAAATAATAAGTGCTTCATACAATTGTTCTGAGGACAGAATGTGCAGAAACATAAAACCCTGCAGAGTAGGGCCGTTGTAAGAGCCTAGCTGTGTGTCATACAAGCTTCTATTAGTTCTTTTCTTACTGACATCATCTGGATATTATTATTTGTGTTTATTATTTAAAATTGCCTCTTGTGTGTCTCTGGCCTCTTTGTGATGCTGTGGATGGGACAACCCAGGTCTCTGCACATGGTAGACAAGTCCTCCTCTGAGAGAGCTCTACCAGCAGTCATCATGGGTCATCTTAACACCCAAGACAGTGTTGTGTACCTGGCTTGTGTCCAGAAAATGCTCCATGAACGCACGCAAAGGCGCTGGGTCTTCTAGAGATGCCTGGGAGAGAAACTCGAATGTGATGTTGTCCTTGCAGCAGATGCTGATCGCAAGCTTCTCTTTGCCAGTGTCCAGCCTCAGCAGGCTCAGCAGTGTGTGGAGGTGGCTGGGGGTAGCAGGCAGGGTTGGGTAGAGGCTGCAGTCCACAGCCCTCTTGTCTCACCAGCAAACTTTTCCCTTCCCACCCCCTTCCCGGTAGCTCTGTGCCCTGCCAAGCCTGTGCACAAGCCTTGAAATGACAAAGTACCCTTTAGTTAATTGCACAACGGATTGCCTAGAGTTAAAAGTTCTGATTTATATGACTATAGCTCTAACTGCTCAATAACACAGGCCTGTAATCTACTTTCATTTCAAACAGAACGGTGATTTATAGGGCAGCATGCCGCTTTAGCTCAGAAATGAGGTGTTCAACATATGCTCTGTTGACATAAATTTGGAATTTATCGCTGTTGTCAAAACTGCCTGTTGGACAAAGGTGGGTATTAAGGCAATAAATGGCTCAGAATAGTTTTCTGTCACATTTCCTAACCATTGTGTTCAGTCTATTTGAGGGAAAAATATATACTTAAAAGTAATCAAATGTCCAAAATCTATGCATCTTGTTTTGAATGGAGAGGAGAGAGAGGATGCAGGGGTGGTGGGGGTGGAGGGGACACAGAGACATGGGAAGGGGGAGGGGCAGATGTGGGCGATGGCGAGGGAAAGCGGTTTGTGGAGTTATGGTCCGTTTAAGAGATTCCACTCTGCCTCCTCTCGCATCCCCATTAGGAGGTAGGCTTTCCTTTCTCATTTACAAAAAGGGGGGAAGAAAAATGAAAGCTCATTAAATAAAAATAGTAAAGGACATTTTTATGGGTGGGCTTAAAGCCAGCAATGTCAGAGAGGAGTTAGTGAGTGGGGCTTGGAGGGAGGCAGGCAGGGATTTTTGTTTATGGGGAAATAAAGCCACCAGCTGGGGTTGGGTTCTTTGCTAGGTTGGTGAGCATTAGCCCTTCTCCCAAATGCCCTCTTCAAACTTGAGGTTCCTGTGGACTGGGTGAATATTTAATTGGCAACTGATAGCAGTTAAGGAGCTTGTGGGCATTGTACACCAACCAGGTCCTGATTGACTTATTATCCGCCATATGATCAATACCCACCCGTCACTTAGCCATCCACTCAACAACGTGTCTTCTCAGTAGCTATTATTCCTATGCCCTTTGTTGGGCTTGAGAACTCAGATAAATAAGGCAAAGCTGTCTTCTGGTTGCCCATCTAGAAGGAGAGACAGAGAAGAGAGCAACTGGAGGCTCATCAGTGCCTCTTGTGTAACTGTAGACACGGAGGCCAAGACAAGGGATGTGGTTTTTGGCAGGGAGGCACTAGGAAAGGTGATACTAGCCCAGTTGGCCCTTTGAGAGCATGAGATCCCTCCTGGGGAGACACAAGGTCTTGAGAATTATACTACCAAGATAGGACTTTATTTATTTGTTTGTTGTTGAGACAGGGTCTCACTGTATATTGCTGGCTGGCCTGGAACTTAATGTACAAACAAGGCTGGCTTTGAACTTACAGAATGCCACCTACTTTACCTCTGGAGTGCTAGGATTAAAGTCACGTGCCACCACGCCCAGCGGCTCTCTATTTTGTTAATGTATGATATACTGTTGACATACAGGTGACTACCGACATACGATCACTGGTTTTCTGTACTGTGTCATAATAATAATAATAATAACATTATTGCAGTGTTATGAGTTGAACCTAGGGCCTTGTTCTGCTACTGAGCCACATCTTCAGATCTGTCGTATGTTATAAAAAGCAGAGCCCTGAACCCTGTCACCACACCATCTCAGCACAGAGTACCAGGGCAGGCAGTAGGCAGGACAGGGTGACTTAGTGAATGGTGTCTGTCAAGGTTGAAAATCTATCTCCCTTCTTCATCCCCAGTTTCAAGATAACAACCTGCAGTCACTTGTGGGCTGGTGTGCACCATGCAGAGGGAGGGCAGGCAGATCTAGGGAGCTGCAAGGGGGGGCAGGGGGCGGCTCTGTAGCTTGGGCCACAGCTGCTCCTTGGGCCCTAGCTCTGGGTATTATGCATGGCCTATGAGCTTGTCAGGAGGCAGAGGAGCATGCAAGCTGCCTGGTACTTCTCATGAAAACGAGGCCCAGCGGGGAAGAGGATGCGTATTTGTTGCCTTTATTTTATTTTTCCTTTTATCTCTGCCCACATGCTTGGACCGTCTCAACGTTGATAAATGTGTGCACTCTCTCTCATTCTCTCTCTCTCTGTTGTGTACACACACACACACACACACACACACACACACACAGAGAGAGAGAGAGAGAGAGAGAGAGAGAGAGAGAGAGAGAGAGAGTCGAGTGTGTCTTCATTCTCTGGCTCATGTGTGTGCCTCACATACATACAGTCTTGTGCACCCTGAATATGGACACCAATTGTCACCCCCCTCTGTGTGGCTCACCCCCCATCCCTTTGCCACCAACTCCTGTCCTTTTCACACAGAGCTCCCCGTTGGGAAAACTCATAATTTTTACACCACATAGTCTTGACTGGCCATTGCTGGAATTACTGGCTCTTTGAAGTGCTTTCTGTTGGGGCATTTACAGGCTGTTTTAATTACCTGCAGCTTGCAAAGGGCCTTGCTCAGTTCCTGCCTTTGTTTGTTTGTTCTTTGCAAGTAGTCTGTGCAGAAAGGGAACCTGCTCCCTTCTTCTACACAGAGAAGAAGGGGACAAGTTTAGGACCCGTGCACAGAGCTTCTCTGAACCTCCTGCTTCAGAATGCTCTGCTCCCTGAGGCAAACGCAGGCACACAGGGCAAACTTTACTTGTGGCTTGCCCAGCTACCAACTCTGCGGGCCCCTCTCTTAGAATTTGCCAGGTATTTTGTTTGTTTGTTTTGTTTGTACGTTTTTGAGATATCTGTGCGTGTGCGTAGGCCATGATGCAAGGATTGAGTGCAAGGCTTTACATGTGCTGAGCAAAGGTCCTGCGGCGGAGCTCCTCCCTCAACACCGTTCATTTTCATTTTTAAAGTCTACTCTCAGACCTCCCAGCTGAGGCAGGAGGACTGTGAAATCACACAACCCACTGTTGACCAAATCAAAGTTGGTCACACTTCAGCCAGGATCCCTTTCCAAGTTTTCAGCTAAGTCTGTTTAAGGAGGGGCATCATTCCGTTATTGAGTCTGGACTTCAGATGCCGGGAAGGATTTGGAATAGTAATGAGAGAGTGGTCCTCAGTTTGGGCCACCTGGCCTTTTCTTTCCTTGTCTTCATTTGTTTTTCTAGTTGATGCTTTCAAAAAGGACTCTTTCAGGGGCTGGAGAGATGGTTCAGTACTTGTTGATCTTGCAGAGGACCCAGGTTCAGTTCCCAGCACCCATATGACAGCTCCCAACCATTTATAACTCCAGTTTCAGGAGATTCAACCACTCTTTTGTGACCTCTGTGGGCACTAGGCACACATATCATACATGTAGGCAAATGCTCATACACAGAAATAAAAATCCTAAAAACCTTAAAAAAAGTGTCTCTTCGGGGTTCCCGTTGGGCTTAGGTGTGGCCTGTCCTCTGTGCAGGTGATGAACTAGCTAGCACACCAGGGGAGCATGGGGCTTTGTCCCTGTACCACTGCCTACATGGCCAAGGACTCTTTATTCATTTAGTCTAAAGCCAGGTCGCACAGTTGGAAGCCGGGAGCATTGCTAATGGATGTGTAGACTGGTTTCTCAATGTGGTAAGCATGGAGAATGTGTCATGACCCTGCCATTCCATCCCCAGGTACATACCCAACAGGAGTGAAAATGGTCGGTCGGTCACAGGTTCAAACTTGCACACTGATGCTCATAGCAGCGGTGTTTGAGACATCCACAAGGCTGAAACAGCTGCATGTCCATCATCTGGTGAACGGGTACACCGGGTGTGGTAAAGACAAACAACAGCATACTGTTCTACTATGGGGAAGAAGGAGGTAGCCTATGTACATCTGCTATGGGTGAGACTTGAACAAGTGTGTTCTGTGAGAGACATAAGATCTAAAGGGGTCCATCTCGTATGGTTTCCACATCTGTGAAATGTTCAAGATAGATGAATCCACAGAGGAAGGTAGGTTAGCTAGAGGCTGGGCTTGAACAGAAGAGGGAAGGACAGCCATTGTTAGTATAGGGAAAATATTCTAGAATTAGGTAGCGGTGTTGGGTGCATATTTCTGTGAATGTACTAAAAGCAAACCCTCTCAACAGTACACTTTAAAAGGGTAAATTGTAGAGTATGTGGATAATAACTCAATAAAGTTCTGATTAGAAATACCCACTGACTGTGTCCCAGGCTCCCTGCCAGGTTCTGACAGTGCAGCAGATAGCTTCTGCCTTGACAAAGCTTACAGTCTAGGTGAGATAAAGAATAGCAGTGCCCATTGTGCATCTGCAGGGAATGTTAGGCCCTGGAAAGGAGACTAAGAAAGCATAGTGACGGAGCACTGTTGGTACAGATGCTACCCCCACAGGCTGTGGCTCCGGCACAGTCTGGCTTATGTGGGAGCTGGCACATAGGTGCCTAGCAGACACAGCATGGGCATTGGTAGGGAAAGAGTCAACATGTCCTCCCTGTGGTGGGTCCTGAAGCTTGTGTGAGATGATCCTGCAAGGGGGGGGGGGGGGGCGTTGTTCCATCTCTTTGCCTTGGGGCTTCTCTGTGCTTCTCTGTAGCTCAGGTTGGGAAAGTCTCGTCCAGTGTGTGTTTTCTGACTGGTGGTTTTCAGGAAGTCCCTTTAACTTGAAATCAGGTGCACTCTCCTTTGGGATTAAATAACCTGAGGTGACTTGACTGTTTTCTCTCTCTTCCTCCCCCCTTCCTCTTCCTCTTCTTCCTCCTTCTCCTCTTTCCCCTTCCCTGTGTGTCTATCTTCCTTCCCTCCCTCCCTCCCTCCCTCCCTCCCTCCCTATTTTCTTTCTTTCTTTCTTTCTTTCTTTCTTTCTTTCTTTCTTTCTTTCTTTCTTTCTTTCTTTCTTTCTTTCTTCTTCCTTCCTTCCTTCCTTCCTTCCTTCCTTCCTTCCTTCCTTCCTTCCTTCCTTTCTTTCTTTCTTTCTTTCTTTCTTTCTTTCTTTCTTTTCTTCTGGGTCTCACTGTACACAGCCCTGGCTGACCTACAACTCTCTATGTAGACCAGGCTGGTCTTAAAGTCAAGAGATCTCCGCCTCTGGAGTTCTAAGATTAAAGTTTTTTATTATTATTTTTTTCCTTGTTGTTCTAGAAGAATATGGGGTTTGGGGGGTCCGGTAAGTTTTGTTTGTTTTTTAAAGTAAGTCTGTCTCAAAACTGACAAATTTTAATCTCTATCTCAAAGACTTAAAAAAAAGTTAAAAAAAAAAAAATTCTACATCCCTCCCTTCATTAAAATGACAATAATTTCCCCACTGTGATTTGAATGTGATTTGATGTCCATAGAGATAATCTGCCCAGCTCATCTCTGGTGTTCACAATTGATGTAGAGAGCCTGACTCTCCAGCTCAGAATCCTCATAGAAAAGTAATTTAATTTTCAGTGTAGTAAGCGGGAAGAATGAGGCAATATACATTAAAAGGGTTTTCAGAGTGGTTTAATTCCAAAGGCATGGGCTTGCAGGGGCTTTAAGAGGCCCCGTTATTCTCCACGATGGTCCAGGTCTGCAGACGAGTCCCTGGGATTTACAGGTTTGCAGACGAGTCCCTGGGATTTACAGGCAGCATCCTGGTCCCTTGGCTGAAGTGGAAACCCAGGAATCAATGCCTGATGATCAAGAGGCAAATCCATCTTCCATACCCAGGCAACACTGGGAGATCACCAAAGTGTCTGTAGAGTTTTGAAAGCTCTTTTCATAGAAACTGGCTATTTGTGCTGGAGGAAAAAAACCTTGTATGGGAGAGAGAAAGATTTAAAAAAAAATCAGGCCCTGCTCATCCATAACCGTAGCCCGATTCCCTTATAGGGCCCTGAGGAACTGGAGAGAATGTTTTGGATTTATTTTTGTTTCCCCTGGGCTGACACCATCTAGTATGCACCACAGTACCCTGTTTTGGGTTTGGAAGAAGCTCAGGCATGCTATAAATCTTGAAGCTTTTTACTATTTTTCCTCTCATTTTCTTTTTCTTTTCTTTTTTTTTTTAAACACACACACACACACACACACACACACACACACACACACACACACACCTTTTCTTCTTTGTTAAAAGAAAAACTCCAAACGTGTGTATTGATTCCTGCCTTCAGATCTTAACTGCCTTGGCTGTAATACCTTGCTTACATCTGCCAGGTTTTTGTGCGGTGTTGCAACATCTCCTTAATCCAGTGAGCATAAATAGAACATTGCAGTCATATTTGGCTACCAGCAACTTCACAGATAAGCATGCTAAGACCTTGTTGAAAGAGACTGTATGTGATTGTTCGCGATACCATCAGCCCACAGTCCAGAGCCCAAATGAAAAACTTTTGTTCTTGGTGAAATTTGTTGATAGAGATATTTCAAATAAGTGACTTGGGAGAACTCACTATTTTAAACCAAGGGGTGGGTTATGTAACAGCCAGGGGCCCAGGCCACCCAATGCTCAGAGGCCCTGAGGGCCCATCTTAGAACACTTTCTCAGGGAGATAGATCGCATGTTACATGGTCATTTCCTATACTGCCCTTCCTTCCAACTCTCCTTTCCCTCAGTTTTCTTTTCTTAAGAAAGCTCTCATTATATAACATCTCGTCTGACTGGAACTCCCTGACATCATGTTGTCCTTGAACTCACAGAGATCCACCTACCTCTATCTCCCAAATACTGAGATTAAAGGCGAGGGCTGCCACCACCTACTTTCCACCTTATCTTTAAAACTGGGTCTCGCTGAGTCCAGAGTTCATCAACTGCTTAGATCGGCTAGCCAGTCATCTCTAGGGATCGGCCCATCTTTTCCACCTTCCCAGTACCAGGCTCACAGATATACAAGACCACACCCCTCTTTCATGGAAGAGCTGGAGGTCTGATCTCAGGGGTCCCTGTGCTTGCACTTTGCCTACAGGACCCTCTCTCCAGGCCTCTGATGTGTTTTGAAGCATAGGACTATCCCATCCCCTCATTAGTCAGTCAGATAGGGGTCAGTATGTATGAATGGCCTTCATTCTTCGAGCCTGTAAGGATAGAGAAGAGGTCTCTCTCTTGGGCAACAGGTACAGTTATCCTTGTACTGACGTGGGTGGACATGTGTCTAGAGGGAAGGCAGCCTTTTCCATCTCCTGCATTTTTCTCTTCAAATTCTCTTGTTTGTTTTGTTTCCGTCATTTAATGAGGTGGGTTCTGCATTGCATGAAACGGTTTGCATGTGGCACAGACCCTTCATGAAGGGAACAGGGGACAGTCAGTGCAGCCTGCATCTGCCCCACCACCTTGGCAGTTTGTGAAGCTGACTAGCAAGAGCCTAAGAGATCATCTTGATCAAGTCTTGCCTGCCTGCAAAGATGTAAAGGCAAAGGCTGGAGAGACAAGAGGTCTGACCGACAATGCCTGCTATCTGCTAGGATACCTGGAGTGAAAACCACATGTCCTGCTCCCAGCCCAGTAGATACATATGCCTGGTCAACACATACGTTCTATCTAGATGATTCTTGAGAAAGCATGGCTCATTCGTGTTCCTTCTCCTTCCCTTACAGAGACTCCAAATCAACCAAAATGGCCCCTTGTCTCTCATCCTCTGTGGGCCTGCATCTCTAGCAAACCTGCAGCAGGGAACGTGTTAACCAATACTGTTAGTTCTCAGTTGTTTTTAAAATCGCTTCTTTGAAATCCCTGGCTTTTATTAGTATATTTACTTTATGGCATACATAAAGATCTGTATTAAAAAATAAATTGTGTTGTAAAAGCATTGGGTAATGTTTATTAATATTGACTAGTCAGAGAGCCATGAACTATATTGCTAGAAGGATAATTTGTAGTAATACCAACTACGCATGTGAAGCTTGTCAAATGACTATCTAATCTCCGCATTTTAAAAAAGAAATGGTTGAAAGGATAATTTCCCTTCTGCCTTAAGAACATGAAAGGGACCCATGCCTAGCTGAAGCTGGAACTGTCCTTTCCCTTCCCCTGGGACTCAAGCACGCTCCCCAGTGCCAGGCAGGTGCATGGGACAACGTGGCAGAGGCCAGGTATGTCCCTCTGTCTTAGAACAGCTAGAGACCACCTCGCTAGAAATTGCATGTCTCCTTCTGCTTGAGTCAGTGTTGAAGGCAGAGATGGAACCATGATTCCTGTCCTTAAGCTTGAAGTTCTGAGGAACATAGAAACAGCTTAGCCTTGAGTGATGTGTACAGCACAGTGACACTAGAAATGACTAATGACCCCACCTGGAATATGACACTGCTGGTGACATTAAGAAACATTCTCTAGGAAGATCTAATGTCACCCTTAGAAGGTAGGGAACATTCATCAAGTGTCCTCCGGCCCTGTGAAGAGCTTGCTTTGGTTTAGGGCGGAGGTCTGTGGTAGCACTTACTGTTCGAAGGTTTCCTTTCCCACGAAGCTCCGTGTAGAAGGCTGAACATGTTGGTATATGCTGTAATCTCAGCATTCGAGAGGCTGAGGCAGGGGGATCACGAGTATGAAGCCAGCCTAGGCTACAGAGTGAGTTCAAGGTGAGTCAGGGCTGCATAGGTAGACCCAAACATTGTGTCAAAAACAAAAACAAACCAAGGAAATGGACAGGCACCAAACCTGCAGAAAATGTAGGAGGGGGCTGGATAGTACAAATAGCCTCCACTTCCCTGGAAGTTGGCTTTGGAGAGGAAATCTCCGATGGACTCATCTTTGTGTCAGCACTTCCTCAGAATACCATTGGCTGGTTGACCTTTGACCTGTCACGTGAAGTAAGGGTTTGTGAGCCTCAGACTTAGGACTTTATTTTATTTTTTTAAAAAAGAACCCACAACAGTCTTAAGGAAGGTGAGAAAGCCCAAGATTGAAGTCTCTTTTCTCTCTCAGTTTAGCTGTTGTTTAGAAAGGTGAGTGAGCCCAGCCAGAAGGTTTTACAGCCATGCTGGGAGCCTCTTTCTTGGGGCTGGAAGCTTTGGCCTAGTTCATGTTGTCCCTGCAGGGAGAGATTGGCTGGGAGTCAGTGTTTGTTGACAGAGAGGCCCAGAAGGTTTGCATGGGGCCAGCTTCCCCTGGAAGTAGAAGACCTTTGAGAGTGTTGTTGTTCATACTGGGCTTCAGACTTCTGAGAATGCATTTAGACCTTGGTCTGGATGTCATTCATATACAGTCTTGTTTCCTTCTTGAAGCTGCCTTAGAATCACCAAATGGGTCAAATCCTGACAACTTGACATAACCCAGAACCCCCTGGGAAAAAAGTCTCAATGAGGGATTGTCTCCATTGGGTTGGCTGCTGTGTGTGTCTGATTGGCCGTCTTCTTTTATGTAAGGATGCCCTTCTCCGTGTGAGTAGTATTATTCCCTAGGCAGAGGATCTTGAGCCACCTAAGAGTAGAGAAATTGAGCTGAGCACAGGCAGGCAGGTGAGCCTACAGGGTTCGTTTCTCCTTGCTCTCAACTGTACATGTGCCCAGCTATTTCCAGCTCCTCACGCTGTGACTTCTCTGCTAGGATGGACTTTAACCTGGAATTGTAAGCAGAAATAAACTATGTTCTCCCCCCAATATGCTTTTTTTGACAAAGTACTTTATCACAGTAACAAAAATGAAACTAGAACACATGGTTGTGAGATTAGAAGGCAAAAGCCCTAGCTGGGGACCTGTCACCCCATCTGCTCTGGAGGCTGAGACCATAGGAGGCCAGGGATAGTTCAGGGCAGCCTGGTGACATAGGAAGATCCTGTGTCACAATGAAAAAAAC
The DNA here is from genome assembly GCA_028551405.1 of Uromys caudimaculatus. Lineage (NCBI taxonomy): Eukaryota > Metazoa > Chordata > Mammalia > Rodentia > Muridae > Uromys > Uromys caudimaculatus. The sequence continues at coordinate 68,890,653 of CM052706.1, forward strand.
TAAAGGGGGTGCATGCTCAAGGTTTTTAGTCCTCAGTACCACCCAAACAAACAAACAAACAAACAAGAGAACAAAATTGCCAGTGTCAAGGGGCTGCCATAAGCAGTTTGATCTCTTATCAGGCCCTGAGTGAATCAGAAGGACCATCTCTGGACCTTATTGGCCTGGTCTGAGCTTTAGTTCAGAAGATATATCAGTTAACTGAGAATGGGTCAAACATTGTCCAGTGTTTGGCTGTGCATTCTCTTCTAGTGGCTTGTCCTAGTTCCCAGGTAACAGGGCCTAGTTCCCTGTTCTGATCTCTTCTCCCCCCAAACTCACAGGTCACACTATTTCAGCTTCCTCTTAACACAGTGAGGGAGTCCAGCCCTTGGGCTAGTGGAACTGAGAGCTTTTTCTCTTAACCTTTCTTGCTTGTGGATAAGTCTCATCTTTTCCCTTTATCCCTATACATACATGAGAAGAAATGTGGCGTGGCCAGGACTGGGCCTTGAGCTCTATCACCACCCCAGTTCAGAAGCCAGAGCCTCTAGTCTTTTTTTCTTGGTGATGCTGTGAAGCCCCTCCTTATCTTGCCTCCTTGGTCCTTCACTGAGTGGATGGAACTGAACTACTTCTGTAGAGGGCATGCTTGCAGGGCTCTCTTAAGGTTCAGGCCAGCAGTTTCTGGGGAATGAGGTAGAGAAGACAGGAAGGGTCACTCCTCGATAACACACATGTTCTTGTGCTGTCTCTTTTGAGCTGGGTTGACAGAGGCCTATTCTAGACACATGAGGTTGGTATAAAGCTTAACGTTTATCATTCTAGAAAATTACCATAGGCCTTCCTTGTATGGATGTCAGGAGACGCAAGATACGTCTGGTTCTGGAATGGAGGCTGCTTATGTAGCTGTTATATTCAGATTATTTCTAGGATAAATGGAATATATATCTATAAGTGCTTTTCCTAAAGGAACTTGGCCTTGAACAGTCTCTTTAAAATGGGTCTTATGAAGCAAAGGCAAGATAGACATAGCATCTGTCATTGAACATCTAGTGGTCCAAACCAGATAGGATCTTCATGAAGTGCAGATTCAGTGAGCACAGATGTGGTCCCAGTGACAACCTGGCTAGAGTGGTTTTATTAGTGAGAGAGAATCAATGAGAAAAATGAGTCCTTCTCTTGTGTTGCTGAAAGGTTCAGATTTGTGTAGCTCTGATTTCTCATAGCGATTCTCTTTCTTGAGGAAATAGATAGAAATGGACAGAGATTAACTTTTTCATCTTCTTGGGTATAAGTCAACTTCTGTTCCCTGAAAGGTGAATTATGTTAGATCATGTGTTGTCTGAGATGGGTGGAACCACTCTAGAACCCGATGACTTTCAAAATGGTGGCCATCAGTCTGGCTTCCTCCTGGAGAACACGTGTGGGAACTCCATCATCAAGGGAGGAAGTGCCTCGTGAAAAGACAGGACAGGATTGGATAGATGTGTTGAACATGGCCAGGAGAAAGGTAAGATTGGCATTTTGGTCTAAATCTCTGCAAAATGTGGTGACAGTGGGTAAAGAGAGATGGCCTAGTACAAAAGTACTATTTTGCTTTAGGTAGGATTCTGTCTCTACAGGGGCTCCTCTGAAGGCTGTGCCATAGTCTGCTGGTTTCTGGGTCTGTAGAATGTCTCATTTCTTCTCTGCCACTTAAGTTTTCTTGGAATTGAGAGAAGCCTCCTCTTCAGATTTTCTTCCTTGCTGTGTAAACAGTAATTTTTAAAAAATGAGCAAACTTGTATAGGGTGCCATTGATGTTCCAGGCCGGCTTGTGAGGTTGCCCCTCTTTTTCTCTTGACCTTTGTATGCTTTGTCTGGCTCTCCCTGCCAACGAAGCATGACCTTTGTCCTTGCTACATGTGGCCTCACACGGATGCCATGCTGGGTCTCTGGGAACCTATGTGGAGCACTGAGTTAGTAGGTCAGTTTCAGGACAGTGTGCTCCCCCCTGAGAATTGGTAAGACAGAACACAAGTGTCACTGAAGATTAGAAAACTCGTGGTAACAGAAACAGTTCTGAGGAAAGGCTCCTGATGACTTCTAGAAGGTTCTTTTGCTGAGAGAAAGAGAAAATAAAGGCTCTCTGGATTAGAAGGTTTGAAAGTGAACAGATTGCTGGGTTGGATCTGGAGTTTTGTTTGCTATATCATAGCCTATGATCTGGGTGTCACAGCACATTACAGTAGGCAGCGACAAGCGGATCATGGCTCAGGAAAATAAGTGTCCCTTTCAGGAACTCCTTAGAGGCTAAGTCAAAAGGATATGGCTGAGACTTTTGAATAATTAAACTTATCCCCACCTATAATTTTAGTTACTAAGCTCTATCATTTTACAAGTGAGAAAGAATTTGATACCTGGGCATGATAGTGCACACTTTTGATCCCAGCACTCGAGAAGCAGAAACAGGCAGATCTTTGAGAGCTCAAGGCCAGCCTGGGCTACAGATCAAGTTTCAGGCCCATAGGGCCTTCATGAAGATACCCCTATCTCAAAAAAAGTAAAATATAATTCAAGTATCTATGACAACATGACTTGTTCAAGGTCTTTAAAGCAGCCAGGGTCAGGGTAAGAGTCTCACATCTGTGTGTTTAGCCTTCCTCCTTGTGCCCTGCAAAACCTTTACAGGAAGCAGGCTGGGATCCATCACCTTTCACACAGAGCCAGTTTGCTTGGCAACTGGAGGAGAAGCCACTTTCAGCAATTGCTGAGCAAATCTGCTCATATCCAGGGAAAAGGCAATGTTGTTACTTAAGAGTGTTTATCAGGGTGAGAGATTTGATCTGGAACTCTGGAGGAGGAATTGAGTGTAGGCTCTTGGGGTTACTCCCCAGACCTGAAGACTGACCATCCACAGTCCTTTGGAAAAACAAACCCATATGGGGTCTGTCCTCCTATGCTCCCAGGCATGGATACCCCTGGAAGCTAACAAATCATAAATGATTAAAAGGTCAAAATCAGCTAGGCTCCATTCCTAAGCAGGAAAGCACCTGGGAAACCACCCTTGAAGAATCTTTGAGTTGTGTAGATATTTCTTAGAAATGCAAATATTTATCATGCCCAGGCAAGGGACAGGAGTGTCCCACTCTGACCCCCCTGTCATCTGTGAGTGAGTGAGCGTGTGTGTGTGTGTGTGTGTGTGTGTGTGTGTGTGTGTGTGTGTGTGTGTGAGAGAGAGAGAGAGAGAGAGAGAGAGAGAGAGAGAGAGATGCCTGGGTACCTATTTAAAAACACACTTTGCCCCAAACACTATTCAGACATGCCCCAGTGCCCTAACATTGTGAAATATAATCAGAGTAAAGAATGTTCAGTTAAAATGTTCTGTACTCTTTCTCAATTTGGATAGATCAGCCACAGCCAAGAGTGAGATAACGCATGGGGGATGGGTGGGGCGCCCTAGAGTGTTGTGGGAGACCGTGTGTTTATGTGTTTGTGCTTGAGAAATCATTTGTCTTTGGCAAGGGGGAAGAGGAAGGCAGCAAACAGAACAATGTGATTGAGAAAGAGTTCTGCAAAGGAACTGCCTGTGATCCCTATCGGGAGGCTGCACACATGGCGTCGGGTGCTGTCCTCGTGCTGTGGTTGCCCATTGCTTGGCATGCTATGCTTGGCGTGCTACAGAGACTCCCCTGGGGGGGCACTGAATGGTTTTGGCACAGTGATGGGATCTGTAAGTTGGTAGCAGTGTGTGGTGGGGTGTCATTTGTGATATTGGCTGCCAGTCCAAGTATATACTATCACCCGGTTTTCTCTAGCATAGCCAGTACCAGCTCTGCAGCCCACCATGGTTTTATAGCACACCAGCATTCTGCTCGAAAGTAGTGCAGGCTCTCAGAGAGGCCTGTGTCTCCCATCCAGCCCACTGCCCTCAGATCCTGTCTCTGCTACTCTCTGCTCTGGTCTTTAGTGACAGGGAAGAAACAAGAGATTGGGGTAGGTATTGTAGCTGGATTCTGGATCAAGCAGTGGCCACTGGGGCTTGAGGGTAGGAGTGTGGTTGGAAGGAGAGTCGGCATCTGGGGTAGCTCAGAGCCCTCCCGATGCTCCAGCTCCCTACTTGCTGGCCCACTGGGTTCCTTGAAAATGACCAGCTCCAAGGCAAAGGGTCTAAGCAGAAGCATCCCAGCAGGGACTTAGGATAAGAGGTAGCATTGTCTCAGAGCTTTTGACCAGTTGTTGCCATGGTAATGACATGACACTTCATAGAATCTTAACAGTGGTAACGAGATGACACATATGGAAGAACCTTGGCAGGATAAAGGACCTTGTTCTAGGTTGGACTTGTCTGATGCTTTTGTAGTTTTTCTGTCTGTTGAGGGTTGGAGGTGGGTCATGGCTACTCTAAGAGCATCTAGCTATGGGGGGTGGAGGAGGGAGAAGCATACTTGTTCATAGAGTCTGTTCCTTCTTAGGTTCATTTGGAAAGACTCAGCCCTGGGCCTTGGAGATGGGGAGAAAGACATCAGTGCAGTTTTCCAATGGCAGAAGATGAGAGCTGCAGATGGCAGGAGCTTGAGTCTGGCACAGCCCAGTGAGGGGTGGAAGAGGGCATGAGTTAGTGCTGCCTGGAGGTAAACAAAGGCTAGAAGGGCTTCATTCATGATATGTACTAGTTTGACAGTGAGTCCTCTGTTTGTTTGACTGCCCCAGATGCTGAAACCTTTCTTCTCCTGAACTCAGATCTGATTTCTGAGTCTGAGTACCAATGTTAAAGCAATGAGGAGTGCCCTGCACGTCTAGGAATAAGATTAGGAATGGATACAGCAATCCATGAACACAGGGCACATGGGGACTGTCCCAGAATCAGGAATGGGATGAGACTCTTACCAGTACCACCCCTCACACAAACAGTTGCTGAAAATGTTTGGGCAAAGCTGTTCTGCCCTTGATCCCCTGTGTGCCTGGTGTGCTGGGTACAGGGAAGGATCCTGCAGACCTGACACTGCAGGCTTTAAGCTGAGGGCACAGCCTGCCTTCTGTGGCACCCCTCACCACCTCCTCCTGTTCTCCCTGGGGATTGCTCTGAAAGCCTGTGGGGGTGGGGAGTGGGGGGCGTCAGCTGCCTTCGGTCCAGTCAGAACATTTGGCAACCTGTCTTCTCCTTTCCCCTCCAGGAAGCTGCATAGTGGAATGAAGACGTACGGGTGTGAACTCTGCGGAAAACGATTCCTGGACAGTTTGCGACTGAGAATGCATTTACTGGCTCATTCAGGTAGGCAAGGTCTCCTTCAGCAACCCCATGTTGGTACAGACAACCACCTCCTGCCATTTTTACCCTAAACTGAGAGCTGTCCCAGGCCTGGATGTCTTCACTGCCAACTAGGGCTTTGGTCCACCGTGTCCCTTGGATCCTCCTTCTGGTTCAATGGAGCAGAAGAGTCACCAAGAGAGTGTGCCCATCAGAGGAACCTAGCTGTATGCTCTCCCCTGGGGTTCCCAGGCCATCTCTGGGACCCATGCCCTGTGCGATCTACCTCCTAAAGTAGACTGCAGTTTCATTAGCAGAAACAGTTGTGGAATTAGGTTCTCGCTGTCTAATGAATCTGACTATTGGGTTCACATTATACAAGAGCCTTTAATTAAATAGATATAGAAAGGTTGGAACTCAAAGCTAGTTATAGCGTGCTGTCTTTTGCAAGTTAATTTTATTCAATTCTAGTGGGGCTGAGTATATGGTTGCCAGTAATTTTGCTCATGTTTGGGCAAAGCTGTTCTACCTCAGAGCTGTGTAAAGAGGGGACAAGCCCTTGATATCCTGTGTGCCTGGTGTGCTGGGTACAGGGAAGGATCCTGCAGACCTGACACTGCAGGCTTTAAGAAAAGGGCACAGCCTGCCTTCTGTGGCACCAGCGACTTTCCTGTCAGGTCATAGCCTTCTCCCTCTAGTGGCTTCATCTTTGAACTTTGCACTTGTGTTTTAGGGGAGAAGCAGTCTGTCTTCTTTGGTCTTGCTCTTTTTAGTAGGTGACTACTGATAACTGCCCTTGCTTTTGCCATATTGCCTCAAGCAATATGTCCTCTGGGATTTTAACATGTGATTCAAATCTCCTTGCTTGACACTAACTGTGTGACTATGGACAAATTCAGCCCGTCTCTGTACCTGTCAGTGCGGGTGAGGTGTTGCCCCCACATAGAGGTAACTTTTCTGCTTTGAGAATTAGATGAAAGAATTAGACATGAATACTACATGTCTCTATAGAAAGCTCCCTGGCCTGCAGCTGGTGATTCACAGATATTGATCGGATGGCTTCTGCCTAGACTTCCTTCCCTGTTCCCTAACTCTAAGCTGTCACCTGGGGCATGCCTCATCATCTCAGCCCAGATGGGTTGTCTGTGTACTGTTCGTCCTCCAATTTGTTATATGGATGATGGTATAAGTTCTCATCAGCAACTTTGTGGTACGCCACTGAAACTTTGCTGTGTAGCTCACATGGCTTCACTCAGTCAGTGCTTACCAAGTGCTTTGGTTGGTTGTCTCCTTCTGCCTGCATGGCAGAACACTTCTCCCACCTTACCAGGTTTTTCCAGACCCTTTTCAAAAACAAGACTACCTTAACCATTGCGCACTTTCAGTCAGAGGTAATCATGCCTTCCTCTGGCACCCGCTGATGCTTTGAGGATAGTTGTCCTTCCGTGTGTTACTGTTATTTCTGGGCTTGCCTTATCTCCCCTTTTGAAAGGCGGGATAATGCAGTGGAAGAAACTCAGGCACCTACTTCCTGATGAGGCAACTTGGCCTTTCTGAGCCTCAGCATCCTTGTCTGTAAAGCAGGAATGTTTAAGTCGAACCCTGAGAACTTAACTTGTAAGGCTCACACAACCTTTTTGCCTCTATGCCCACCGTGTGGCGGGTGCTTGGTAAGTATATTCTCCCTTCTTTCTCCTTAACAGACAGTAAACTGCTAGGGCACAGGATCAGGCCGATGTTATGTCTAACACATTGTCCGGCATCAGCAAATGCTTAAATGAGCTAATGGGTACAGCTTAGGCATTTGATGAGCAACTCAAGGACTCTAAGGTCCTGTCTGGCCTCACCTGCAGCAAAATCCTTTCATGGCTAAGGGGCTTGGTGGAATGGGGGTACACTAGACCTCCTGACCCTCTTCCAGGAAGTGGAAGCAGGCATAACTTGGCTATCGGCTCAGCTGTGAACCCACGTCTACAGTATTGGGGTGTGTGGCTGAGATGTGCTGAGAGCTACTGAGCTCTTACTTTTAGGTGGGTTTAGTGTCCCCAGTTCTGACAAGATAGTGACTTTGCATCACTCTGCTGCAAGCTGGCAGGTCCCTGAGGGGATATCCACTTTGGTCCCATCTAAGTCACCACTTGAGTGTCTCATGGTCTTTATGCTTCACAAGCTTCGGGAAGTGGGCTGTGTATTCTTAGTTTTCCATTTCAGTACTGATGTATTGGCCACTGAAGACTGACTATATTATATGGTTACTTCCTCTGAAACCCATCTGCCAATGCCCTTGTGAAGGAGGGCTTGATGATGAGTTACCATTTTGTTTTAATTCGCCCTAGCACACAGTTACACAGCTCATAACCTGCAGAGTCTTTCCAGTCTGCTTTTTTGTCCCATTGCCTTCAGACGCCTCACTCCTGTATAGGTGTGTCTTGATGTCCAAGTAGCACCAAGGGCCAGGAAGGCTAGACCACTTTCTGACCTTTGCCCCTACAGAGACCTGAACCTGCTTCAGGTTAGGGTCTGGATCTGAGGGGTTCCCGGTCTCCTAGCAACCACTACCCCATAGCAGATAAGAGAACTCTGTTTCATTAGAGGCTATAATCCCAGCACTTGGGAAGTAGAGGCAAAGGGCTCAGGAATTCAAGGCCAGCTACAGCTACATAGCACATTCAAGGCCAGCCTGGGCTATGTGACACTCTTAAAAAACAAAAAGCATAGTCAGTCAGTCAGCCAGCCAGCCAGTCTATCCATCCATCCATCCATCCATCCATCCATCCATCCATCCATCCATCCATCCATCCATCCATCCATCCACCTACCCACCTAATCTATCTATGGAGATACCTTGGCTGGTCTGGAACATACCATAGACAGCATAGATTTTTTTGTTGTTGTTGTTGCTTCTCTGGTTTGAAGGCCTTGTGCTAGGAAGTGACAGTGAGGCCCACCTCAGGATCTACAGTGCAGACCCATTTTATAGAGGGTAAAGGGTTGGAGCTGGGAAGATGACTAGCTGCCAGGGCCTGGGGAACCTGTTTTTGTCCTTCTCCTTTGTTTTTTAAGGACAGGCTATGGGGAAGTGAACTCCATCCTGGGCAGGGGTCCTGGTTGCTCCCTCAGTGTTTCGGTGGCTCTCCTTGCTAGGCTCATCCTGGTTGTTTCTTCTGCTCCACCCCACTGCATGCCTCTCCCTTCCTCCTCTAGCTGGTGCTGGCCGCCCCACCCCCTCTTGGCTAGCACAGCCTGTGTTTGTTATTGTAGACCTGGCACTGAGCCAGGTCTGGCTGTGAGCCAGACTTGTGGGTACAGTATGTACAGTGAGTGCTCAGCCAAGTTTGTCATCGTACGCGATTATTTTTTTTTTTTTTTTCTGATCTGGAAGGGGTGGGGTGAAAACAAGAGTTTCTGCGATGATGCCGGAGGAGAGAATGCACTGAATTCTGCGATGTTATTTCTGTAAGGAAGGACTCCTTGCCTCTCCTGTGTCTCTCCTTTCCCTCCTGTCCTCTTGCTTGCTTCCTCACTTCCCCATCAGATGAAATCAGCCTGCAGGAGATCAACAAGGCAAGCGCTTATTTGCAGTGACTAGAATACTAAATTTACTCTCTTAAATCAGTTTTCATTGTGTTGAAATTGACAATTTGTTTAATTAGAAGTTTGCCCTGTAGGAGGCCCTTGTGAGAGGCTGTGATCCCTCCCCTCTCTCTTACTTTCTCCTTTTCAGTTTTGTTGGTTTTTAAAGACCCTAAATGGTGGCAGTGAACGTTTAGCTTAATTGAAGTTTCTATCCCGATCTGAATGCTTTAACTACCCAAGTGTTTATGAGATATACCTGATGATAACAACAAGTTTAAATTGACTACCACCAACATAACTCCTTACCTAATGACTGGTCTGGTCAAGCTCTGCCTTTTAGAGATGGTTTTGGGGATCAGAAGGGCTTGAGGATTGGGCTGTGACTCGTAGAGGGAAGAGTAATGACTTCCATTCAAGTTTTTGCCAGATGGTAGGTATAGGGCTGTGGCAAGAAGCAGAAGAGTGTCCCCAGGCCACCATCCATGTCCGGGGATGACTTCTGAAGCCTCATTCACTGCCCTGTCCCATGGGAAACAGCCAGGAAGCATCTACAGGTCCCCAGCTTTTTGCATTTGCTTCTTAAAAAGAGGTGATTTTCAGCTGGGATGTGGGGCTAGACAGACCACAGACCACAGGCCATGACTCAGTGGCTTCTGAACTTGCCCAGTATAGACCTTCTCATTCGGCTTATATGAACTTGCCACAGCTTGGCTTGAGACACTGCTGGCTTATAAACACACTACAACTGCTTGCTCTGTTTTTGACACAGCTGTTTGTTTGGAGGGGGCTAGGTATCTGAGTGGCCAGGCCCCATCCTGGGGGTATCATTCATGTTTGGACCGAGTGTGCACTTAATGTGCACTAATGGGTGAGGCTGTGTGCATTGAGCAGTGATGGATGCCACAGCATCCTTCCCCTCGAGGAACTTGATCTAGCAGGAGGCATCAGGTCAATTACAATACAGTGTTGAAAGAGTAATAGTACCAAGTGTCAAGAAGGAAAGGTAGGAGAGCTTCAGACGATGTGGACCCTGCATAGACGGTTCGGGCAGTGCTCTGGCGGGATCACAGAAAGCCGGACAGTGAGGATGAGGTCTGTGGGCAGGGTGTGTGGAGGACAGAGGAAGGTGGGCAGAGCCCAGGACAGAGGCATAAGACGGGGAAGGGTGAAGTGATTTGTAACTCCCCAGCCCTGGAAAACCACATACTGAGACAGGAGTGACCGACAGTGTTTTTCCTTCAGAAGGGCTGTTGGGCTTTGGTTATCGATTGTCCTGGAGTGTACAGTATGGGAGACCCTTCCATAGTCACAACAGGTCATCCACAGTGGACATGGCCGCAGTATCCTAAGCTTCCCACACTAGAGTAACACACTCTTTGCCTTGGCCTGGTGCTGTCAGCCATGCTGGTTGAGAGCTGGTTGAGAGTCTCCATACTCAAGAGTGCAGTAGAAGAATGAAGGCTTGGGCTGATGGCTTTTACAGTTTCATGGGATAGCCTGAGCTAATTATCTGAGGCCTGAGTCATCCAGGGAGCAGGTGAAAGTGCTAGAGAAATTGGGGCCAGAAGCAAGATTGGTTTTCTTAGGCTGCTGTGATGGGGTGGGGTGGGGGTTACAAGTTGGCAAAGATCAGTGAGTTGACCTGGCTGGCTCCCTCCCTCTCTCCCTTCCTCCCTCCCTCCCAGCACTTAGCTTTTGGCTTCAGGGTTCTTACAGACAGAGGAGGAAGGAAAGGAGGGCAGCTGGCAAGTCCCTGTGACTGCTAGATGAGGGGTCCCCACAGTGATCATCAGAAAGGCTGCCTTAAGAGTTTAAAGATGGCTTCTCAGGACCTGCAGCTTGGAGTTGGCCAGGCACTTGAGAGTCTGTAGGTGCTCCATTTACCCTCCCTCCTCTCTGGAGGATACTAACTTTCTTTTTTGCTATCAGGGCAAAAGGGGAGACCCTTGAAAATATCCTCTCTGGGGCTCTTTAACTCCCTCCTGGGTCTTGAGAGGTGCCCACCCGCTGAGCGTTTCTGTTGACTGTGGGGTGTCTCAGAGGTCCACACACTGGGGCAGCAGAGAGAAGCAAGCTGGGAAAGCGCTCCCCCCACCCTCTCCCTCTCTCTCTCTCCCTCTTGAACACACTCTTCGCTCTTCCTCTCCCTCCTCTGAATTTGGCCAGCTTCCTGAACTTTTTCCCAGAGTGGTGTCGTCACTGGCCTGCCTGCAGGTCTGGATGTTCTGCCAGCATTCCAGAGAGTTTATGATCGCTTGCAGATGCGTCTCCAAGAACACACTGTACCCAAAGCAGAAATTAATGCAGGCTTGACTGCGGTCCAAGCCCCTACACGGGAGAGAGGAGAAAGAAAACAAAAACTGTTTAATGCTGTTTATAAATTATACACTGCCTGATGAAAAATACATTTCTTTCCTGCCCCCTTGCATGCCGGCCCCCTCCCTGTAACCCCCTCCTCATCCCCCCAACCCCGCCCCCTCTCCATTTCTGCCTCAAGAGCCTCAGCTGAGCGCAGGCGAATATGGTTTTGCTTTTTAGCTCCCGTTTTGGCTGGGATCCGAAACCCTGCCGCTGATTCCTAGCCAGAGTATTTTTCCCCTTTACCTGATGAAATACACTGATTTTTTTCCAGCCCACATGGGCTGTTTTGGGTTTTGTTGTTTGGGTGGGTAGGTTTTTTTTTTTTTTTTTTTTTTTTTTGGCCTGGGGTTTTGTTTTCAGCAAGTGTCACATTCGAGGGTGCAGGGTGTCGTGCTAACCACCACCCCCAGGATAAGCCCCCCATCTGCCCATCTTAGAGTCACTGAGTATATACGCTGAGGGTCCAACGCCTTCAGGGCTTTACCTCAGGTTATCTGAACTGAGAAAGTTGGGGGCATTCTTTGCAGGTCATTGTATTAAACAGTATTTTTCCATGAGTTTTCTTCCATCCCTTCACCTCTAACCTGTATGAAGGAGGGGTTCGCATACCCCCCAGTACACACGTCTCTACATATGTCAGTGTAGCAGGACTGGAGAACTCATTCCGTCTTCCGGATTCCACCCAGATTCATCCCACACCCTACAAGCCCCCCCCCCCCAATGTATTCTATAAATTCGTTTCTACATTATGTCTATCCACTTACATGGCTTTTGTGTTTTTTAATACTGCTAATGTTTATCATTTGCCCAACAGGCTCGACAGATTTTGCTTCCTGTAGAGCATTGAGGCTTTAGAGCCCCCTCGTTGCTAAGTAGCAGTCTCTCTGTACTGTAATGGGCTGATTTTGTATTCTGTTCAGCGCTGTATCTTATTTTTGTATGCAAGACAAAGTGTTTTGATGGAGGACGATTGCAGCAGTGTCTGGAGGCTGTTTGGAGTTTTATGGGCTGTACAGTACACTGTGTGCTCTCCGAACAGAACACAGGCTGTTGGATTTTGGATTGGATTTGTCATCCCCCCCCCCCTTCAGAGAGGAGCCTGTCAGATAGAACATGACTTCAAGGGTAGAAGAAAGAAAGTGGGAATTATGTAATATCTCTGTCCTCTCTCCCTCTTTCTGTCTCTCGCTCTCTCTCTCTCTCTCTCTCTCTCTCTCTCTCTCTCTCTCTCTCAGTGATCTCGCAGTCCCCAAAGAAGGTGGCACACCCCTTTCCCATTGCAGCATGGTTTTGCACAGCTAGGTGGTGACGTTCCTGTTAGGAATGAATGGTGCCCTAGAGGAGAGGGTGGGACATCTGTCTGTCTGCTGTTCACTCGGAGTCTTTCTTCTCTTCCGGATGCCTTTAACTAGCCCTAGATTTTGTCTAAGGATGAGTAGAATCTCACAAGGAGCTGCAGGGCAGGGCTGTTTCTGTATTCTCAGAGTCCTCATACCGTTGTTGAGCTTCCTGCATAGACCACCTGACAGAAGGGTGTTTCTGGGAGGACTCCCATGGCCGTCTTTTCCTCTAGCCTCTGTTCCCTAGTCCTTGAGCTAGGTAGAGCCAGTGTTGTTTGGAGTCCAGGTCTGTGCCTGCCCTGCCACCATGCTGCTGCTCCCCGTGCTCCCTGCAGGGGTTGGGTCTCTGCCTCCCTCCCTCTGCAGGTGTTTATTTTGTGTCTCTCTGCTTCAGCTTCCCCCCAATCTCCTTCCATCTCACTTCATCTCTTTGGCACCGTCCTGTGTCTGTGTCAGCCGCAGTCGCTGCTTGACACTGCTGCGTGTTTTCTGTCTCCCTTCCTGTGTCTTCATCTGTCTCTGTCAAGGTCTGCCTTAGCCTGTCTTCTCTCATCTGTCTGTTGGTCTGTCTGTCTCCTTTCTTACTACCCTCAGTGTTCCTGAGCTTAGAAGTTGGACCCCAGTCAGAGTGGGGAACTTTGATCATTCTGGCCCAGAGGCCTGGTGAGGACTCTTACGAACATGACTGGAGGGAGTTTGAGGCCCATGAAGGCTTACATGTACTTGTCCCTCACCTTGAAACGACAAGAGTGGGTTTGCTCAGCCATGACTTCGTCCTGCCTAGGTCCTCTTCTACACTATTTTTAAGTGGAGTTGGTAGATAGAAGACTAGGCTTAGGTTTACAAGGTCCTTTTTGGACACTGCTTCTCAGAATTCTATCGCCAGATCCTCATGCTGACACAGGTGTGCACTACATACCTACCAGACCATGGAAGCCTCTAGCCAACCCAGTTGTGATCTGGGAAAGTGTTTGGCACACAGAAGGCTTGAATTGGTATTTTTGAATCAGTGACTATCCTGTAACTAAAGTAAGGTGTCTCAGTGGGTAAAGGTGCCTGCTACAAGTCTGGTGGCCTGAGCTCAATTCCTGGAACCCACATGAAGTTGGAAAAAGGTGGGACCTTAGGCAGAATATGTGTTGAATGTCTCTGTGCCTGGGAGAGGGAACCTGGAGGTGATGGAGATGCCTACAGAGGTCTAAGGTTTGCTCTGTGGAACTCAGAGATTTATCAGGTCCGGACTAGGTGGGGGTAACCTTGGACAGGTGTTTAGTTAAGAAGGCAGCTCCTTGTTGGAAACAAGCTCCTTGTCTGGAGAAACAGCCAAAAATGAGGGGCAGCATCTTACCAGACATCGAGCACCCATGTGTTTGTGTGCACACAAGTGTGAGCGAAAAGAGAAACTGAGACGAAGCATTTACATGAAATACCGAAAATTGTTCTTTTGCTGTAATGGGTCCACACAGGCCATTACCTTGACGATTTAAAAACAAAATGAGCTCATGATATCTAGTGACTGCCACCGACATTCATGCTTGATTGCAAAGCCCAATCTACCTTTGAATTTTGGCTTCACTGTTGGTTGTTAGTTTTTGGATGTTGGTGGCATCTCTCTCTCTCTCTCTCTCTCTCTCTCTCTCTCTCTCTCTCTCTCTCTCTCCCCCTCCCTCCCCCCTCCCTCCCTCCCTCCCTCCCTCCCTGGATTCCTACAGGAACAAGTTAATAGATAGATGATAGGAGTTTTTCTCAACAAGACCCCAGTGAAGAACCTTTTCATTTTCAAAATAGCCTCTGACGGAGCAGAGTTTCTCTGAAGAATCCAGAGAGCTGAGACTCTGCTGACTTGGGGGGCGGGGGCGGAAGTTTGAATTTTTTTTTAATAATTTGAGTTTCCTATGAATGGTTCTGCGCGGTGTGCAGTAGTATGCATTTTCATAACTGTCTCTTCCACTTTGGATAAAGGAAGGGAGGGGAAAAATAACAGCAGCAGCGTTCTGTGGGCAAAGGAAGAAAACAAGAGAATGGGGCAGAGAACAGGCTAAATTTAAAATTGTAATTGGCTGACTTCCACTGGCTTGCGGGTGTTTTAATGACTCATAATAACTTCATTTAAAACCAGCTGAGCAGAAAATAGATTGGAGAGGAGCCTCGGGCCATTATGGATTTGTTTTTTTTGACAAGCTCGGTTTTCAGCAGCCAGGAAGGCTCTCAGAGAGGGCTCGGCTGTCCCCCCCCCCCCCCGCCTGATGACTGAGAGAGATTGTATATGTATATATAAATAAAAAAAAAACCCAGAGATACAGTTTCTTTTTCTTTTTAACTCTTCTCCCTTCCCCCCTTTACTTCTTTTTAACTGATTAAAATAGATGCCTTAGGGTATTATTTTAGCATTTGAGGGTGCCTGCTCCCACACCCACTTTTGATGTGGTAAACAGAACATAAATAAAATTGTTTTGGAGATGATTGGATTAATTGGGTAGTAAACAACTCCAAAGCATAAACTCCCTGGGCCGGTTTGTTCCCACCCGCATCCATATTTTCCCCAAACCCCTCCTCTCCCTCAGCCCCTCCTTCCACAGGCTAAGACCCTCCCTTTCACTGGGCAAGGTTCCTTTGTCACTGGGGTAGCTGTTTGGTGATTCACCTGCCCCACACAGATCACTGGGATTATGATAGAACTGGTTCTGTCCAGGAAGTTTTAGGAATTGCCAGAAGAGGCTCTGACCCGCCTGTAGTTGTTTCTAAATAAAATCCTGCCTATTTCCCATGCTGGGAACAGAGCCAGGACCAGAGACCTGCTCCCTTCTTTCTCATCTTTTGAAAGTCAGCCGGCTCAGCCCCAGGGTGTGCCTGGCTAGGCATTGCAGGAGGCCTCTTCCATCTGATTGCCCTCAGCCATCTGCTCTCCCCTCCTGTAACCTGTCACCTTCTTCATTTAAGAGTTTTTTATTTGCTTGCCCCTTTCATGTACTAGGACCTAGGCTTCTTGGGAACACAAGATTCCTGTATTTCTGTCTGGACCAGAATATCAGTATCCTGCTTCCTTGCCTCTCTACAGCCTAGCACACAGTAGGCAATCAGTAAATATCTACTGAATAAATGAATGGCTTTGGGTGCCTGGTACTGGATTGGGACACAGAGAAAGGCACATTTACTTGTGCCTGCTGTGTTCTAGACATTGTGAAGTGCTGGTATTCTGACCGCTCTGATACTCGGGTGTTACTTTATAGCCGAGGACACTGAGGCTTAAAGCATCCATTGCTGAACCTGTCTGAGATCAGAAAGCCAGGGTAGGGGTTTGGCAGAGCTGGCTCCCACCTAGATGTCTGCACTGTTGACTGTCAGAATTCTTGCTTTTCTGTCTGTTAGGCTTCTGGTGCCTTAGAGATTGGGGAGGTGAGACTGGAGAGCAACGATGAGGAAGGCCTAGTCTTTTGAGGCTCTGAGGTAGGAAGCACCTTACTGGCTGCTGCTCCATTTGGCCAGCCACCAAGGGCAGGTGTGGCTTATTAACCTTTCCTGCTGCGCCAGGGCAGCGAGTATTCAGTGACTGCCTGACTGGGTCACTCTTCTGCATTGCTTTGAAGGGCTGGAGGAAGATGGTTCCGGGAACATCCCTAGATGGCTCATAGGTCAGTCAGCATGCAGCTTCTCCTTCATGGAGAGCTTGACAGTGCTGTGCCCTTTCTCCTCTCTGTCACTGTGCCCCAGTGGAGAGGAGGGAGAGAAAGAGACAGCTAGGTACCTGTGATCTCATATCTTCTCTTGGGGAAGGCACCCTGGGCTTGGGAGTAAAACGCATAGTTACCACGTGCTAACACTCTGAAAGGATGGAGCATGTGGGATATTCCTAACCCCATAAACACCCAGCACGTGGAGTGTGACTTACCGTGAAGATCTCCCTGGCCTTTCAGACCTTGTCCAGTGGAGCTGTGTCCTTTGAATGAGACTATTTTGTCTACTATAGAACAACTTTGGCGTCTCCAGGCACACAGTGGGGGTGCTGGAACCTTCTCTGGAGGGGTGAAATCGTCACCTAGTGGTAGCCAGATTGTGAAGGTTGGCCAGCAGAGGAACTCGCATGAGGTGCTGTTCTGGATCCCACCCACACGTGGCTAGTTCTGTTTTAGAGGGAGGAGAACAGATATCACATGTATGAGCTAAGCTGTTAGCAGCTGGACTGAGGGCCAGTGGTGTGCAAAGCCAGGCAGAGTGATTGAAAGTTAGTGCTGCTGTCCTTTCCGGCCTTCTGCTAGTGAGCTAGCTGAAAGGATAGCATAAGCCTAGGAAGGGAAGGGTGCTTACTGTCCCCACAAGGGAGACAAATGGCTGCCATGGGAGTTTGGAGCTGTGAGACTATCCCTGGGAATGGTGTGTGTGTGTGTGTGTGTGTGTGTGTGTGTGAGAGAGAGAGAGAGAGAGAGAGAGAGAGAGAGAGAGAGAGAGAGAGAGAGAGAGTGTGTGTGTGTGTGTGTGTGTGTGTGTGTGTGTGTGAGAGAGAGAGAGAGAGAGAGAGAGAGAGAGAGAGAGAGAGAGAAGTCCAGAAGAGGGCTGGCGGTATTTAAATGGAGGGAGGGGATCCTCTGACTGCAGTGTCCAGGAGGAGCTCAGCCATGAGGGAAGGGGTTGTCTTAACTTTTCCATGGTGAAGGGAACAAGAGCATCTTTGAGCTAGAACCAGCTAACCAGGCACCTCTGTGCTTCTGCTTCTGGTGTCCACGGTGAACATCAAAGGTTTATAATCCACCTGAGGGTCCTCAGGTACCAGAACGTATAGTGGTTCTGCTTAGTGGCCAGTTGAAAATCACTCCAGTGAAAATGAAGACTGCCTGATGCGGATCGGTTGGAACCCGACACCCTGCATCTCAGCACTTGGGAGGCAGAGGCAAGAGGATTGAGAATTACAGGCCAGCTTTGACACTAGAAGACTGAGGGCTGGGAGTTCGCTCAGTAGTAAGAGTGCTTACCCAGCATGCACAAGGAGCTATGGGCAATTTCAAGCAAACCAAGAGAGGAAGAGATAGGTAGGTGTGTGTGTGTGTGTGTGTGTGTGTGTGTGTGTGTGTGTGTGTGTGTGTGTGTGAGAGAGAGAGAGAGAGAGAGAGAGAGAGAGAGAGAGAGAGAGAGATCTGCAAGCTTCAGCCTGTACAGCATTGCCCTTGGGTGAACTGAAGCTACTGGGTCACCCTGGGGACAAATGGAGGATCTATGAGGGCTTCTCCCAGGTGAATGTCACCCCAAACCCCAGACCATCTCCTTAGGTCACATGGCAAATGCCCTTACATGTGCATCAGTAAGACTGGGCTAGCCGCCTCGGGATGAAGGTAGGACCAAGGCTGCTGTAGGGACTTGGCTGGGTCTGGGATTCAATATGTCACACGTGCCTCTTCTAGACTCAGGCCCTTATCACAGCCCCCAGTAGTTGGCACACTCCTTTCTCTTCCCCCCAGCCAAGCCCATTTGGAACAGAATTCTTTCACTTGCCAGAGAAAAAGAAAAAAAAATCCAAGTTCTAAACTTTTCATTAGGTAGTTGGGATAAAAAGCCTTCTGGGGTAGGCGGATTAAACCTTGTAGCTCTCTCGCTGGCTATTAGAAGCTAATTGAGCACCTAGAGCTCGTTGGCACTGAGTTCTGCTGGCGTAATTATGCAAGGCCACAGTCATTTCAGTAACAAGGTAACTCCAGGTAAAGAGAGACTGCCCTGAAACGTTTGAATTTTCAGTCTTCCTCACTTGCTTTCCTTACTGGGACAGACAAAGACTTTTGGAGTAAACTGCTGTCTTGGGTGATGACTCTCCCCAGCCTGAGTTCTTCCATGGAAACAGCCCGTATGTCTGGTAGAGCCCTGCGTGAGCTCCTTTGGTCTTGATTGAGGTGTGGGGTCTGGAGTCACACGTTGTGGAGTAGAGGCTGCAGAGGCGCGATCTCCGCTTGGGAGACGACCCAGCAGTAAGGAGGCTCAATTAGGAACATAGAGACTCCCCGAGCAGTGTCTTCCACAGGTGTGGAGGGCAGGACTGGGCACAGGTAATAAGGTAGATAGTTACTTTGTGTCTGTCTGGACATCTGTCCAGTGTAGGTGGGTAAGGCGTTAGTCTAAAAGACTAGGTGCCTAACGGTGCCTGAAGGGTCTATATTGTAGGCTTATTGATGGCAATGCTTCTTTCTCTGCCATTGAACCCTGCCTCTGTCCAGAGTCAGGAGCTATGAGTGGGGCTGCTTCCCTCAGGGCTTGGGCTCAGTAGGTGCCAATTGGACCTTGAATATGTTTTGGAAGGAGCCCTAGGGCATGGCCATGATCCTGTCCTCTGGGTGGCCCCGCCTGGCCTCTGGCCTGCCACCCATCAGCTTTGAATCATGCCCCTAGGAGAACAGCATGTAACTAGGCTTCCCAATATAGCCCCTGCCCTGCAAGGTGACAGGAAGTCATTGTCGCTCAGGCACTCTGTCTTCTGACACCACATGGCCCGCCTGGCTCTCTTCCTTCACTTCTCAGTCCTGCACAGCCATGAATTCTGCTCTGGGGGCCTCTGTCAAGCTGGGTTTTCTTTTAGTTTTTTTAAGTGAGCCATCTCCCAGTGCTGTTCTCATGCCTCTGCCTTGA
Organism: Uromys caudimaculatus; assembly: GCA_028551405.1. Classification (NCBI taxonomy): domain Eukaryota; kingdom Metazoa; phylum Chordata; class Mammalia; order Rodentia; family Muridae; genus Uromys; species Uromys caudimaculatus. The sequence continues at coordinate 68,909,748 of CM052706.1, forward strand.
GTCTCCGGCCTGGACTGAATTGTTCCCACCGTCTCCGCAATTAGAAGTTTGTCACAGTCAGAGGCTGGCTGAATGGAGGCAGAAATGTGGTGTTTGGTTAAATTGTAAAATTAGCTAGGAAAGTCAATGGAGCATTTCTGCCTCTGCCTTTCAAAAAAAGCAGGGATCTTAGGAAGGTGCTTCAGGTACCTCGCCTAAGAAGGGAGAAGGGTGGGGGTGGGGTCCAGCCCGGCAAGGTGGCACATGCTTGGAATGCTAGCGCTTGGAAGTTGAGACAGAAGGATTATCATGAGTTTGAAGCTAGCTTAGACTGCACAGTGAGTATCACGCTTGCCAGGACTGTCTTAACAACAAACAGAAGGAAAGGGGGGAAGGAGCTTTTGGCTCACCCAGCATTCATAAGACCTGTTTCCAGTCCATATTTGTGTTCATTTTGTGGATGGAGCCATGCTTGTTTCTTGTCTCAGCTTTGCGAGCTACCACCTCTCCAGCTCCAAGTTCAAGTGGTGCCGCTTGCCCACTTGCAAATGCTGACCCTCATGCTCTGGAAGTCACGGTCTCCGAGGTGCGTGCAGAAGCCTTGCCAACAGTCTATTTTCTGCACGCACCAAATTCCCAGGTCCTCTAATTACGCCAAACAAACCTCTCTGTTTTCAAGCAGCGATTCGATGTCATTTTAGTTGTCAGGAGCACTTTAATAACGATATGGGCTTCACCCTGGACATAGTTGCCCGCACCCCTTGAACCTCTTGTATAGTGTGAGCTGGAAACCGCCAGTCATGTTTTCCCCCCATTGGGGAGATGGACATTAATTGTGACAGGCAATATTTTTGTTTTGAGAAGTGTGGCGCCTTGAGCCTTCTGAATTTTGAGCCTGAAGCCGGCAGTGCTGGGGTTGTAATGTAACACCTCAATTATGGTGCAGGGGGCCAGGGAGGCAGACTCTGCAACCTACAAGTTCCTTAGATCCACGGCTGGAACCACAATTTGGGTTTCAGAAACACCAAAGGCCAGCCAATGAGTGTCATTTCTAACCGGTTTGAACTTTTTACTACTCCCTAACATCAGAAGCACCCGGCCAGAGAGCTCACTTCTTGTCCTCAATAAAGCGATTAAGTTGAATGGGTGTTGGGAAGTTTTTAGGCTGAGAAGGGCTAAAAATAGGCCCACTCTGTTTTCTGAAAGTCACAGCAGGTCTGGAAAGGCTGGCAGCCTCAAGGTGCCACTGAGGGGGTTGGAAGAAGGGAGAGGGATTGCGGCAGGCCCTTGGGGTGCAAGCTTGGTCTGAGGGAAGTGGTGGGAGTAGAGGCAAAGAGATCAGGTGGAGGGGCTTCTCTTAGCTGCCGTCCAAAGTGCTGTCATAACAGCAAAGGTGGCGTGGTTGCTTCTCTCTTCCTTTGAAGATTCCTCCAGGAGAGGGGGCATGGGGAGAGAAAGGAAGGTATTAATTCTAAGTGATAGACAGATCCAAATTTTAGACTGGGTTGCTGGGTGTAAGGTTAACCTATTTAGCGCTTACCCTGCTGGCATCTGCTGTTCTAGGTACAAGGTTCAGTTAAGGCAGTGAGTAAATGTTATCAAAGATGGTGGGGTGGGGGAACCCTGAAAGCCAAGAGGGAGGATGCTTTCACCAAAGCCTCGATGTACCAGGGATGCCCAGGAATGAAACAAAACGACTTTTTGGTAACTGAAGGTCAATCAAGACAAGCATGTCTGCTTTAGTCGTTTGAGGGTGGTGTCATTTGCTACCATGAGAGCCCATTTCTCTACTTTGAGGGAGCACTATTGTTTCTTATTTTTTGTTTTTTGTTTTTCTGAGACAGGGTTTCTCTGTGTAGCTCTGGCTGTCCTGGAACTCACTCTGTAGACCAGGCTGGCCTCGAACTCAGAAATCCACCTGCCTCTGCCTCCCAAGTGCTGGGATTAAAGGCATGCGCCACCACTGCCCGGCGCACTATTGTTTCTTGACAGGACATTTTGCTGCCTTAGATGCCAGAAGGAGAATGTCAGAGGAGACAGCCCAGCCTGGGTGCCGGGGAGATCTGGGTGTTGCTTCCTGGTGTCATTTCTAGAAGAAAAGAGCCATCTTTGGGGCTTGTAGAGCTCACAGCCAAGGGAACATCCTGGAATGGGCCTGACTGAGCCCTGCTGAGTGGTTTCTCCGACAGTGCTGTGGTGATCACACTGGAGATAGTGTCTGAAGTCCTCAGACTGTGTCATGCCAAGTGTTGAAATATGAATACTACTTAAAGGGGAATTTAACACACAGACACACACACACACACACACACACACACACACACACACACAGTGTTGCGAGTGGCATTGGAGACAGATGAAAGGAGCAGGGAAAGGATGGAAGCTTCTAGAAAGAAAAGGGATAAGAGGATTGTCTGTACAGAGATCCCAAAGAGATCTACACTCTGTGAAAAGACAGGGCATCCTCCTTGGTGAGAACAGAAGGAACCGCCTGGAGGAAGGGAGGACCAGAGTGCACCTGCAGGAGGAAAGCATCCAGCTCCCAGGACATAAGTCCAAACTCAGTGGGAGGGTCAGAGAATGCTGGGACCGTGGCAATGGTACACACAAGCTTGAAGTTTTATAGGATAGGCAGGGCTGTAATCCTGGCTTGGCATCTTTGGAGTAGCCTAGGTTTTCTCCCTCCCTCCCTCCCTCCCTCCCTCCCTCCCTCCCTCCCTCCCTCCCCCCCTTTTTTGAGGCAGGGTTTCACTGTATAGACCAGGCTGCGCTCACACTCACAGGGATTCCCCTGCCTCTCCCTCTGAGTGCCCATACCTGGCTGGTATTCTTTTTCTCTGCTGTCCCAGGAGCTTTGTGAATTTGACCCCGAGAAGCATGATCTATGCATACGGGTGTGTTTGTGTGCTCACGTGCGTGCATCTAGGGTACCAGCCTGGGACCAAGCAATCAGGGTTCTACAGGAGTGTGGTGTTTAAGGGTGATAAGAGGAGGTCAGAGGTTCAGGTGACAGACAGCTTTGGGGTGCTTGGCGCCAGGAGAAGTCCCTCTCACTCATCTGAGCTGATCACCTGAACATCCCAAAGTGAGCTCATCAGGGAAGATGTGTAGAGTTTATGGGGGTCTTTTGTATCCCATAAAATGGCTGAAATTACCATTGTTGTTTCCCTGGCTTTAAAAAGCAACCTAGCCAAGATGGCAATGCCAACTCCCTTAGATAAAACTGCTCCCAACACCTGAAGTCTTGTGTTCCTGACGCTCAGGACCCAGCCTCCATGGTGGCCTTTTCCGTGCATCCTGGGCCCTGGCTAATGATTGCTCCAGCACCGGACTCTGGTCCCTCTGTTCCATCAGTCCACCTCATAGATCAGAGTATTTACACCAGGGAGATGGCTGTGCTGAACGGAGGAACCCAGCCCTTGCTGAATACAGCTAGTCAGCCTTTCCTTTTGTGCCCATATCAAGTTTCTTTGCCATGACCTTCCTGTTACATCACTTCCTACCTCACTCCATTCAGTTTTTCTCTCGTAAACTTTAGAACTCACCAAAGGAGAGGCAAGGCTCACCCATGCCCTAACAGCCCAGGCAGTGACAGAGATCCGGAATAAATTTTCTTTGTTGGTTTTGGGGTCATCTTAGTTGTTCTTGAGCTGGTAATTTACCATACTGCGTGTAAGTGTGGACTTCCCAAGCAGCGGGATGTGTATACAAGAGCATCAAGGTAGGGTCTCATTACCCAAGCCATACACTTTCAGGGATGAGCCTTCCCTCAGGATTTGAGGATACAAAAGAGAGGCTGTTATTCATCGGCTTGAGGACGTGAAACTTGTCTGTGACGATGACTTGGATACCTACTATGCACCCAGTTCTTCACAGTTTCTTATTTTAACTGTTGTATGAAGGACAACAGTCCCCTTTAAAAGAGAGATGTAAGACTTCAGAGTTTACACTGTGCCACTAACAATACAAGGAATCTTCCCTGGGCTTGACCATTAGCCTTAGTCCCAGTATGATGTGTGTGGAAGGATGTCTCGGCCTTCACAGCCCTTAGAGTAGGAGGCACTCATGGGCTTTGATTATCCAGTCATGGGAGTTGCTTGGGGGAAGTGGGTCGGAGACTTTAGTCAGGTGAGATGCTCCAAATCAGCACTCTTAGACTTGAGGAGAAGGAGAGGGAGGGGGAAGGAGGAGGAGGAGGGAGGGAGGGAGGGAGAGAGAAAGAGATTGATTGATTGATTTACTATCAGATTTTGAATTTCTTTGAAATTATTCAACTGTCAGTGGACTTGTGTGTTACCTTCTGGGTGGCTAGAAACTAATGATGTTAAAAATTGCCCATGATGGGAACAGACTGGAGAGGCTCCTTGTCTCTGACTTCCCAGACCCTGTCTGTCTTTGTAACAGTTGCTTTGCCCTGAGGTCCTGGGGACACTTTCGATGCATGAGGAATTATCAGGGTGGACAGCTTCTCTCCTTTCTTTTTCTTTTCACTTTCCTGGGTTGAAAACTGTCTCCTAACTGTTAACTGTTTGTCCCCGATATACAAAGGAAATGACTCATTCATTCAGGGTGATAGCTAGGAACAGTAGAATTGAGACTTGAACCTAGATTTGTTTGATTCTAGAATGCATGATTTTAATAGCATTATTATTCAACTTTCTTTTGTGTGTGTGTGTGTGTGTGTGTGTGTGTGTGTGTGTGTGTGTGTGTGTGTGTGTACACCATCAGGCTAGACTGATACTAAGAACTATGGCAGAAGTTCTTTCAAAGACTTTCTAATTCAAGGTGGAAGCATTTGGAGCAAAGTGGTGTTCTTCCTATGGGACCTGAGACAGACTCTAGGATTCCTGCAAAATCTGAGGACACTGGGCACCAGGTTGTTCCTCCAGCTACAGTAGAACATTTGTTGGGTATTGCTCTCTCTCAGATCTAGCAGTGCCTTGGTGTTGCCCCCAACCCATCCCAAGGGTTCATCTTGTGCAGAGTGGACCGTGAGCTGTACACCAAGTGCCAGCATTTCCCCAGCTCGGCAGTTGGATCTACACGTGACCACCCTGAACTCACAGGATACCCATCACAGCTGACACACATTTGGCTCTCTGTACCCTCCCTTTGATTTGAGACCTTGCATCCCTGACCTCTCTACATCCTGTTCTTCAGTGAGCATGGCCAGTTGTCCCCACTGCAGTGTCAACTGCAGCATTCTAGAGCCACATCTGGGCCACCCTGGGCCTGGTGGGCTTCCTCTCAGTGGCATCTGCCCACCTGTTCCCCCTTTTCTGTCCTGTGTCCCTTACAAAAACGGATCCTTCTCAGATCTTTACTTTGTTGATAAAGGAGAAAGTGAGAGCTAGGGAGAGCCAAGCAGTTGTGAGGCTGCAGGCAGCTCTCCTCTCCGGGAGTGCACAGCTCCTTGAGGGAAGGAACACACAGTGCTGGCCTTTGGAACTGGCAGCCAGTGTGCTGTTCTCTGTCTGATAAGAGGTACTGTAAATAAAACTGTACACCCTGGCCTGTTGTAAAATGCCCGAGTCTGTACGCATTGTTCTGATGGCTTAGGCTTTTTTTGGGTCTGCTGTTTTGGTACACTCTGTACTTCCTTATGTAAGCAGGCATGCATATCTCATCAGAACATTCAAGATGTTTATTTTAAAATTGAGAGGAATTAAAAAAAAAAAAAAAAAAGACACACTACTCAACATCAGATGCTGGCAAGGCACTAGGTGTCTCCACCCCCCAGCCCCTCAGTGGTTCCTTTTTCAAAGATTATTATTAGCTTGGGGGTTGGGGAGGCTTTGAAGAGGGAGGGGTTTTTGAATTTTTTTTTTTTTTTTTGGCTTCAGCCTTGCTTCCCTAGAGAGACATCCCTCTGCATCTGAATGTGTGTAGTATCTTTTACTGATTTCTAGATACCTAGGACTCTAACCCCTACTCCCAATCCCATTTCTGGTTAGGAAGATGAGGGAAAAGATTCTATATTTTGCCAAAAAGAGTAGGCCAGAGGAGGAGGCCACTGTGAGGAGTGTTGTGGCTTCCACTGGGCCTCACCTCTGCTGCCATTAGAATACTGGCATTTAGATAGTTTTATGTTTTTGCTAGAGTTTCTGACTGGTCTTGATTTGATTCATGTGATCCAGGAATGTGGGTGGGTGGGAGTTCAGGGTGGGATGGTCCTTCTTTCCCTTTGCTGAAACCTTAGACTAGCTTCAACCTCAGTCAGGCTGTAGTGTCTACATCTTTTGTTCTCACCAAACCTTTCCCTGATTTTACATCCACCTGTGGCCTCTGTCTAACCTGGGTGTACCAGGAAGTTGGGGCACAGAAGGGAAAAGTGACTATGGAAAGCCCTTGCTGTTCAAGGCAGCTCTCTACCTCAGTGTGATACTGAGAGCTTCCTTGGCCTTTGGTATTTGGGGGGGGGGGGTGTCCCTGGGAATCTGGCTGGAGCAAAGATGTCTGTTTGTCTGTCTCTATCAGGCTTATTGACCCCTAGGTCAATTAGAGGTGAGGGTGTCCCCCAAAACAAATCACTGCCAGCCAGTGAGTGTCCATCCTGGTCTCCTGAGGGAAGTCTGCCTGGGGGGTGGAAATATACAGAAGGGAAGGGGCTTGCTGTTATGAGGTACACAGTGGGCCAAGAGGAAATGGGAGACACATTTTTCTAACCTTTTCTTCTTTTCCTTTGAGCTTCCTGAGTCCCAGACAGCAACAAACATGTTCTAGAATTTCTACAAAGGATCTGTAGAGAACCCAGAAGGTAGAGTCAGGACTTTGCCACCCCCCAAGCCCCCCAGGCAATAGCCTGGCAGTGTTCTCAATGCCCACAGTCTCCTTCACAGGCCATTTGTATAACCCAGTCTACCCCCATAGAGCTTCCAGTGTGCTGGGAAAGGCAAGACAGAAACCAGAAGCAGCCCCATTGCAGAAGGCTAGAGGGGCTCATCCCTGGAAGATTTAAGAGTTGAATAACTGAATTACTGTAGATGCTGAAGTATTGGCCCTATGACAGATTTTTCTGTTCCTCTCAACAAAACAGTCACTCCTTTTTAAATCAACAAGACAAGAGGTGTGTGTGTGTGTGTGTGTGTGTGTGTGTGTGTGTGAGAGAGAGAGAGAGAGAGAGAGAGAGAGAGAGAGAGAGAGAGAGAGAATTTTGACATATGTCTTTAAAAATGTGAGACTCATCTTATACAAAATAAATGGCTCTCAAATACCATTGCATTGAATCTTAGTAAAATCAAACGTACTTTAATTGCCACAAAGGCAGTGCCTGAAAGGAATGCTGGGTAGTGATGATGGGGTAGCTGCTGTGTACAGGTCCTCTGTCTCTACCCACAATCCACTTGACTCACTTGTTAGCTCTCTGAGGGGCATACTCTTCCTGATCCCATTTTACAGATGGCATGGCATGCTCACAGTTAGCTCCCTGAGTGTCGTAGCTGCTGAGTTCCTCTGCCAAATTTGAACTACTCCATCGGACCCAGCTTCCAGGGCCTTTACTATTACACAGTCATCTTGGGAGGTATTAATAACCCCGGTGGTCTCTAAGCAACAAGGAATTTCGTTTTTGTTAAAGTTTGGCATCTGCTTCAAAGAAACAAGGGGTAATAGAGATGGAACGCTGAGTAAAGGAACTTGTCACCAAACCTGAGGACCTCAGTCCTATCCCTGGGACCCACACGGTGAAAGGAGAGACCTGAGGCCCACATTCCCTCCATAGCATGCCCCACCCCACCCCAATAAGTTAAAATGTAATTAAAGAATTAAAGAGAATGAGATAGATAGGGTCAAGCCCATTTCATAGCCAGCGCGATAGGCTCATAAGGTGAGAAGACTTGAGTGATGTCCAGAACATCACGTGCCTGACTCAGACCGGGGCCCCGGTTCTCCTTGGTTCACGGTATTGACAGAAAGGATTGGATGGGTCCAGCTCCCCTTCTTTCCTGTTACTGCCACTCTTCCATTTACCATCTCTGTCTCCAAGTGTCCCTTTGTCACCGCTGCCTGCCTGCCTCACAGACCTCCGCCTCTGTCTAGCTTGGTTTCCTTGCCAAGAGACAAGTGGCCTTGTTTCTTCCTGCTTCTTCTCGGCTACTTTCCTCACAAAGATGACAACTCCTCTGAGGCTGCTGCTCTACCCTCCCTAAAACACGAGCCCTGCCCTTTGTCCCTCCTCGCCCAGCTTGGCGCTGTATGACACTTCTACCTGGCTTCTTTTCTTTTCTTTCTTTCTTTTTAAACTGCTTTTGCATCTTGACTATAAGCTTCATGAGAATACTATCACCCACCTCCTGGCTTTATTGGTGGGTACCCATGGAACTACCTCCTGTGGGGAGGATGTGGCAGTCATGACCATTTCAGAGATGTGTCCCTGGAGTTCTTCTGGCTCTGGTCTGAGCCCCGGGACATGGGTAAATGTTGCTTTGAGGCCCATATGCACCCACTCTCAGCTGGCATGGCCAATTTTGACACCCCATCCCCTAGCCTTCCCATTGATGCTTTATAAATGTATCAGAGGCCAGATGATGTCACTGTAGTACATTTCAGGGATGGTTGTGTGGTTTATCCACATTTGAGTTGCTTTGAATGCAAACCTGACATCATACCGAAGGCAGCAGTGAACAACATATGCACAGTAAACAGGCAGAGACTGTCTTATTGATTAACAGATGAGGCCTCTATTATCGATCTAGGCTTGGCGAGGAAATTTATCACTTTTAATTTCAGGGCTGCCAAATATTTCTGCCTCTGAGCCAGCCATTACAGAGACAATTTAACGTACAGCCTACTTGGGAGAGGGGATTTCATCTGATGCATTCTGCCCTGGTCTCAGATCCTTACCCTGGAGAGCCTGGGGTGCAAGTGTCTCTGGAAGAGGAGCCAGCAGCGGGAGCCATTGTCCGTGGTCCCAAGAGGAACATGGACGCTGACTCAGAGTCCCTTCAGGAGAGCTTAACATCATGACATTGGTGACTTTGGAGTGAGGGGGACATTGAAGGCCACCAGATGTGGTCAGACTGGGACTGAGGAAGTAGTCATTTAGTAGATGCAGTGTGATTATCTGTTTTTTATCTTCATCTGAACCCCGGGTGATGGTGTACATTCGCCCTTCATTTCCTCCCTCCCCCTTCCTTTCTCTGAGCATCTGCCATGAAAGTGAGCCGCTCCCTACAGCCCCATTGATAGCCGTTTCTCAGAACCTCTGCACGCCATATCCCTTTGAAGCTCACAGCACTATTGGGTTCCTGACTCGATTAGGATTATGACTACAGGGCTCCAAAGCAATGGCGGAGCTCTTGAGGTGCCCACCCCTCCCAGTCTTTCTTCGGGGAGCAGTGAGAATGGATAGAACCAGAGAGAATCAGATCCCTTGCAAATCCACAGAAAGTCATTGATGGCTAATGATTCGGGATAAGGGGAAGTTGCTCACTGTGAGGGGGCTGGGACTCCATCCAACCCCAGCTTCCCCACCCTGACCCTCTCTGCTTTTTGAAGCATTTCCTGTGTACTCCCTCCCTGGAACATGGATGAAAGTGGTCTTAGCTTTTACCTCCAAACACACTGACACTGTTTTGCCGCCATCTTCATAGACATTTTCTTGGCTTCATTTTCAAAGCTCTGTAAGCCACGGGCCAGGTGCTTGGCCTGAGGATATCCTGTGGCTTTTAGGGCCACCTGGAGGTTGTTGTCACAGACCTCCTCCTGCCTCCGGTAAAACTCAGCCCTAGTCACCTGAGGCACAGGACTGTAATTACTCAGAAGTCTCTTCAGGAACATCCTATCTGCCCTGGAGTGCTTTCACGCCTGTTATTCAGTCAGCTCTTGTGCTGAGTGAGTACATACTAGGGTACATATAGCCTGTTACTTGGGAATCTAAAGGTCAGTGAGGCTGGGATACTCCTTGCTCTACAGACCTGTACTTCTCATTGACAAGAACTGCTCTTTGGTGCTTGTCTCTGCATTTTGATTCTTACTCCTTAAGGTACAGATTTTTAAACTTATTCTTTTGAGACAAATTCTTTCTTTGTAGTCCAGTATGACCTGAAACTCACCATGTAGCCCAGGCTGATCTTGAACTTATGATCCCTTCTACTTCATTTTCCTGAGTGCTAACCTTACACGTCATGCATATGCGATCATGTCCGTCCTCGAATTTTTTTAAACAAGTACTGGAATGCTTTTTCCAAGTACAGTTTGACATGAAACCTTGATACATAAAGTGGGTAACAGGATTTGGTTCTGTTGAGTTGTTGAAAGGGAGTGAGGTGTTTGCCTAGTATTCATAAGACTTCTTTGCAGACGGAAGCCCGAAGAGGCTGACGATAAGGGGGATTAAGAGTTCAGAAGTCAGGCTCTAGAGACGTACATCTGTGTCCTCCTCCATTCTGTGTTACAGCTGGCACACCCCGAACCTCTCTGAGTTTGTGGTTATTCATCTGCAGAGTAGGGCGCAGTCGTGGTGTAGATGCCAGCTGCTGTTGTTAGGACTTGATGTAGTCATGTGTAGTCAGCATTCAGCATCGTGCCTGGTATATAATAAATCCATGGGAAATCCTAGGTCGGTTGAGAAGAGCAGTGGGGGCTGCAAATGTGCAAAAAAATATTGTCCAGCTCTTACAAGGCTATAAGGTATACTTGGACACTTACTAAGACCCTTGGACACTTTGAGTGGTACAGAGTGGATCGGAAGGGACAGAACAGCAGTGGCTGGGGGGGGCGTGTCCTTGATGCATGGTCTTAAACGTGAAATGGCATTGAATAAACAGTAGTGAGACTAGAACAGAGACCCAAGGGGAGTCAGGAATCGTCTAAAGGAGGTGCTAAGGGACAGTCTGGCTGTGGAGTTGTTCGGCTCACTGGGTCAAGTTATAGAAGACCCTGAGGTAAAATGAAGGAATTAAGAACCAGTACAAATGGAAAGTTTCTTATATAAAGCGGGGTGAGGAATTATGTGACCTTCAATGGAGGATCAGACCATGTAAACCCAACCTTGAGTCTTTAAGCATGATACTGCAAAGGTCAGGATAGGTGAGGATAATCCCTACACAGTGAAGCGATGCATATTGAAGACAGTTTGAAGACTTGAAACTGGTGACCCTTAGATGACATGCAGAAAACAACTGAGCCTGTGGTCTCATTTATCATGCTGACATGGTAACCCTGTTGTTTTTGAGCTTTGTAAATATGGCTCTTGTGGCCTCTAAGAATATTGATGGAGTTTAGGTTGTCTTAGGCTCCCACCATGAGTCGGACAGATACTTCTGTAGACAAGATGATAATTGGCTTCTCAGAGAGTCAGGCTCACAGGGTAACAGAAAGATGAGTCACCTTGCCCAGCCCTGAAGGCACAGGTCTCAAAGCAGAGGCTTCAGTGTTGACTAGATATTTAAGGTCTTGGGGATGCAGGGATGCTGGGCTGCCGGGCTGCAGAGGAGGCATGGAAGACCAGCAACACTAGTAGGCACTAGTGTGGAGGAAGGCAGCCCCTTCAGGGAGTCACCTCGGCTGAGGTGGGAGATGAAGCATGGAAGAGTGCAAGAGCTGGGCGCGTCCTAGGGAGGAGTTTGGACATAGTCCTCAGAATACAGGAAAACTTTGCAGGGACATTAAGTGGCCAGGTGCAAGTGGTAGTTAGGGGGTCACTGATGAGTTAAATTTGCACATACTAAGTCAGAGGGTGTGGAGATAGAAGTAATGTATCCTTTCTCGTGAATTACAAGGTAACAGTGCATGTCTCTCCTTGTTGGTGTCTTTTGCTCCCATCCACCCATCCAGCAGAGTTGACCTTTCATCGTCATGGGACACCTTACCTAGACTCTGTCTTAGTTTGTCTTAGTCATGCTGGTTTTATTTCTCCTCCTCTGGGAGAGCTGGGTGGGTGATCACCTGTCCATGGTAGTCTATGCTAGCTACTGGAGCTATGGATTATCTCTAGAGTCCAAATCTTCACAGGTATCGTAGGTATTCCCGTAGGACCCAGGACACTTCCCATACTCTGGACTATGGTTCTAACGTTAACCATTTCTTTGTTTCAGCGGGTGCCAAAGCCTTTGTGTGTGATCAGTGTGGTGCCCAGTTCTCAAAGGAGGATGCCCTGGAGACACACAGACAGACCCATACTGGTGAGTGTCCCTGACTTCATTCCTCAGACCACCAAGTATTATAGAACAAAGAAGGTCAGGGTATTTGGTGATATCCTTTTACTGCCAAACATGGTATCATCATGTCCAGGGTCTTTGTGGATGGAAATGGGCTTGTGTAGACTCCTGTCCATGGGGCCAAGCAAGCGTTACAGATTGGACAGTTCTGAGACCAGCTGTTCTGAGTTAGGCCAAGATTTTGTCTGTAACAAGCCAATGGGCTTCCATCTTCCCAAGGTGTCCTGCACGCTCTTGCTGAGGCTCTTAAGGATTCTGCCGTGTTGCCTAAGGTCCCCTCGCTAATGGTTAGAAACCTCTTCAAACTCAACTCTGGTGAAATTCAGAAGCCCTGATGTAGTCACAGTGGCTGAGCCTCCCTCTGTAACAGGTTGAGCCATCATCTCTAACACATCCATCGACACACAGAGATGTATTTGAACAGTGTTAACTGACATAGATAGAGCTCAGTGTCAGCATCATCCCGTCACCATGATTGACAGCTCTTTTGCTGTCCTGGCCAAAGTTCACACTGGTTGGTTGCTCATGCTGTGCCAGGCACTGTTCTCTTTCCTTTCCATGATCCTTCTTGGCTAGTCTCTCAGGAACCCTGTAAACTAACAGGGAGGCTACTCTTAGGTCAAAACTGAAGAAAGGGACTCTTAAGGGGCAGGGGCTTGCTGAAGTCAGAAGCAGGAGTAAGTGTGATCGTTCAGAGGTTGGGGTACCCAGGTTTCACCCTGATTGGGGAAGTTCCTAAATGGAACTGAGGATTAATTACTTAGTCTCTTTTCATTTGGGTTAGGAAAATGGGGGCATGACACTATGGGTCTGTCAGATAGTGCTTTGTGGGGATTCAATAAAATCATTTTACCTGAAGTGCCTTGCAGCGTGTTTGGCTCCTAGTAGATATTTAGCAGACAGTAGTTGATGGATGAAATTTAACAAATACTTTTTTGCATTCCCTCAGTGTGTCCAGACTGCTAGTGGAACGTAGGATATGGTAGCATAGGAGACAGACCGTTCTGACTCTCCTGGAAGTGAGGTGGCTGCTGGGACATGGTACGAAGGACAAGCATAAGCTACAATGTTAAGTTAAAGTGGGCATTGCCAAGAAAAAATAAGGCAGATGTGTGGGAGAACATGAGAGGGAGAAAAGTGGTGTTTTGGATAAAATGGTTAGGGAAGAAGGCTTCTTTGAGGAGGTGACATTTGAGCAGAAGCCTGAGGTGAGGGGTGAGCTGCTTAGATGCCTGTGGGAACAGAGGGAGCTGTACTTGGAAATGTCTGGAGGCCAGTCAAGGCTCATAATTTCAGAAGAGCAGAGCAAAGAACAGAAAGAAGAGTGGCCAGTGAGCCAGGAAATGGGGCTGGCCTCTCAGCCCTCGAGCCTGGGCTTTACTCTGTGTGTGCTAGGAGTTCTTCTGAGGGGTGTGTTAGTTACTCGATTCGTTTTAGCCCTGTGACAGTGTACTTGAGAAAAGCAGCATAGGGTAAGAGGGTTTATTTTGGCTCAGTGTTTGAGGTTACAAGTCTGTCATGTCCGTCCTCAGTTAATCCTCGTTGGAAACAACTTCTCAGACAGGCCCAGTGGTGTGTCTCCCAGGCGATTGCAAATCTGGTCATGTTGACACTGAAGATTAACTATTACAAGGAGAGGGAAAATATTTGCAAATCACATGTGAGATTTATAGCTAGGAAATACAAAAGAGATCTTACAAGCTGAAAACCCAATACAAATAACTAAAGAAGAAAATTGGGTAAAGGAACTGTCACATAACTTCAAAGATAGACGTAGTCAAAGGACACATAAAACGAGGCTCTGTGTCATTAGCCACCAGGGAGATGCAGATCAAACCACAGTGAGATACCACTCAGCCCCTCAGGATGTGGCTCTCCGAAAAGACAGAGATGGTGGCAAGGGTTGCTGAGGATATGGGAAAACCAGAACCCTCATATGTTACCGGTGGGGGGGAGAGGGAGGCCTAGTCACTTTGGAGAACCACCTGGAAGCTCTTAAGAGGTTTAAACATAGAATCACCAGATTACACAGCAGTTTTGCTCCTTCCTGTCTACCAAAAGAGATGAAAGTGTTTGTCCATGCAGAAACTTGAGTGTGAATGTCCATAGCTTCAGTCAAGTAGAAGTAACCCAGTGTCAATCAATTAACAGGTAAGCAAAATGTGAGGTGTACACGGTCAATGAATACGGTTTCGTTGTAAAATGGATTGAAGTATTGATCTATGTTATAGCATGGCTGAACCTTAAAACATCTGTTGAAAGAAGCCTGACAGAAAAGTCCATGTGTTATACAGCCTCCGTTCATATGTAACGTCCAGAATAGGCAAATCCATTCAGACCTGGAGTATATTTGTAAGTGTCAAGAGCTGCAGATGTCAGGAATAAATAGGGGTTGACTGCTAAGGGAGACAAACACTTTCTAGAATTGACCAGGGAGATGATTACGCAGTGTATCAAGATCCAGAAAACGGTATCCTTGGCAAGTATAGATATGCTGCACGCCATGTGTATCGCAGCTCTCAAAGCTGGGTGAATGTGTATGTGTGTACGTATGTGATCTGTCATGGTCAGGAACACTTAACTGGTGGTCCGCATATGCCACCGTGTGTGTGTGTGTGTGTGTGTGTGTGTGTGTGTGTGTGTGTGTGTGTGTGTGTGTATACACACACACATATACATGCATACATATACACACACATATGGGTATGAAAGTATAGGTAGATATATAAACACAAGCTTGTATAGAGAAGGAAGAAGATAGTCCTCTGAGGGATCTTGGGGAGAACTCTGGAGATTAAATCTAGGGCCTCGTGCTTGCTATGTATGCAGTCCACCACTGAGCTGCATCCCCAAGCTGCACTGGAGAATTTTGAGTGTCAGTGACTTGATTTATATGTGTGGACGAGCACTGTAGACCTCGTGTTGGGAGTTGATCAGAGAGAATGTCCCAGGTGTTAGTTGCTGTGTGAGACACCACTCCAGCAGACCCTTAGAAAAACCAAGTATTCTGAGGGTTGATTGGGCTCAACTGGGTGGTTTTCATGTGGACTGCCATTGGGCGATGGCTGAGGCTGGCACCTTCTGAACAGTGGCCTGGGGTGTGTATCACGGTGACTTCTCTGCCTACACATCTTACTTAGAACTCCTCCAGCTTGGCCTGTTAGCAGCAGAGCAGCCTCTATTTCTACAGAACACTACCTCAGGCTACAGAAGTCAGGGAACACATGATACCAGCTCCATTACAACTGGGAAAAAAATAAAAGAGAAACGCACTTACCTGTGCTCTGTTTTGCTGTTTAAAATTGTCCCAGGTCAGCCCCACATTTAAAGGAATGGAAATCTAGACTTCTCTTCTCAGTGGGCAAGTGGTAAGGGCCTATAGGGAAAGAGACTTCTTGCAGACAAGCAACCACAGGCCTGGAGGGGACAAAGGGAGACTAGGTTGGATTCTGGTACCATTTTCTTCTTGTTAGACCACACAGGCTCAGGAATCCCACTCCAGGAATGCTGACCTGGGGTAACTGAGAGGAATTTTGAGCCTACTTTGTCATGTACCTTCAATCTGCCCATCTGAACTAAATTCACAGCAGCAGGAAGCAGGCTTCCTTCTAAATCAGAGGTTGGGGAAGCATTTCTGAGGGGAAGTATCAGAGTAGTTACACTCAGCCAGGCCCAGGGGCTCACTGCTTACCTCCTGTGTCTTTGGCACATGTTTGGGAGGTAGTAACAGCATGGCCATGTAACATGGTAGTAACCAAGGGTAGTCTGGGAACCTTACTTTCAGATACCTTGTGGCTTTCTGCCAGTAGAGAGGCTCCATCTGAGATAAGTCAGCTTATGTGGAGACAAAGTGATGGATGCTTAGTAGACCTCCTGTGGCTTTCTCAGTAAAGATTGAGAAAACTAAGGGTAAGGGTGGAGAAGGTTTGAGAGAGAGGCCAAGGTAGAAGCTGGGTATAGGCTATGCACAGAGCTAAGAGCATCAGCTACCTACTAGTACAGAACAGGCTTTCGGTGAGGAGCCTGTGGCACTCGGAGCCTTTCCCTGATGCACGGCAGGGCTCCTTTATCACGAATGGTAGGTACTTCCTCCTGATACCTGGAGTACCCCTTAGGTTGCCCTTACTGTCGATTAAAGAACATGTGAACTGCATTTGGCATCTCTGTTTTAGAAAGGATGTCCCAGGAACCAGAGTTCGGGCTCAATTGGCAGAGTGCATCCTGGCAGCCTGACTTCCTGGGTTCCATGCTCACCCAACACTGCATACACAGGGCATGGTGGTGCATGTCTGTTATCCCAGCATATTTGGAGAAAGAAGCGGATGGATCAGAAGTTCAAAATCATTTTCAGCTATATATTGAATTTGAAGGCAGCATGGGGTACATGAGGTCCCCCATACACACACATACACACGGGGGGGGGGCAGTAGAGGTGTAATACTGAAAATAATACTGACCAGTGTGGTGGCGCACACCTTTAATCCAAGTACTTGGGAGGCAGAGGCAGGTGATCTCTGTGAGTTCAAGGACAGCCTGGTCTACATAGCAAGTTTTAGGACACAGAGGAAACCCTGACTCGGGGTGGGGGCTGAGGGAGACAGACAGAGAGACAGAGAGACACAGGGAGAGAGGGAGGAAGGAAAAGAAAAAGGAAATAAGACTAAAACCACAGGAAACAGCAAGCCAAGTGAGGTGGCAGGTGTCACCAGAGAGCTAACAGGAGAACAGAGGAGCGATCTGGAGAGGAGACAGAACAGACTCTGGGGGAGAGAAGACTCTGCTGCTGATAATTTGACAAATTGCCTCAACAGACTAGTTATACAGAGAAGAAAATGGAGGCCTAGAAGGTACCAGCGGGAAGTGCAGAGCTGATACCTGACCCAGCTCCAAGTTCAGTGCCCTTCCATAGCTCCTCAGCAACCCGCACTGTGGCGTGCCACTGTGTCTGTGAGCCTGTGGCCTGAGCATGTCAGGGCAAGCCTGTGCTGCCGCCTCTTTCACTCATGGCCCTGTCCTGGCCATCCTCATGGCCCACTTAACTAAGAATTCCCAATGCCCTGATGCTCACAGTTTCATGTCAGGGTAGGATATAATTTCCCCGATTCAGATCGGCCTGGGCATTCCCTGACCAAGATCTCCACATGGGGAAGGAGCAGCCAACACAGGAGACTACACAGGATGGGAGATACCGTGTCTGGAAGATTATAATTGAGCCTCTGAATGAAGTGGAAGCTAGCTGCAGTTCCAGAGCAAGCTAAGCAGATGGTCCCATCACCTCTCCCCCTTCTGACTCCACTTCGCCTGCATTTCTTCTGTCCTGGTGTGCGTGACACCCCCCTTCCCCCCAGATCTCCATGGGCTCAGGCTGGTGCTTCAGGGAGGCCATCCTTATGGTGGAGGCTGGGTTCCGGCTTTGTTGTCATATCCTGGTTTTCTGTTTGGGTACAGCAAAGACTTTGAGGAGATAAACAGAGATCATTTTACACCTTTTATATTATGACAGATACATACTGCAAAACACTGCTGCTTCCAAAATGTTTGGGTTGCAGAGCGGCGAGGAATTAACCGCTAGGCAGCTCCCAGGAGGTTCATACTTCATTTACACATCAGAAGTTTTTTTTTTCTTTTTTCTTTTTTTACCCTGTTCAGTCAAACCAGAGTGAGAAGACGCATGCATGTGTATGCACAGTCATATGCACAGCCAAGGCATCTCCTGGGTTCAGTAGCAGGAGCGTCTTAATTTAGTAAGTAGTTCTTTAAGTCCAGATAAACTGATAAATACTATTAATGGCTTAATTTATACTCTGGGTTTGAAATTTGACACTTGGACACTATCTTGGCTCAGGAAACACAAGTGGTCTTGTGCCCAAGGTTTTAATGACCGATCAGTAATATAAATTGCTACATCACTGAGCAGAAATAGCCTCTCCTTGTCATTTGATCTGGAAACTTCTCCGGCCAGGCAGCAGTTAATAAATTTAAAAATAATTACCCTCTTTATTCAAAGTCAAACTAATTAGGAGTGGGTTTTTTACAAATCATAATGTTGTTCAAGTCACTGTACGTTCCCTCTGGAGACTTGAACAGGCCTAGGGGCAACAGACAGTACTGAATGGCGGTAATGAGAGAGCAGGAGCTGTCTTGGCTGCTGGGCTCAAGGGGAGTGGCTGGGGCAGTCTTTATCATGTCCCGAGGAGAAGGCAGGCGCTATCAGGGAGGAGGTTGTGAAGATTCACATGTACAAACCTTTAATTTTGGGCTTCTATACAGAAATCTGGGCATCTGCCTACTGTGGTGTGAATATGAGGGAGTTAGGGTCAAGGCTGATCTGTGTGGGAGCCAGGCCGAGAGACAGAGAGCCAAGGAGCAGAGGGAGTGGACATAGGCATACATGTGCATGACCATTATGGGAGACTCAACATACTAAAGGCAGATGGATGGGTGGAATGACATGTGAAAAAACTTGCCTTCTCGACAAGTGTGGGTCCTAATGGAGTGGCTTAGGTTTATGTCACATGCTCTAGAGGAAAGGTGTGCATGCAGCATTAAGTCTTAAGTGTAGAGTGTGAGGTACCACTGCATGGTCTCTAGTGTCACACAATCTTAGCTTTGCCCTTTATAAAGTTTACCGTCTTGGTTGGTTTGTTCATCTTCTTTAAATCACAGTTTGCTCAGCACAGTATCAGGACCACGTGATGCTTGGTTTGTAGAGGGTACTGTAAGGATCTGATCTGAGCATTCACAGAAGCGTTCAGCACAGACCTTGGCATGGAGCATGCGTTCAGGATATGGTAGTGGTAGTTACTGTTAGTGCATCATCCAAGTCTTAGAGGCAAAGAGCTTCATCCCCTTACTAGGTAGGTGGTGACAGGAAGGACCACGTCCATAGTGATGGTGATAGTGGAACTAACTGTATCCAGCTGCTTTCCCGAAGGTGTAGGGGCTTCTGGGATCATACCTATGTCCCCCGGCCAAGAGATCATCTCCAACGTGTCTGCCATGAGGAAAGTAATGATAGAGCCTGCTAGTCTCCATTGCCCTAAAACAGAAAACATCCTTTGAACAAGTGTCTTCCAGTGCCCACTCTTTAAGTGTGCTTGAGAGGAGTAAGGGCACAACAGCTTCTAAACTTTGAACAAATTCATGTGGCAGATGTGGTAGACGTGAAGAACCCAGAGAGTGGACTATCCAAAGCTACAATAGCTAAACAAGACTGAACCAGTGCAGAACCAGGGCCAGGATTAAGCTGGTGTTCCAGCCTCAAGCAGCACCAGACATGTCCCCCGCCATGCCTTTGAGTACTTGGGGGTGGGGTGGGGTGGGGTGAGAGTTTCCTGGTGAGAGTTCACGTCTGCCATCATCAGATCCCTAGATGTTCTCAATCTTCATCCTCCTCGTAGGGATTTCTATCTCATCCTACTCCTTCCCCAAAATGAAAGAGAGAATGAGGCAGACAAACGATGAGTAAGGTCATTTCTGGGTTTTGCCTCCCCTGGTGCAGGGAACTAGGTTGAACTAGACCATGAACTTGCCCAGAGAAGTTTTCAGGCTCTTCTCCTGCTATAACCTGCTCCAGAAGATCACCAAGTTGACAGTCTCATTTTCTGCCAATCAGAAGAGATTGTCCAGCTGGGTTGTCCATCATTCCTTCGTTTGCTTACTCTCTTGAGTTTTTGGAGCATTATACCCAGGGAATACCAGGTGCTTTGTGGCTATAACTCATAATGGCGACTAAAACTTGGTTCCTACCTTCCTGAAGGTCATAGTGCTTGAAAGACATGAGCAAGCAAGTTGAACTTGGCCTTAGGTGTGGATACTTGAAGAGATGGCCTTCACAGGTAGTTGGCAGCTCTAGCTGTGTTAATTCTTCATGACTAAGGTAGATATTATTCCTCTCTCATTTTTGGTGGAGAACACTGAGACCTAGGTGTTAGGGAACAGTAGTCCAGGACAGAGCTATAATGGGTGTCTTGTGGTCCTGGGTCCCAGAATCTTTTCTTTAAGCATTGTCTTCTCCCTGTGGGGCCTGGGCATTGAATCTGATATGCAGACCAGAGGCTTGGAAAAGGCACTCAGTTAAAGGCACTCTCCCCTCTGACTACAAAATACAGACTTTCTTTGACTGGGCTAGAAAAAAAATGTTTAGTTTCCATACTGCCACGTGACAGGGGAAGCCACCTAACCAAACTCAAATGTTTAGATGCTGCTTTTCATGGACTTAAAACTGGCTTCAAGCAGGTCTCTCAATCCAGAAGCCATGGACACAGCCAGCAGTGTGGGCTTTGCTGTGGACTCTGCCTTTCCCTGTCAACAGGGAGTGGGTGTTAATGAACACTCACTCAAAGGACCCTTTCTGCTTTAGGGCAAAAATAGACTAGAAGGTCCTATCATTTTTCTCATTGTTGTGACCAAAAGAATCCCTAACAAGAAGGACCTTAATGGCAGGAAAGGCTGATTCTGGCTCACAGTTTGAGGGCAGACAGTCCATGGCAGTGGAGACAGCAAGTCAGCAGGTAGCTTCATGGTAACAAGAATGTGCAGCTGGGACATCTTAGTGAAATAGGAAGCAGAAGTATGGGAAAGAGGTATTTACCTATTTTTCACCCTTCCCTTCTGTACTGGCTGTTTTTGTGTCAACTTGACACAAGCTGGAGTTAGCACATAGAACGGAGCTTCAGTTGAGGAAATGCCTCCATGAGATCCAGCTGTAAGGCATTTTCTCAATTAGTGATCAAGGGGGAGGGCCCTTTTTGGGTGGTACCATCCCTGGGCTGGTAGTCTTGGGTTCTATAAGAAAGCAGACTGAGCAAGCCAGGAGAAACAAGCCAGTAAGAAACATCCCTCCATGACCTCTGCATTAGCTCCTACTTCCTGACCTGCTTGAGTTCCAGTCCTGTCTTCCTTTGGTGATGAACAACAACATGGAAGTGTAAGCTGAATAAACCCTTTTCTCCCCAACTTGCTTCTTGGTCATAATGTTTGTACAGGAATAGAAACCCTGACTGATACACCTTCTCCTTTCCAAATTTGAAACCAGCCCAAAGAATGTCGCTACCCACATTCATCAGCCCAGAGAGAGTCGTTACCCACTTTCAGAGTGGATCTTCTTTCTTCAGTTGATTCTCTCATTAAAAAAAAATGCCATCAAAGACATACTCAGAGATATCCTGAGTTATCTCAAGGCCATTCAAGTTGACAACTGAGATTAACCATCCCAGAGGAATATACATGCCCAGCTGTTTGGCTCCTTGGGTAAGGCAAAATGGGTTTCCAGCTCTGATGGTGGCATCCTGCCTCTCCTGGCCCGTGTCTCACCTTTGATATGTCAGTGACACTTAAGAAAAAGAGTGGGGCATGCCCTTGACTCTGATCTTCAGGTGGAAAAGGAAGCCCTTGTTTGAAGAGCTCCTCATGGAAGCTGGCTATGGGAAGAATACAGAAGTACGTAGCAGGTAGAGTCAAAGGTTTAGAGAGTAAACACTATCATGTCCTCCCTCAGGATCACTGCTAGCCAGCTTTGTCCATCTGCTGACCTAGACCTAGCTAGAAGGGCATGCTGGACATCTAGAAGCTATGTCAGGTGGATGGGATCCAGGCTTCAATCACTGTCTCCGTCTCCCAGAGCCCAACCCCAGAGGACACAGGAGAGAGAAGAGCATACAGATGATCAGAAATAACCTTGATCTCCCTGATACTTTACATGAAATAAAAAAGGAAGGACCAGGCCTCAGGCTTCTGCCCAAGGTGGGGGGAGGGCAGGACAGTGAGTCATCAGATGGACAGACAGACTCCATGCTGGTTGGCAGGTTCTCACCATTGAAAGCATAATAGCATTTGACTTTTATAAATATCAGAGGTGATTCGTATAGCGTTTCACATGGTGTGCCAAGGAATTTAACACGAGGAAGCTCAAATCCCAGAATGGCCACAGAACGTCATAGGCACTTTGGGAGGGAGGGTCATGTGCTGCTGCCTGTACAGTCAGTGCCCAGCATAGATTTACTCTTGACCTAATTTCATGCTGTTACTATAAAGGCATGCTTGATGCCTAATATAGAGTTTTATTTTCCAAGCACAGATCTCTCGGCTCTGTGGAAGCTGCCTGCTGGAGAGCGGGGAGGGGCAACTCAGCCGTCCCTTGCTGGTCTATACAAACTGCCTTCTCCCCTGCCTGCCCCCCAGGGTCCCTCCAGCCGACTTCTGGAGGTACCCCTCAATGGTGATTTTGAAACTGGTCGTTTTTAGAGCAGTTTTAGGCTTGAAGCAGAATTGCCTAAAAGGAATAGAGACTTCTGAGAGTACCCGTGTCCTCTTGAATGCAGAGCCTCCACTGCTGTCAGCATCCTACAGTGCCACGGCTCTTTTGTTACTCCCGTGGACCTGCATGGACTAAGCACGTCACTCTATGGCCCACAGCTGACATGCATCTCAGTCTTGGTGTGGAGCAGTTTCTCTGCCCTAAAAGTGCTTTTGTCTCCCCTTTCATCTCCTCAATACCTTTAAAGAGTTACTTATGTTGGATTATGAATGTGTGGGTATTCTGGGGGATCTGACACATATGCTGGCTTCCTCAGACACGTGGTGGACTTATATGTAAAAGGCAGATGTGGGTGCTGGGAACTGAGCTTGGGTTGCTTTGGGAACAACACATGTTCTTAACTGCTTCACCAACTCTCCAGCCCCACACCCAACACCTTTTCTCCCCCTGAACTATAGCCCCACACCCTGGTGCTGGGGACTCAAATGCTCAGACTTGTGCAGCCATTACTTGTACCTGACAACCTTTTTCTTTTTCTTTTTCTTTTTCTTTTCTTTTCTTTTCTTTTCTTTTCTTTTCTTTTCTTTTCTTTTCTTTTCTTTTCTTTTCTTTTCTTTTCTTTTTTCTTTTCTTTCTTTTGGTTTTTTTGAGACAGGGTTTCTCTGTGTAGCCCTGGCTGTCCTGGAGCTCACTCTGTAGACCAGGCTGGCCTCGAACTCAGAAATCCACCTGCCTCTGCCTCCCAAGTGCTGGGATTAAAGGCATGCGCCACCACTGCCCAGCAACCTTTTTCTTTTTCTTCTTCCCTTTTCTCCCTCCCTTTCTCCCCCTCTCTTTGTTCCCCCCTCATTTAGCCCACACTGGCCTCAAACTCCCTATGTCAGCTGAGGCTGGCCTTCAACTTCTGATCGCTCCTGCCTGCACCTCCCAAGTACTAACATTGCAGATAGACAGCTCCGTACTTGGATGCCCACACTAGTCACACGAAGCGTTACTGCCTTGGGCAGTGTTTGGCCAAATCAGTGGTATTTGATTGTCTGGGGACGGGCATCCACTTCATGGCAGACATTCTGCTGGGACCCTGAGGTAGGAGAACAGCAGTGAGCAGGACCCACATGGGCCTCATTGTCCTTCACCTCCTACCATGGCAAGAATGGTGTTGACACTTGTTGGCAGAGGGGGAGGCAGTGTGGTACATGAAAGGGTCAATAACACAGGGGAAAGGAGAACTAGACTTTATCCCATCTCCACCACAAACGTGCTTTATGACACAGAAAACAAATTGCTTCGTTTCTTTGATTCTCACATGCAAAGGGTGGAAACTGGATGAGAAAAAAAATGCTGTTTAGGATTGTGTGATCCAGGGTAGAGTCTAAGATCTGATCTTGTATTGACAGTGTGAATTCCTCTCAGCCTATCTTCACATTCGACAACTACGTTTAGAGATACGTAGGTGGCAGTGAGGGGTGTAGCCCAGTAGAGTGTCTGGCATGTCCAATTCCCAACATTGAATAAATTGTGCATGGTAGTGCATGCCTATAATCCCAGCACTCAGCTAATGGAGGCAGAAAGATCAGAAGTTCAAGGTCACCTTCAGTGATATGGTGTTTGGGAACATCCTGGGCTACAGAGGCATATCCATGTATACTTATATACATATGTATTTATGAGTGCAAGTGTCTCAGGAAGCCAGAATACATGTCAGATCCCCTGGAACTGAAATACAAGGCAGATGTGGGTGCTGGGAACTGAACTTGTCTCTTTCAAGTACCACACTGCTTCCCCCTTTGCCAACAATAGTGTCAACATCATTCTTGCCATGGTAGGAGGTGAAATACAACGAGGCCCCTGTGGGTCCTGCCCATTGCTCTCCCCTACCCCAGGACCCCAGCAGAATGTCTGGCAGGAAGTGGATGTTCAAGGTGATGAATCAAGAAACAGGAGTCTTTTCTAATCTGTCTTGGGTCAAGTGTTTTTACATACATACGTATATCCATCCACATATGTATATCCATCCACATATGTATGCTCACAGACGCGCGCGCATGCGCGCGCGCACACACACACACACACACACACACACACACACACACACACACACACACCTGTTGTAAACAATACAGTAGTATCTGGAAAATGCCTAGGTCAGGACTACTAGAGAACAGCATGTGCCTTTGTGTTTTAGTGGTGGTGACTGCTTCTACTTTGAGGTATGCTGATTCTTTTCCTCAACTGTAGATGTGTTTCTTGTGCTTGATTCAAAGCTTGCTTTGTAGCTTTGCACTCTATACATACTGTGTCCGCTCTAGAAGCTAAAGCGCTTGACACTCTGTGGGATTTTAGATTCCCGTCAGCACATGTGCATGACTGATGAGGGCTGTGTGGGGGAGGGGCAATCACAGGTCCTGAGAAGTTTACATGATATGACTGATCACGTGGTAGAGCCACATGCAGGTGGCATCTCAACAGTGGATAAAATTGTATTGGAGACTTCCCATGTCCTTCTTGCCCAGAGTTTCCATTCCGATTTCCCCACCATCAGAGTCCCTGTGGCCAGCCTTAGCCCCCCACAGGTCTCCTCTGTCCCATTCCACTTTCTGCTCTTGTTCTTTCTGTTCCAGTCCCTCCCCTCTCTCCATTGCTGCCCCTGCTGCCTGCTGACAGAAAGGAGTTAGCAAAAACCTATGTGTAACTGAAATTCGAAAAGCCGTAAATCTCCCTGTTTTTTCTAGAATGTTGGTAGCATTTTGATTTAATAGTTGGACAAACACAAGGGCCTATTTTATTCAGAGTTTACAGGCCTCAAGGCTGTTATTCCTCCAAATTTAATAGCATTGAAATTGCAGGGTTCGCTATAATTTGCCTATCGCTTGCTGCTCCGCCATTGATGTTTATTGTCAGCAAGATGGAATCTCAGTCCGACTCACTTAGATAACATGTCTGTTAAACATTTAGATAATTGTACAATCATTAACTTGTCACATTATTTTAGAGATTCAAAACAGAGGCAGGGTAAGTAGAGGTACCCAAGGGGGGTAGAGGTGGGTGGTGGCAGAGGAGGGGGGGCCTCTTTGGAGTTAGATAACTGGAGATGAGAGAATTGATTGCCCACACTGCTGTGTCATCCAAGATGTCTGCGTTACGGGGATGTGTGCTGCAGAGGTAGGACTATGGTTGTTTTCTTTCAGGCTGCCTTCTTAACCACGCTCCCATGGCAGTCGGGCTGCTGTTTGCTGACCTCTGGGACAAGGTGCCAAATGCTCAGAAATCTCTGGTGTTCTGTCCCTAACTTTGTCCAGGAAATCTGAATGTGAGATGACTTGTGACTACAAAGCATTATGAATGAATTAAATGGCCATAAAATCTGTGAACTGAGATACCTGACCTGGAATGATGTCTGTGATGTTTGGAGGGCTTTTTTAAAAAGCAGGTTTTAAAGTGTGAAGTGTGTGCTGCAAAAGCATGAGAGAGCCTGAGTTCAGGGATTCTAAACACTCACATAACAACCTGGGCTAATATAAACAGAAACCACCCTGGTATAGTCTGTGATGCTCTATTGATATTAACAGAAACTATTTTTAGAAAGAGGATTAAAGGGTACTTTACTTTCTGTTCTTCTATGTTTTAGTAATTATTGTGATTAAACATTTGCCACTTAGATAATGCTAAAACCCTAATGTCACTTTATAAATTAGGAAACCTTCATGGTTATATCTCATTCCTCCTATGGAGGGAGATTTCTAAGAGGAAAACTTAAGAGCGATCAAGGATATTCACAGCCCAGTCACCTCGACAGGTGCCTCAGTTCCCCCACAGTGAAGATGGGCAGATGCCAAATGGGGAACCCAGCAACCTGGCATGGGCCTGTGCTAGTCTCAGGAGGTCAGGGGCTATGGGAACAATAGCAGGCCCGTGAGCTGGGAATACAGAAATGCCCCTCAGAAGTGCCCCACACATGTTCTGGTCTGAGAAGGTCCTGGAGCAGGGAAGACGTGACTATAGGTCTGTCTGGCTTTGGTTAGAGGGCCATGTCCTGCATCCCCAGAGTATACACTGGGACTGGGGTAAGAGCAGCCCTGCCATTTCCAGCTTCCATGTACCCAGATGACATAGGAGAATAGGGAATAACACAAGTTTAACAAAATAAAACAAAAAAAACCCACCCCCTTCCCCCCCCCCAGCTTAGTATTTCCCTAACTGTATTGTAGATAATGCAGGTATTTGGGGGTAAAAGGATAAACAATATAAATATCTTATAGGTTGTAAGCTAAATAATGCATATATTTAGAAAAACAACTTAAATATTTCATAGGTTGCAGTGCACATTCTTGCCTAAATGATGGAACTGGCTGCTGAGGCCAGCGGGTTGAGGGTGAAGGTCCTGTGGAGGCCAGAATGGAGGGCAGTAGGGATGAGATACAAGAATGGGAGCCTGGAACTGGGTAGAAGGTACCCAGCTGTCACTAACCAGGATCCCAAGTATGCCGGGAGCTTTGATTTCTCCTCTTTAACTGTGTCTTCAACACATAATAATACTATTCGTTTCTAATATGGAAGGGAAGCCAGCGATGGAATAATAACGAGAATTTATTTTCTAAGATTTGTGTTTGTATGTGTTTGTGTGTGAATGTGTGTGCTGTGTTCCTGTGGAACCCAAAAGAGGTCACTGGAGCTGCTGGACCTAGGGGTTACAGGCAGCTGTGAGCTCCTAAGACAGGGAGAGACCACAACCAGACTCTGGGCCTCCAGAAGAACAAGTACTCTTAACTGCTGAGCCATCCCTCCTATCTCTAAGAATTATTCTTAGAAAAGCTATTTCAGTCAAAGAGAACTGAAAAGCATGCACTCAGACAAAAACTCACATGCGATTCTTTATAGCAGCAGCAGCCTCGTAGTCCAAAGGAGGTAACTACCCAACTCTTCATCAACTGATGAATGGATAAATACATTATGGTATATCCATAAAATAGAATATTATTCACCCATAAAAAGTGAAACACTCATACATGCTATGCAAAAGAGGTCTAAATGCAAGAATGCAGAAGGAAAAGACTTTATATTGTGAGATCCAATTTATTTGAACTGTGCAGAATAGGGAAGGTGACAGAGAATAGGTTACTGATTGCCGGGGGCTAGAGAGAAGGAAGTAGAGGAGTGGCTTATTACTAAATGGCTATGAGGTTTTTTTGAGAGAGGATGGACACACTCTGGAATTAGTGGTGGTGCTGGCTTTTGGCTTTGCTGAATTTATTAAGGACAATTAATGGGGCAAAATTTGGGGGTGTGTGATTTACACCTCACCTGAGCGTAAGTGTTTTGGAGTTTGTGAATTACATGAGAACTAAAATAAAAGTCATTTCCGAGTGTGTTTTTTTAAGAGACAACTTAATCTCGAATCCCTGCTGTATCACAGAAGTGTCTGCACAGGTAGCACTTCGTATTCAATGACCCTTAGGAAATACAGGAGCCCCTGGCCATTCTGTTCCGGAGAGCAAGATGGCTTAGGGATGTCTCTTTGCCGTCTCCCTTCCTCTTTCTTCAGGAATTAGAAGGAAGATGTGTCTTTGTACTGATACAATGTCCACAAAGCGAGGAGACCAAGCAGTTGTGTGCTGGGCAGATCTGGAGCAGAAAAGCCAGCCCGCATCTGGCCTTGGAGGAGTCATTTGCAAAAGACAGGACATGGCAGTATTGGCCCAGCAGCGTATACAGAGAATGAGTCCCATAGATGATATGTGTTTCGTGTGGGAGAAATTATAAAACACACAGAAAATAAAGGACTATGCCCGCGTCCTGCCTGCTTCTGAATTGCACCCTTAAGCATCAGTAGGGTGCTGAAAGGCAAGCATGCTGTTTTGTAACCAACCTGTGGCTTGTTGGCCATTTTAATAGCTTCCCCATATTCACCCTGCCATTCATTTTCTTCTGTGAGCTCAGTGTACCTTACATGGGCAGTGGGGTCCAGATTCCCATTTAAATGCGGTGTCTGGACTGGTAGAAGTAGTAAACAGCAGACCGGGCTATTACCTCTTACCTATCTGGGCTGCTGTCAACAAGACAAAACTCAGCCAGCCAGCCAGTGCTGTGGCAGCTGCACTGCCCATCCCAGGCAGGCTCAGGAGGCTGGGAATGTATCTCATCCCCACCTTCAATCTTCCTTGAAGCTGTTTCCTCTGGTTTTCTTCAGCCTTGCAAATGGCCGCTGGCCTTGGGCAGGACTTAGGCAAGTAATTTATGTCTTTTCTTCACTTAACAAATGACCCTGCCTCAAGGTTGGGCAAATGGAGGAAAATCCAAGCATCAATTTATTTTTGCCAGGCTAAAATCTGTAGTTAAATAGCAAAATTAAGCATCTCTGTTCATACTCAAGACCAACTAGGAAAAATCTCATAGAGCTGATGAACTCCAGGCAGGTGGTAAGGGGACGGGGGCTGGGGGGTGGGGGCTGGGGGGTGGGGGTGTCTTGAAAGGCTTTTGTTTTAGAATGTTTTCTTGTGAGCATTAGGAAAAATTACCTCACAAAGGGATTGTGGGTTTGGGTCAGATGAAATGTTTCCTGCCCCTACCAGAAGAAGATCCATTACAGATTGGAAATGACTTTGTCTCTGAGAGCCCGTTGTCAGATGGGCTATGCCTTCCCTTCAGCCAAACAAATATAAAATGCTTCCAGCCTCTGTCTCGATTTTCTATTACTGTTTCACGGGACTCCAGAGAGTTTTAAGATAGCAATTTGATTAAGCTTATGGGGAAGATTCTATCAGATAACATTCTTCTTCCGCAGGTAGAGGGAATGTGTTCGAGTATTAAGTATGTTTTAAAGGTAATTATCTTTTCCATATTCATTTTAGTTACAGGAATTGAAAGGGGGGAGACCTTGCATCTGCAAGTTGCCCCTTGGGCCCCCGCAGTCCCTGCGACTTCTCTCTGGGGAGCACAGTGAAATGTTTTTGACAAATGAGTAGGCACTAAGTTGTTTTGGATTTGAAATGACTCAGAGGGACCCTTCCTTCAGAGAGCTGGTCTTAAGATGAGGACTTGGCACTGGCCCGTCCAACTCCTGTTCTGGAGTGTTCCTGAATGTCCAGAGGGAGCTTGGCTGTTCCTCAGAAAGAAGACTTGTCTCATTCAAAGGCTGTCTGCCTGAAATTAGCCTGTGTATATACCTGAAGTTAGCCTGTGTATATTCCTAAAGTTAGCCTGTGCATATACCTGAAGTTAGCTTGTGTACATACCTGAAGTTAGCCTGTGTATATACCTGAAGTTAGCCTGTGTACATACCTGAAGTTAGCCTGTGTACATACTGAAGTTAGCCTGTGTATATACCTGAAGTTAGCCTGTGTACATACCTGAAGTTAGCCTGTGAACATACCTGAAGTTAGCCTGTGAACATACCTGAAGTTAGCCTGTGTACATACCTGAAGTTAGCCTGTGTACATACCTGAAGTTAGACTGTGAACATACCTGAAGTTAGCCTGTGTACATACCTGAAGTTAGCCTGTGTACATACCTGAAGTTAGCCTGTGTACATACATGAAGTTAGCCTGTGTAGATACCTGAAGTTAGCATGTCCCAGCTTTCGGGTGTACTCACTTAAGAGATGTCAGTGATCCTAGGAGTCTATACATGCCTAAATCATAGAACGGGAGCTTGGGATCTTAGAGAATGTGTCTCTGTGCCTCAGAGATGTTCTGTGATTTTTTTTCCCATGATCCCACAGCAAGTCATACAGACACACTCTGTGCTTAGGACAGAATCCCTGGTCTTAGAGCACTCCTACTGTCTCTTAGTATGTCTACAACGTTGTATAACCACAGACAAACAGACAGACAAACAGTCCTTTCCTCCATTCCCTGTGATGTCCAGACCATGAAATTCTGTCCTGGGGCTGTCTCTCTCGGTTAGCTTTTAGTCAACCTGTCACAAGTTAGAGTCATTTGAGAAGAGGGTGTCTCCATTGAGAAAATGTCCTCCATCAGATTGGTGTGTGGGCAGGCCTGAGGGCATTTTCTTGGTTAAATGATTGATGTGTGAAGGGCCCAGCTCACTGGGTGAAGCCAACCTTTGGCTGATGGTCCAGGTTTGTATATGAAGGCAAGTGGAGCAAGCCACGAAGAGCAAACCATGGCCTCGGTGTTGGGTCCTACCCAGGCTCTTGCCTTGACTTCTTTGATGATGCATTGTGATGTGGAAGTGTGAACCCTTTCTCCCCCAAGCTATTTCTAACTGTGGTGTTTTATAACTGCAGTAGAAACTCTAACTAAGGCATCTTCCAAAGTGCTTTTGGAGAATGAGGTCTTCACAGAGAGCCTTGAGGGCCTGCAGGAAGCCACAGCTTGGTATTGACACCGTGCAACTCCAGGCAGCCTTCTCTGCCCATTTGAAGTCATTCTAAGTATTTTGCATTTCTTCAAAATGGAAAATCCAGGCTCCAACCCTCAGAAAGCTAACCATTGCTAGGGAGAAAAGCACACACATACGTCTCAAACAATACCCCAAGAGTACATTGATTGGTCGTGGCCCGTGCTTTAGGGATTGACGGTGATACTTTGAGTGTTCCCTCGGATTGCTTGCAGTCCTTCCTGCTATGGACAGAAACTCATAACTCTTAGATGCAGAATTCCTCCTGGTGCTTTCCTGATACGTGCTCTTATCGTTTATTGGTCTGAAGCTTAAAAGGAATGAACCCAGGTTAGAAGACCGACCACATATACTCTCTCTGGTATACCTGCTTGCACAGTGACCTCTGAATGCCTGCTCCATCTCTGTTAGAGGTTAGTAGCAGTGGGAGAGCAGAAGCGAAGTTGGCGGGTCTGTGGCATCCCAGGATGAGCTCTGGATATAAGGATATTATGGCATCCGTGGTGTACACTTCCTCTTACATCTTTGAATGACTTCTGTCCTTCAAAGCCCCCCCCCCCCTTATCCCTAGTACCTGTTAGAATCTGGTGAGGTAGGATACATACCCACACATGCATTGTACATACACTGATGGCTGCTGCTGCTATCAGGGGTCATGATAAAAAGAGTCTTGTGAGGGAACTTTATGAGAAAATATAATAAGCAAGGACTTCCATGTCTCTCCGGTGAAATCAGGATCTCCACCTGGAGCCCAAATGTTGCTGCTCTTCAGAGATCCTGAGAGGATTCTTATGTGTCACCAGAGTTCCGAACTCCTGAGAGGGATAGGATCAGACTTGATTGTGTGACCTGGAAAGTGTCCCCTGGCCCCCTTTATTCTTAAACCTAATTGTTTGCCATCTTGTAAGACACCTATACAGAATACTTTCTCCTGTTTCTGCCCTGTGAGTTGGGGATGATATCTAGACCATTTGGCACCATAGCCCTTCAGCTGTCTTACTGCAGGTAGTCACTCAATAGAGATTTGCTGTGTGGTTCACCAAAGGCAGTGAATCATGCTTCCTTATTAGAAGGCTCTTCTTCTTCTATCTGAATTCAGATTTCTGCTTCCTTCTTGCCTGCTGCAAGGCCTTGGATAAGTCACCCGGCCTTCACAAAATCTCAGAATCTTTAACTGAGAAATTGGGACACAAAAGTCAGGGGAGATTGGTCAGTCAGGATAGTGCTTGCTAGGCAAGCCTGAGGATCCAAATGGAATTCTCAGCACCCAAGTAAAATCCAGCGACATCACTGGGGAGGTGGGAAAATTCCTCAGGCTTCATGGACAGCTTCTCTAGCTGAATGGATGAGTTCTGTGGGACTTTTATCTCAAAACATAAGGTGGAGAGCAATTAAGGAAGAATACTCCATGTTGACTTCCGACCTCCCCATGCATGAACACATACATGCGTACATCCCCACAGTAGCGCATGCGTACGTCCCCACAGTAGCGCATGCGCGCGCGTGCGCGCACACTCACACACATAGGATACCATACTTGGCGCACATACACTAAACTTAACAAAAGAGAGATGAAAGGAGCAAAATTACCCCAGAACAAAATACACTGTCTGTAAGTGATAAAACACAGCTCAGGTATGAAGTGGTGATCACAGGATCCATGGGGCTTTGGCTCCGTGTGCTCTGTGATACTACCGCTCTCCGTGTGCCCTCCCACCCCAACCCTCTGGCTTTTTGTTCCCCCTGTGGCTTGCTTCCTGCACCTGCCACGCTCTGCCCCTGTGCATAGGAGGAATGCAGTACAAAGGCAAATCCAACCACTATTATGTTCTGAATGGTGGAGAAAATAATGAGAGAAGTAGGCTGAGCCATTCAGGACTGAAGACCCCAGTGTCAGGTGGTGGACAGAAGTCAGGAGGACATGAGTCCTAGGATTGTGACCCTTTGTCATTTGAATGGGTGCGTGACACAGACCCCATGTCCTCTGGCAGGTTGAGTCCTAGCAAAAAGGAGATCGCTCATGTCTGCTAGCCTTTCTCTATCAGATGTAGTTTGAGTGCCAAACATTGGCACCTGGCTGGCCTTCCAGGATCTGGCAAATATCCTGAAAGACTGGACCAGAGATGCTGTCTGGGTGGCTGTCCAAGGTAAATGCAGAAAGTGGACACCTAATGCTGATGGCCCAGGCAGGCAGGGCTGAAAACAGGCTATGCTCACATGGATTTCCCCCTTACCCGCACCCCCTGCTTAGGATAAACATATTTTACTGGCCATCACTTGGGGTGTGGACCTTTGTGTGTGCCTGTGTGTGCACAGGCTTTCACTAATCCCCTTCCTTGGTTTTTGAGGTTAGGAGCGTCTGGGATTTGTGGAGGGAGGAAGGGTATAAAAGGGTAAGGCCAGAGACCCTGGTGCCTGGATTCAGCCTCCACATTCCGGAGATCCCCAGAGGCCCCTCTCCCTAGACCCTTCAGCTCCGAAAAGCCATTGTGCTCCCTTCTGGCCTCTGACCCCGAGGCTCTGGGAAGCAGCAGGTTGTTGACACATGGACAATCATTTCTTGCAAAGTACAGGCCTCCCTCTCTCCTTCCCTCCCTACCTCGGCTTGCGCCCCCTCTCTCTTTCTCTCTCTCTCTCTGTCTCTCTCTCCATCTCTGTCTTTCTCTGTCTCTGTCTCTCTCTCTCTCTGTCTCTCTCTGTGTGTCTCTCTCTGTCTCTGTCTCTCTCTCTCTGCTTTGGGGTGGTGACTTTTCCCAACCAAGAAGGCAAGAGAAGCCGAGCAGGAGGGAAATTAAGTCTCCATCAAAGAAAGAAAGAGAGAAAGAAGGGAAGCTCCCCTCCTCCATTTCAGGTCCCCAAACAGCTTAGATGTCTGAGGGATTCTCCTTCTGTAGTCTACCAGTGCAGAAGTATGAGTCCCCTGTACAGCCACACGGATTCCAGTAGTATGTGCTGCTACCAGCAAATGGCTCTGGAGGGTCGTTTCTTTTGAGAGTCTCACTTATGTGAGGAGCTCTACATTTCTTCTTGAAGGATCTCTCTGTGCCTGGCCTCTGTAGTCACAGGAACAAAGAGCTTCCTAGCCCCGTTGCTGCTGCTCGTGAGGAGTAAGACTTCAGATGTCATTTGTCCTTTCAGAGGGTTAGTTTGCTCTTTGGCAGAAGAGGGTGGAATACGCTACTTGCCTAATGGGCCTACTGTGCAGTGCACATAGAGGTTTATGTCGGAGTGCTTGGCTCGCTGCAGAGAGCCGGACAGATGCACGTGTGGATGGATTACCGATGCTTTCCCTTGTAGCCGTGGCTAGTATTTCGGATTATTCTTACAGGCAGGATGGGGGTCCCAAGCTTTTCGTTCCTCCTGTTTCTGTCTAGGCAGTTTAAAAAGCATTATTAGAAAATCTGGTGGGGTGGGAAAGAGGGTCCTTTAAAACGTCAAGCACCACTTTGTATGCTTTTCACTTGGTCTTAGTAATTCCAACCTCATGGCTAGCCAGGAAACCAGTTAACCCACATAAACTCAAGTATGTGTTTCTGGCCACCAGGTAGCCCCATTCAACAGGCTGGGTTGGTACCATTTCTCCAGGAAAGAAAAACAAAATGGCTTGTTAGCTACAGAAATCTCTCTCCCTTGTGCTTTCATTCTGAAAGAAGTGGATTAGTGTGGCCATATTTAACCTCTGACCCCGAGACAAAGGCATTATCAAAATTAGTTACTAAGAGAGTCCGTCTTCCCCTCTCTGCCCCCCTTCCCTGTCTACAGGGGCTTCGCTAGGATCTTGGTAAACTTCAGAGTCTGAGCAAAGGTTTCAGAGGCCATGGTTGCCTTGGAGATATTCTGGGTCTTTCGTTCACAGCCCGGGCTCTGGAGATAGTCTAATGTGGACTAAAGGATAGAGCAGGGGACCTGTACTCATGTGTGGGTGGTTTCTGGCTTCAGATGTTCTCTTGGATTTTAGAACCGTATTTTCCCAGTTTTTAATAGCTTTGTATGCTCAACTGTCATTTGAGCTCAAATCTTGAGTTGATCTTAAGGGCTGGCATCCAGCGTCTTTCTCTATCCATCCTTCCGTCCATCCTGGAGTCCAGTCCCTTTGGAGGTGAAGGTGCAGCTAGACTTAACTTACCCTCATCCTCTTTGTTATTGAATGTCTTCATAGCCTGGGCTAATTCAACTCTACTCTGTCTTCCTATCTGGGACAACACAATGACAATAAACATCTCCTGGAACTATGTCTTGAGTCAGCAGTTAGTGAATATTATCAGCCATGGTCAGTATTGTCCTTTCTTCAGCATCTGAGCCACAGCTTCTTCATCACCGCCTTGGTCCCCATTGGCTCCTCCTGGTATAGTCCGGGCCACACTGGGGTTTTCTGCCTGAACTTCTTGCTTCCTGATTCTGCTTTCCCCCTTGTGCCTTTTTTTTCTGGCTGTTTACAGACACCCTGCCTAGCCTTCGTGGATGGAGTTTAAAGTTTGACTTTCTTTCATTCCAGGAAGTCCAACTTGCCTGGCAGGATTGGGAGGGAAAGGCGCTTTCTTTATAAGCTCTCGATGAAAGCTGTAAAGCAAGCCGGTCAAGGGTCTGGCTGGCCCTGGCTCAGGATTAAGGCCAGCCCTGGAATGCTGAGGGGGCCTCTCTCAAGAAGCCAGTATCTATTTACAGTGTATGTCTCATAAACCCGAAAGCCAGGGTGAGGGCAGGGGGACTCGCCCTCCTGGCATGTGATTGATTATCTGGTATTTATGCCATTGAGGACTTGTCAGCGGTCTGGGGTCACAGGGTCATCTCGTGTGTCTTGCCGCCATCCCGCCCCCTTTTGTACAGTGTGGGCCGGGGTGCACTGGGCACAAAACAGCTTTTTCTTTTCCTTGGGAAAAGGGGGAGGGGGGCTGGGGCAGTGTCAATGAAAAAATGTTTTCAACCTTTCTGAATAGTGCTCTTTTAATTCTAAAGAACATTTAATTAAAAGTAGCAGGAAAATTCGAAAAAAAGGAGAAAAAAAAAAAGGAAAATTCATCTTAGAAGGTTTAACTTACCTTAACAGATACTATTGTGCCCAATGAAGCTGAGTGACCGAAGGGGGAAAAAAAGCAAAGAAACTAAGAGGTTTTGTATCTCCCTCCTCTGGGCATCTTCAGAGTCCCCAGAAGCCACTTTCACTTGCTGTGTGGTAGTATGGTCCTGGCTTAGGAAGGGAAGAGAGACTGGATTTATTGCCAAGCAGGGTTAAAGTTGTTATTTGTTGGCTGTACAGTTTTTTCTTATTTTGGATGGAGGCCCTGAGTTGGGTATGTGAGCATAGTCCCCTAGAGGCAGCAGTTGGGCCCTGGGGTCCCCTCCTGCACCCCTTTCCCAGGGCTTTTTCAGCACTCAGAGCTTGGGACACCTGGAGATAAATACTATGTCAGTGCTGTTCTTTTTCTGTTCAGGTATCTTCATCCTGGAAACCACTCTCTTGTCCGTTGGGTTGGAGGGGTCTCTAGGGAAGCTACTGTCTCTGGACCACCAATGTGTGCCCGGGGCTCAGAGGATCTCCCCTTCGTCCCCTCCCCAGCCCATGGTCATTAGAGAAATCTGGATACTTGATGAGCTTCCTTCTGCTGAAGTTCAGGAATGGACACTATTTGTCTCTATACCCTTAGGGGACCTTCTAGAGTTGTGGCAGGCCAATACACTAGCGTGGAGTGCTATCCCACAGTGGCCTTTTGTGGTCTGTGAAGGGGGTGTCAGCTTCGGAGACCCACCAGGCTCCCGTCTGTGGAACACCCAGGGTGGTGAAGTGTGAGTCCCTTCTGGGATGTTCTGTCTGCCACGCTCAGTTTCCTGAATCACCATACAAAGCTGAGCAGGGGGATTATGTGCATAGAGTTAGCTATGTGTTTGCTATAAAGCTCCATGTCCCCATATCGCACGGGTTTGTCCTCCCCATCCCACCCACACACCATCCTCCACAACAAAGAATCGTTGTCTACAGAATAGCTTTAGAAATCCCAATTCCTTTCTATTTCCTCCATTCCCATTCAAGTTAAATTAGTGAATGCTAATTTGGGTTGATGGGACACACTGGGTGGAAGCTGAGGTTCTGGCTCCTGTTCAGGGAAGGACCTTCATGGCAGCCCTATATCCTCATCAGAGTCACCCAGTGCCCTATGCCCCATGCCCTGGGAATGCTTGGCTTAGATTATGTTCTTAGTCTCATATCAGCTGTGCAAGGTGAACATTCTTTCGTCTAAAAGACAAAAACTCAGACCGAACACAAGTAGACTTCCCTGACTTTACGTCTAATAGCCATCATGGCTAATATTGAAATTTGTTTTAAGCTACGGGGTAACAAACATTTCCCTCTTCCTTGAGGCTGCTTAGAATCCCTGTAAGACAGTTACTGTTGCTGCAGTCTTCTCAAAGATGAGACACAGAGGAGTCAGGCAACTTCCTCCTGACCACACAGCAACAGCGAGGGTTAGAACAGGGGTATGGATCTGATTCACAAACAAGACTGGAACACAGAGCTTCGGCTGCCAGGGCTCAGTTTAGCTGTGTTTTTTCTCACTATCCTGACATCCGTTACTGGGAGACACTATACAGAGACATATATAAATCAGCCAGAGACCAGCAAAAGGTCACTGTGTAATCAGACGCCAACCTGGGTGGTGTATGGAGAGGAATTTGGAGGAAGACTGGATATTCAGGCTTCTCTCTGGGCTCTCATAGTAGGAGGACAGTGTCATCTTTTCTACTTATTTTCCCATTACACTCCTCTATCCCCCCCCCCCCCGTATGGGTGTGGGAGTGTGTGCATGCATGTGTATGTATCTGTATACACATGCATATGTGCACATGAGAAGGTCAGAAGACAATCTGCCATAGTTAACTTTCTTAGCCAGCATGTAGGTTCCAGGGATTGAATGCAGGTCTCCAGGCTTCGTGACAAGAACCATCACTCACTGAGCCCAAGGGAAAGGTCTTATTTATGCCCCATCTCTGGACCATCTCAGAGCTGATACATTAAATAAATGCTAATTAAATGATTAAGAAGGATTTAATTAGGGGCCTGAACTCAGTGTCATGACAGTACTGTGGATGGCTTTCTACCGCTTGTTGTCTGTTCACCACATCCTAGGGGCGCTTCCAGTATCCCTGTGGGTCTTAACATCTTCAAAGTAAACTGAGGCTAAATTTTACTAAAGGAATCAAAGTCTTTGGGCTTATCAGAAACTTATTTTTCTATTAAAAAATAAAAAAGTAGGCTAGGGGAATGACTCAGCAGGTAAAGAATTCACCACCAAGCCTGAGACCCATGTGGCAAAAGGACAGACTGACTCCTATCTACAGAGAGAGAGAGAGAGAGAGAGAGAGAGAGAGAGAGAGAGAGGGGGGGGGGAGGGGGGAGGGAGGGAGGAGAAAGAGAGAATAAACAACAATAGAAACAAAAGACTAAAACTATGAAAACATATATATTTTTTCTGATTGCTATAACCTTCCTTTTTCCTGTTACGACAGAAGGCAGGAGTGGAGGGACACACGCAGAAGTCGGCGAGGGCCGCAGAGCCGGTGTAGGCACAGAGTGTGCATGTTGACTGCCTGAGCTGCTCTTTCATGCTTTTAGTTGGGAGTTGCCTCTTTGATATAAGGATTTCTGGATCTATGATGTTAAACGGTGCCCAGTTGATTGAAATGATAATTCAGACCCCAAATGCTAAAAAGAATTGTCTTTTACGACCCTTAATGAGTGCTATAAAAATAAGAGGTGAATCTAATTTTATGAACGATCCTTTATGACTTACCTGATAACTAGTACTTGTTCAGCACAAAGAACACATAACTCAGTCTGGCCCTGTGCTGGCTGCCTGCAACCAAATGACCTGTGTTAGCAATGAGTCCCCATGACATGGGACCTGAAGGATGTGGACTTGTCTGTTCCCAATACTGCTCTCTCAGGTGGATCATAAGGCTGGGGTTTGGGAAAGTGGTGGTGCTATTCTCATTAATAAAACAAAATACTAAATAAAAGTAATTTAAAGAAGGAGGAGTGCTTTTGGTTCAAGCTTTAGGAAGGACCACAGTCCATCATAATGAGGAAGACATGTCAGCAGTCATGAAGCAGAGAGGTCAGTGTTGGTGCTCACCTGGGTCCCTCCTGTTTTCTTCTCTCTTCCTTTCCTGTGGATGGCACCACCCACTTTCAGGGTGAGTCTTTCCTCCACAGTAAAATCTCCCCTAAAACACCCAAGACATGATCAGCTATGTCTCCTAGGTGATTCTAAACCTAGTCAAGTTGACAATGGAGATTGGGCATGTTGGGGAATTGAAGAAGGATCCAGGGGGCTGGAGAGATGGCTCATCGGTTAAGAGCACTGACTGCTCTTCAGAGGTCCTGAGTTCAATTCCCAGCAACCACATGGTGGCTCATGACCATCTATAATGGGATCTGATGCCCTCTTCTGGTGTGTCTGAGGACAGCTGCAGTGTACTCATATACATAAATAAGTAATTCTTGGAGGGAGAAGAGGAGGGAGAGAGAGAGATCCACTTGGCCTGACAACACAGTATGACCAAGACTCAGAATTGGTTCCTACTAAGAAGGGTTTGAAAGGGAAAAATACAGCAGATTCTCAGACGTTTAGTGGATGATATTGATTCTACCATAGGTTGTCTGTTATGCCAATCAAGAGAATAGGGATGGGAAGAATGGCTCCTTTTATCTTTGTCTAACATGAAGAAAGGGAGAAGGAAGAGAGAGAGAATGGGAGCAAGAGCTTAGGGAGATATTGGTGAGGATCTACGGAATTGCAAGGATGTCCGTGCTTGTGTTATGTGTGGGTACACATATGTCTACGAGCTTGTCTGCTTTGAAAGTTCAGTTCAAATTGCTTTATATAAATTTTATTTTTAAATTAGGTATATAGGTGTGTGGATTTGTACATGTGAGCGCAGAGCCTCAGGAGGCAGAGTGTTCAATTTCCCCCAAATTGGAATTATGGGTGACTGTAAGTGCTTAGTGTGGGTGGCGGGAACAGAATCTGGTCCTCTGAGCTTTTAACCACTCATCTGTCTCTCAAGACCCATGATCACAAAATAGGATCTGTTGGCTTTAGAATTCCAGCCGTGTCCATGAATGCCATTTAAGAAGGGGCAGCTACTTCCGTACTACATAACCAGAGGAAGGGGCTTGGATCCAGTGGGTCCATCATGCTGACCTGGAAGCAGATAGGCTTTGGATAGAGAGTTCTAGGTTTGCATTCTGGGAGTGTTGGTGAAGGAAGATAAAGCTGTGGTCACCATTTGTCTCCCTTCTTCACTTTGAGAACAGGCCCTGTGGGCTGAGTGAACCTCTCCTCAGGCTGTTGAGCTGTGAACACAATACAGCCTTATGGGCCCTAGCCCCTCTCATCCTGGTGCTCATTGCCTCTTGTACACAAAAGGTCCTCTGAAGGCTGCTGGGTGGGGCAAATGCACCTGTCTTAGTTAAGGTTTCCATTGCTGTAAAGAGACACCATGATCAGGGCAACTCTTATAAAGGACAATGATTAAATGGGACTGGCTTACAGTGCAGAGATCTAGTCCATTATCATCATGGTGAAAAGCATGGCAGCATGAAGACAGACTTGATGCTAGAGGAACTGAGAGTTTTGATTCACAAGCAGCAGAAGGGGATTGGAGGTGTGACCTCAAAGCCCCACCTCCACAATGATACACTTCCTCCAGCAAGGCCACACCTCCTCCAACAAGCCACACCTCCTCCAACAAGCCACACCTCCTCATAATGCCACTCCCCATGGACCAGGCATTCGAACACATGAGTCTATGGGGGACATTTTTATTCAAACCACCACAGCACCCCTCCCCATGCAGATGCTTTCGATGTCCTGACATAGCTGTGGGGTGGGATGAGTCTTGTCTCTGCTGTTAGGCCCAGCCTGCCTGCTGGATCTGCTTTGCCCTTTCTCCTTCCTTCCTAGGCAGTGAACTGCTGTTGGGGTCACAATAAAACTGGGTGACAAGGAGTGGGAGGATTGCTGCTGAATCTTGGCATGTGGAGTCTGATAACCTTTGCTCACCCTACGAGTTAAGGGCCTGAAGAAATCATCTGTCAAGACGTCTGGTCATGAACCCAAAACACCCATAGGGGAGCTGGGGGGACAGCCTGAGCCTTGTACACAGTTCACTTGAATGTTGCAGGGCTAGAGACCATGGGAAATGAGAAACTAGCCCCCACCACACAGTAAGTCCCCCCCCCCTTCAGTGAGTCAGCATGTCACAAAATGAGCCTCTGTTTCCTAGCATTTTTAGAAGGCCCGGGCCTACCATTACTTAACTGCTCTAAGCTTACAGGGGGTGAATGCAGAACTGGTGACTACACGTGGTATCCTGATACAGAGCTCTTGGCTGTTGGGGTAACCGAAATGACAGGTCAAATTCATACCAAATGCCCTGAGGAAGACAGAGATGCACAGAGAGTCTGTGGGGACCTGAGGAAGGATACAGATACCCAGGGAACAGGTAAGGCTCGATGAAATGGAGAGACCATGAAGTTATAAAGAAACAGCAGGAATTGGCTGGGATCAAGGGAATGAGAGGCAGGCCACATGGAATCATGTAGATTTGAAAATCCTTGCTGAGACCACATGTGGCTGTAGGAGACAGGGGCAGACCAAATTCTAGCCTTCCTTATGATGGGCTCTTTACCCCAGCTCCCTCTGCACTGTGCTGAGGAGTCTGGGGTGGCGTGGGCTGATTCTGGAGAGGGGTTCAGGTGGCTTGGGATGGATTGGCTGTTGTCTGAGGGAGTAAGGAGAAAGAGACAGAGAAGAGATGTGCTGGATGACTAGATGAGGCTGGTAGGAGAACACAGAGGCATCAACATAGTGTCTGGTGCAGGTGACAGAGCGGCTGTTAGCCAGCAGCCCAGGTGACGATCAAGAGACAAAGGTGGAGATCTCAACAGTGAATAGGTTGAGTACAGATAATGGAGCATCCACGTAGCACTGGCTTTTGCTCTCCAGAAAACTGTAGTTACTAGCTTCCTGGTGTTCACTGAGACTGTAAGAGTTAATTCTCCTGAGACAGATGTGGGGATGAAACTCACAAATCAGAGAGCAAACCCAGTGTGGATGAGTGTTAGGTTGAAGGACAGTGCTCAGCAGAGATGCAATGCCTTGGCCTCCGGGAAGGTGAAGAGGGTTTTCTGGCTGGGAGGGTCCTGCAAAAGTGAACTGGTGCTCAAATCCTCAGGGCCAGGCTAGATGGGATCTCAGAGTGAGGAGGCCCTCTGCTGGCCCAGCTCCGGACTTCTAAAGGTCTGGGTACCTACCTGGCCCGACTGGAGAGCAGAGTTGCAGAACCACTGAGGCCTCTAGGGATTGCAAGTCCATTCTTCTGACACCCAGGGATTGGATGCTCTGTCCTTCGTGCTGTCATTAGTGAGTTTTCTGAGAAGGACCTACTCTATTGTTCTTGCCTTCTTGGGCAGTAAGTTGAGTGAAGTAAGAAGCCTCCCGCTGGTTTGTGCTTCATCCCTCTACCCGTGCGCCTCTGTTCTCAGATATGCTATGCTTGGTTCCATCTCATTGTTGGGAGGGGTTAAAACTTGGGTTCCTTCCAAAGAAAGCAGAGAAACGGGGTCACCGGGCCCCTCCTCATATGGTCCTTAGGTTCTTAGGTCCCCACTTCCCACACCAGGTCCCGACATGAGCACTTTGGGATGTGTGTCCTGCCTCCTCTCGAGACCCTTCCCTCAGTGGTGTGGCACTTGGGGACCAGCTGCCAGCGTGATTGACACAAAGCCAATCTATAAATAAAGTCTTTTTCTTTTCTCATAAAGACTTTGTGGTTGAGTTTGCCTTCAAGGTCAAGATCAGACCTTTCTAAATAAACACATATCAAAGGATCATTAGCAAAGCAGCACTGTTAAATTGAGATATTAACTTCTGTCAACTGCTTGCTTCTTTTTTGTTCTGTAACTCATGACTGCAGTAGGTTTTTATTATTTTGTCCTTAGGCAGTAGCATCTGGCTTCTGTAGAGACTGTAAAAATTAAAAAGCAACACAAATCATTGCGAGAGAAAAAGCAGTAAATTCAATGATAAGAATTTAAAATTAAAATGTTGCAAAGCTTTTATATTCTGCAAAACATGAAACGAATGAGTCTGTTGCCTGTTGCCATAAACCCAGCCCAGCTAATCGTCTGCTCCCGTTTTTTCCAGTCTCCTTTGCTCATCACCATCAATTCCGTCTTGGCACGAGGCGAGACATAAAGGGAGAGCTCTGTGTGCATGCGTGTATGCATATGTTTGCATGCATATTTTGCATTTGCATGATATGTGTGGATGTGCATAGCTAAGTATGTATGTGTGCACGTGTGTATTTATGTATGTATGTGTTCATGTGTGTGTGCATGCAATTGAGAAGCTGCATCTTGTGGCTCTCCCAGACAGAAGATTGAATATCTGTATCAAAGTCATTCATTCTTACTGCAAAATAGATTTGTGATTCTGAACCTAGCTGTGTTCTAGGAGATAAGGGAGATTAGAAGTAGTTATTCTCATCCCTGCCCTGGAGGAACTAGCTTTAATATATATATGTATGTGTGTGTGATAATACATGTATATTATAT
The DNA here is from genome assembly GCA_028551405.1 of Uromys caudimaculatus. Classification (NCBI taxonomy): domain Eukaryota; kingdom Metazoa; phylum Chordata; class Mammalia; order Rodentia; family Muridae; genus Uromys; species Uromys caudimaculatus. The sequence continues at coordinate 68,953,117 of CM052706.1, forward strand.
ATGTGTTATATTACACATATAATATATGTGCTATATATTATATAATTTATGCATGTATACATGCATATTATATATTACATATTATATATTTATAAGGGAGATTGAAAGTAGATATTTTTCTCATCTCTGAACTAGCACATACATACATATATGCATATATACACATACACATATATATTATATATGAGATATATCTGATATAGACACACACACACACACATACACACATATATGAAAGAGAGATAATGTGGGGCTGGAGAGTGATGAAGAATACCTATTGCATTTGCAGAGGACCTGTAATCAGTTCCCTGCACCCACATCATGTAGTTCAAGATCACTTATACCCGGCTCTGGAGGAATCTGACACCCTCTTCTGGCTCCATGAGCACACACATATGTACACTAACACACACATACACATAAACAATAAAATAAATATCTCAAAAATAATGTTCTCCGTTACATAGGTAGAAGACAGTTTGGGATGACTGTTCATAAGGTTAAGTTGATGTTACCCAAGCTGTATACCATACTGCCAGGAGCCAGTGGTGGCTTTCCTCAGAACCTGGGTTGCCTTGAGCTAATTCCACAGTTCCGTCTGGCTCAGGACCTGCAAAGCCTAATATGTGTGGAGATGAGTTTGTTGAGATGAGTTTACCCCCCACATCTGAACAGGACTGTGGGGATGGAAGAGTGAATTGGGGACCATGCAGGTCAGTCTGCTGATCTGACTCCTGGACCACAGGCATGAGCTCTTTGTTCATGATGAGTTTCTCTCCCAGGGAGACTGCAGGAAGCCATGCACCTTGGCCTCTGTTAAAGGGAGTATAGGAAAGTGTGAAGATTAGGGGACAGAGAGGTGGAGTAAAGAGGGTATGACTAACTTGAGGTCACAGAATACATTGTTCTCTGGGCCCAGATGGTCCTCGGAATAAATCAGCCCAGGCGGAAGCAGATTTCCAGTATGAGGAAGTTGGAGCAAAGGCTTGCCTGCCATTGCACAGTGACACAACCCAGGCCCCTGGCTCTGAATGGCAGCCATTCATTTATCAACTGAGGGTGTCCGAAAGAGGGTGTGCATGTGTGCACATGCATGCATATAAACATGTTCTGATAGCCTCTGATTCTCACGGGCCAGTGTGGGTGTTTATGTCGTGACCATGGGGAGGTGTTTACGTCAGAGCCCAAGACTGAGAGTTTTATAAGTCGCTGTTTGTTTCCCTTTGTCTCAGTCAGGGGAAGGAGAACCCTCCAAAGGCAGGGCCTGCATTGGTCTCCTATATCAGCGTGTTCCCAGACCCCACACGGTACAGGGACAGGTCACAGGAGGTGCCAGAGGAACAAACATGGGCAAAGCTTGGGCACAGGTGTTTGTGTCCCCTTCCTCCACCAATCCACTTGTACAGAGGTGAAAACGTGGGTAATAATTATGTGCTGCTTTTCATATGGCTCCCACCTTAAGGTGCTGCTGAGGACTGGGTGAGATAGAGTAGGAACACTCGTCACAGCCATCACACAGGTAGGCATCATTGTCATTGTCATGCACGTTTCCCAGTAGCCATCATGTTTGGAGACAAGCTGAGTGTGAGCATTGCAATGCTGTGTGATGGTATTGCTAGCACAGAAAGCAAGAGGCAAAGAGGGAGGCCACCTGTCTCCCCTTGTTTGCCTCCAAAGGCTGTGGCATTTCTTTTCCTTTGCAAGAGTCCGTGAAGGCTTCTTAGGAGTGAGGATAGGTCACGGCTAAGTGTTAAGAGCACTGAGTAAATACCAGTGATCAAATGGAATCTCCCTCGGGAGGCTTTTCTTCCCATGAAGCTGTTAATTAATATAAATGTGCTATCCTTACATTCTAAGGCATCCCTTCTGTATAGACTGTATACAGCTGAGAATTCAGCTCTGCGTAAGCTGTATTCTTGGGAGTCTCCATCTATTGGAAAGATGCTTCTTTGGAGAGTCATGACAGCTCCTGCCTGTTTAGAGGTTAAGTAACTGGCTTTGCCCTAACGTGTACAGCTTAGTGCACAGTAGGAGTAGATGAAGACATCTCTGGCTGACTTGCAATTGAGGTATATTTTACCCATGTCCCATGGGCACACATCCCCGCCCACACCTTCTTCTCTCACCTTCTTCCACTCCATTCTTGTTTTCATCAGCCTCCGGGTATTTCAGAAGACCCCAGACTTAGGTTGCTACCATGTCTAGTGGAGTGTTGTTTCTCTCCCATTCAGATTTAAGGCATTGGGAGTCCTTGGGGCTGTCTGATGAGTGCTTTCTTCACCAGGCTTCCTGGAGAAAGCTTGATGGTCATAATGTTCTCTGACTGCTGGATTTACCAGAGAACTCCTGTTTCCTCTCAGGAGGCCATTGTGCAGTTAGCAGCCGTGAGTGACTAGCGCAGAGGCTGAAGAGTGAAAGGGGACGAGCTGGGTGTGATAGATACCCCAGGGATGTTTAGAAGTGGAAGTGCCAAGGAGGAGTGGAGGCCATGACTCAGTTTGATTCTTGTGCTAAATACTTTGTGTCTTTGGGACCAAATACCTGATTGAACAATTTAAGGGAAAGGAGAGGTTTATTTGGGCTCCTGGTTGTAAAGGTTCAGCCTTTGGCCATTTTGCCCCATGTCTTGGGACAGAGCATCATGGAGAGCATCATGGGGGTGACAGTGTGTGGTGGAGGCTAATCTTCACTTCTAGATGGAAACAGGGAGAAGTGTGAGCCAGCGCTCTCACCTGCTGCCTCCTTCTCCTCCTTTACCCTGTCAGTTTCCTCAGCCCACGGTGACACCTATTGTCAGAGTGGATTTTCCCCCACTGTGTTAATCTTTGCTGAAAACACCCTCAGAGTGAGCCTGATCAGTCTCCTAGGTGACTCTAAATACAATCAAGATGACAGTGAAGGTTGCCCACTACAACTCTGTCATTGCTTTCATCAATATACTTCATGAGATAGAGCAGCCTTGGGTGAGAGCTGTGTGGATAGATTTTTCATGCGGCCATCTCTGAAATGGTGTGTGTCTTCATTCTTCATTGTCCCATGGATCTGGGCACTTGCAGAACATCGGAGGACCCCCACCTAGGCTTGGATGAGCCTATGCTATAGAAGGATGGTGCAAATCAAAGGCATAAGGGATGCCCACTTAATGATATACGGGCCCAGAAACTTGTTACTTAGAGGGAAGGGGGTGGGTAGCTGGAGAGGGTGAGAGGGCATGTCTGCTTTTGAGGATGGAAAGAGTCAAACATTAATGGTTTGGGCTCTGGAGATCATAACCAGCAACTCTGACTCATGCTCACAGAGAGGCAGGACTAGGTTCATTTGTTCATGCATCCATTTGTCTGTTAATCCACTCAGTAAATATTGAGTACCCAAGATTTAACGAATAGTTTATTAGGTTCTGGGAATTTAGTGCCGTGAAAATCAAGAGTCCCTGTCTTCATGAGTCTCATGCCTTCTATGAAAACAGATAAGCAGTTAGGCAAACTGTACATACTCCCACATTGTGATGTTGCGTGTCAAAGGGTATGTTAGAGCTCCCCCTTTGTGCCCTACTTATGGATAGGGCCTTGGGGTGGGGTTGGGGATTCTTGAGTATGATCTCATCAGAAGAATCAGAGGGTGTTTAGTTAAGATAGTTGGGTAGTGGGAGAAAGGGGAAAATGGTGGGCTGAGAGCCGATGTGGACAGATGTCCAAGTGTCCAGGGTGGGAGAGCTAGGGAGAGGTCAAGAGCTGAAAATGGTTTTGGGGAAAGAGCTGAGATTCACACTTAGAGAGGAAAACTGAGACTCCATGGTAAAAGCCTCTTTAAAACGACTATAAGTGTGGTAATCGGTTTCCTGGGGACAGTAGGGAGCTGTTATGAACCATAATCAAGAATAAGACATGAAATTATGGCCTCATGTGAGTAGATTGGAGGGCTTTTGCCGTGGGTGAAGAGCTTCTGTGGGATGAGATTGCCATGATCTGGGGGAAAAAAAGTTAGCCAGGCTTGGTGACCTTACGTCCCAGCACTTGGGAGGCAGAGGCAGAGGCAGAGGCAGAGGCAGGGGGATCTCTGTGGGTTTGAGACCAGCCTGGTCTACAGAGGACAGCCAGGATGGTTACACAGAGAAACTCTGTCTTAGGGAAAGAAAGGCTTAAACTCGTGCAGTTGCAGCAGGCATGGATAGGATAGACCAGACAACCCCAGAGAGCTGACGACATTTGGCTGATATTCTATGAGAGGGGAGAGACAACTAGAACAACGCCTGGTCTTATTCTTTGCATCATTGAAGGATGGAGGAGTTGGAAGTTGAAATGGGGTACAAGGATGCTAAGATGATGAAGAGATTTTGATATCATAAGAGCAAGAGTTGAGCCGCTTAGAGGTGAGGTGGAGTTAACAAAAGACCAGGGTGGCTATTCTGAACTCATCAGCATATAAATGATTGTCCAGAGCCCTGGAAGTAGGAATTTTTACACTATGGGACCCTACACATCAGCCCCTCCAAAGCAAGCAAGGCAGGTTGAGGAGGAGTCAGGGAATGGGACACAAGACAGTAGAAATACTCACTGTAAGAGGTGCTGCTGATGTAATAGAAGAGGTCACCAGTTTTAAATACTGTTGAGATGTCTCCTAAAAATGTCTGTAGGCATGGCATAGTGACTACTGGTTAGCAGAGACGAGAGGTTTTGGTGTTGTTGAAATGACAGCAGCAAGAATGTAGTGGCGGTGGACCGGGGGGTGCGTGGGCACTGGCAGGTGGAGGCAGCATGTGTGTATGGCTCTAGGATATGGGAGGTTAAACCAATAGAAGTCAAGGTGGTGAGGTGTCCACAGCAGGAGGAGAGGACAGGGAAGCTGAAGGATGGGCCAGCAGTCAGAGGGTGACTGTACCACACAGACCAGACAAGAAACAAGGAAGCAAAGGAGAGATACTGGAAGGTCAGAGAGCCACTCTGGTGGGAGGAAGTGGACTGGAGAACTTGAAAGGTGTGTCAGTAGATCAGAATTGAACAAAGGAAAAGCTGCCCTGTTCATGATGCACACAACACTGCCAGTTGGAGACAGGAGGGCACATTTAGATTACAACATAACACCCTCATGCAACCTGCAGGATCTGTGGTCTAAGCAGCCACTGTTTCTCACCCGTCACCATATCTCACCGCAGTAGACACTTCCAGATGTGATCTAACTCAGCAACCTTGTCTGGTGGATGTTATGACCAACACTGACAGAGGAAGAAGCTGAAGTTCAGGAAGGTCAAGTCACTACAGACGGTTACAAAGCGAGGGAATGGGTCGCAGAGGTGGAAGCTGGGCAGGGCTTGGCCTGCTGGGGAGCATAGGCTGGCTCTTGCTCTGTCCTTCTTAGCCCGCAGGCTTCTTAGGGACATGGGATGTTTTATTGTCGTTGGCCTCAGAGCTTGATGCTTGCACTGCCTTTGTTTGTTTTTGTTTTGTTTCACATTGGGTCTTACTATGTGACCCAGGCTGGGCTAGAGCTCACTGTGCAGTCCAGACTAGTCTCACTTGTGTGGATCCTCCTGCCTCAGCCCTCTTACTGCTGGAGTTCCAGGTGTGCTGACCGACAATTATATTCTTTTTTGGTGTTAGGATATGAGGCTAGGTTCACCTCCAGAACTTTCTCTACAGCATCCTGGGTGTGCGGGCAGTAAATGAGGCGTGGCACCAAGGAGTATATTATACATCTCTTTCTCTTGGAGCAGATTTAATCAGGAAAGTTATAGGGGACAGTGTGTATATGTGTGTGTGTGTGTGTGTATGTGTATCTCTGTGTGTGTATATGTGTATCAGTGTGTCTATATATGTGTATCAGTGTGTGTGTATATATATGTATCTGTGTGTATACGTGTGTGTGTGTATCTCTGTGTGTTTATGCATCTCTGTGTGTTTATCAGTGTGTGTATGTATCTGTGTGTGTATGTGTTTATCAGTGTGTGTATGTATCTCTGTGTGGGTGTCTGTGTGTATGTATCTCTGTATGTGTATGTATCTATGTATACCTGTGTGTGTGTGTGTGTGTGTGTGTGTGTGTGTGTGTGTGTGTGAATATGTGTGAGTGTGATTGTTTGTTTCTTGACCATAATCCACTCCCACCCTTCTGAAGAGCATGATGGACAGTCTCCACCTTCCAGGCTTTAAAGTCCACACCATGCCTCCAGACACTGCATTAAAGTCCCTGCTAAAGTTCCCTCCCCATTGTCCTGCACAGCAGACCTTTAGGCTGCCTGGCCTCTGACTCGCCCCGTACTCACATGCCCACCATTCCCACTCAGTTCCCCTGTGGTAGGGCAGGAAGCCTGGTAAGAGCCCTCAGAGTCCTTCTGAGACATCAGCAGGGGCCACAGAGCAGCACAGGGCAAGGTTAACATCCACAGGAAAGTCCTGGGGCCCCAGAGGACAGCGGCCTGCCACCCCCAGCGTTCCACGTAAGACACGCACTTCCTTAACCCTTCGCACTGTCTGCGTGCTCCCACCTGGGACTCCACATACAGGAGAGGCATGGAAGATAATGAGGTCGGCGACAGGGCAGTTGTCAAAGACTTCAGGCCATAGGACAGAAAAGGAGTTTCACAGGCTCACAGCCGAGCTTCTTTATTTTGTAGAGTAGTAGTCCAAAGAGAGAAAATGAACTGGGGTAGCTCTTTCTTACAACATCCAGTAACTCTTCATTAATCATTCCTTGGGAGCAAGTGATGCACGGGTGTGTAAGGGAAGTGGACCCCACCCTCAAGGAGCAATCGTTCTGACAGGAAGGGGACACAGGAAGCCATAAACTTGAAGGACTCATGGTGTCTGGGCTGAGAAGCAGACTTAGCCCTCACCCAGTGTCGTTGAAGGACCCTTAGGTTGTAGCTGTCCTGGTGGGTAGACTGAGCATCTCTTCTGTTCTTGGTGGCAGGTGGGAAAGTTTAAAGAAACGAACCCAGATTTTGGTTTGAATACTCTTGGGGAGTAGAGCGGTTAAAGAGTATAGGGAACTGTGAACCGGCCTAGACCATGGTTTTTAATTATGGTTCTTTTCATTTGGGTAGTTTGGTAATGCTTGAAGCCGTTTTAAAAGTATACTTTAATGAATCCTCATTGTTTCTGAGTCATAACCAACACCCATCTCCAGGACTCGGTCCTCCTGTGGAACTGAAACTGTATACAGTAAGCCCTACGCCCACACCCACTCTCTCCAGCCTCCTGAGCAATGATGTCCCCCTCCCGACCCCAGGATTCCTCAGAAGGGTGAAGCCTTCTGCACACATGCTTAGAGGGATGTCTGTGAGAAGAGGGGATGTAGCAGAATAGTCAAGAGCTGGCCGAGCACACACAAGGCTCAGTCCTGAGTACTAAAAACAAGAAAGGGAAAGAACACTGTCTATGAATGTATAAAATAAAACACATAAGACTTTAATAGAGACCTAAAATGTGTCAGTTTTTTTAAACCATTTGTAGGCTGGGTGTGGTAGCAAACATCAATAATCCCTGAACAAAGGAAGCTAAAGTAGGATTGCTAGTTCAAGGCTACCCTGGGCTATATGTAATGAGTTTGGAGGCTAGCTTGAGCTACATGGTGAATTGGAGGCAAGCCTGGACCATATAGCAAGCCCTTGTCTGAGAAAAAAAAAAAAAAAAAAAACAACAACAACAAAAACAAATAACACGTGTTTAACACAGTAACTTTTGTGATTCATTGTTATCCTATGACTAACAAGACATGGTTGAATACTGTCATATTTTTGTAGGTGTGGCTTTCATAAATGACATCCCCAGTGTGGCATAAGAATAGCTATCCATGACAAAGGTGCTCCAGGCTGCTTTACTGTTAACACCCCCAGTTCAAAGAACTGCAGAATTTCTCAGTGAGAATAAAGGTGTTCTATTTCCCATCCAAGTTCACCCACATCCTGAATCCTTGCCCTGGCAGCTGGGGAGTTTCACAGGCTTCTGTTTAAGAAGGCTTGCTGAGACATGAGTCTGCCCTGCCTGCAGGGGCAGAGCAGAAGGTGGGGGATGCTGATGAGCAGGCTGTGGCCTTCCTCATGGCCAACAGCACAGGAACCCAGCCAACAGGAAAAGTTCCCCATTCTTCCCGGGAGACCGCCAGCCTGCTGTCTGAGAGGGGTGTGGCCAGTGCCCTCAAGAAGTGTGCCTCCTTCTGGCAGCTTCTCCGCCCCCTCCCACCCCCTTGTCCAAAGGCCTCATACAGAAGGGAGCCATATGGCCCTTTGTGGACACATTTTCCCTGGTACAGTATCTTCCTGGTGTGAATGTGGACCTAGTGCCCCGGAGTCAGCTGTCTGTCTCCTCCCCAAATGGCCCACTCCCCACAGCAGCCTAGGGGAGAAGCAAGTTGTTGGGGGACAGGCCCACAGAATCAGGGAGCCCTTGAGAGTCAGGGTGAGTGAGAAGTGTCTCTGTGGCACCCACACCCACGCCCACACAGAAAACAGTTGAAGTAAGTCAAATGTCTCAAAGTCAGATCCTTTTTAGTATGAATTTGCTGTGTCTCATTCCGAGCACTAATTCCAATTTAATTGCAAGTGGCCTGAAGCCTCTTCAATAGGAGTAACAAATGGTTTGATTTTGTAAACTTCATCAGACTGCATTTTAAATGCGACACAGTAGCCCAACTCGAATGCCAATGAAGCACTGGAGTAGCTCTCTGTTTACTAATTATCCGTTTTTACTCGAAGCCACGCTGGCTGGCTTGTCTGATTAAATCGGATTTGTGGGATAGAGAGCAGCTAGCAGAGTTTTCTCTATAGTAAACGAGATTGAAACTATGGGCCGCCTGGCTGCACACTGTAAATTATATTTCCTTTTAAAGGGGACGTGTCTCTTTTATTTCACCGTTGTACCCCCCCTGCATATTAAACTTTTTCAGCACAGAAATGGACCCAGCAGCTTCTAGATGTGGCCTCTCGGTCTCTACCCAGCAGCCCCACTCGTGTCTGAAAAGAGGGGGAAACACTGGGAGCTGTAGTCTGTGCCCCTCTACCTGATTTCCTTTCTAATACCTTTCTATCTCCCTTTTATACTAGCGTTGAGTTTTCTTCTATTATTTATTTTTTTGTCCATTATTTTCAAAGGTCCTTGAGATGATATAGATTTGTACTGATTTTGTTGAAAGAGTTCTGTAACGACTCTGCCATCAGAGTGATGCCGGGTTTGGTAGCAGTAAGCTGGTGCAGGGCATCATTCAGCCATACATTTGGTTACTGTGGGTTCACCGGCAACAGGAGAGATTTTCTAAAAATGAAAATGGGTTATTTTGGTTCGTGCTGCAATGGCAGACATCCTTCACACAGAATCGAGTGAGGTAAAGATCACCAGGCATGTAGTACCTGTGGTCTAGCAGATCGGGACACGTCGTGGTTCTCAGTGGCGTGGGTGTGTTACAGGTTCTACCCTCCCACTGTCTGTCTGGTTCTAGTGTCTGTCTGTCCAAGTGCTCCGAAGCTTGTTTGTTTCTTCCTGTTTTTAGGGTAGCAAATCAGCGTCTATCTCTGATTCTTCAATACACACATGTACATACACCCACACGTATGCACACGTGCACGAGAGCACACACACAGATAATAAATGCTGGCATATTGAGTGGGGTGTAATGAGACCACACTTAAACTCTGTCATTCCTGAGACTTTTGGTCCAGGGTCCACTTACGCCCTCACTCTTGAAGTCTATCTCTGTGCCTGGAGCTTTTTATGTGTTCATTTGCTTTTGAATGTCCTACACATTAACGTGTACAGGGTTCCCTTCTGGGCCACTGTGTGCTGTACAGTACAAGAAGCCTCATGGTGTCTCTGATAGCCTGGTTACCGTGGGAATGAATGGCCCGCCATGCTCTTAGGCCTACAGTCCTTTTTAATTGTTGACAGTAAAAAGCATTTAAATGCTGCTTAATTTGTAATCATCTTCTGGGGGAGAAAGAGAGGACCCATTAAAATGTCAGTAAAATGAATACATCTTCTCTTTCGATTTTTTTTTTTTTTTTTTTTTTTTTTTTGGTTTTGGGTTTGGTCTTGGTTTGTTTATTTACAGGGGATTTTTTTTTTCTCTTCACTGCCAGTGTTTGTCAGATAGTGCAAATGCTCTGAACCAATCGTTTCTGTCTCCCCTTCTCCCTCCCCACGCTATGCTATCTCTCTGGGGCTCTGTTTTGTTTTGTCTCTTTCCTGTACTCCTTTATCATGCTTAGTTTTTGCCCCCAGGGAAAATTGGTTACCCAGCCCCTCCAAAGATTCTACTTCTGGGCCCCATAACCCTTTCTGGGGGCATCTGGTGACATTATGGGAACTAGAGAAATGGCCTTTGTGGAAAATGTCTCATGTACTTGAAGAACTACCTGGGAGTCATTTTCTATGCTGGTATGGAAGCTGGTCCCATGTTTAGCTGGAAGCTCCATGCTCTCTGCCAAGCTCCGGATGTTGTACTGAGAAGGTAGAGACCTACTGTGAGAAGGTAGACACCTACTGTGCATCGGGACCTGGCTAAGACACGAGGCCACTGGGTTCAGAGGGCCCCATTCACCCTGCTCCTGGGTGCCTTCTGTGCACTTTGATATCTTCCTGACACTAGGATGTAGAACTTTCTGTCTCTACTTTGCTGCATTCTCACCTATCAGAGGAGTCTTGCCTGACTCAGATGGGGCTCAGGGGTCTTTATCTCCAACCACTCAAGAACTGCTCATCACATGCATGGCCAGTCTGAGGAGTGGCTCACTAGGTCTCTGGGAGTGGACCCCCAAGTCCTTCCTTCCTTCTTTTGCTAAAAATTCCCATTTCACAGGGTCCTTGTGGGTGCCTAAGACATGGGTTGGTGCCTAGCTGTACCTAGTCAATATCAGATCCTTTTGCTGCTTTGACCATGACTGCCAGCCTGTGACAGTGGTTCCCACTGAAGCCTACAGAGTCGCTTGAAGGCACTTGGCCCTGTCCTCCATGGGCCTAGAACACTGGCTATCAGAGATGGACAAATTCTTCAAGAGTCTTTCCTTTTCCCTTCATTGTCCCCGTGAAGAGCCTGAGGCATCTGGCCAGGAGCTCACAGTAGGTCCTTGAGCCAGGCAGGCCTCCTTGTTGAAGCTGCACGGCTTTCTGTCCTGTAGCCACTTCAATGGGGAGTCTACTATGAAGGTCACATGAGGGATGGGGCAAGAAACAAAGGCCTGGCCTGGCCTGGCCTGTCTCACGCCATCCTGACTCTCCATCACACACTTCCGGAATCTGTGTTCCCAGAAGCCCCCAAAACCAGATGAATTGGGCTCCTTACAGAGGAAGAGCCACCTTACAGAGAGCAACAGGTCGCCCACTGTCCATAGAGGTTGCAGACCTGAAGGTCAGCAAGGGAGATGGACTTAGGATGGAACTGACTTGCCCTAGATGAAGGCTGTATGAGCTCTGAGGTTCTGAAGAGCCAGAGAGTTGACAGTACGTCTCACCTGGACGCTTTACCCCAGTAGAACAAGCCCAATAGGGAAAGAGAAGGATGGTTTTACCTCCAGGTCCTGGGAGAGGTTGGCATGACATCCACCAGTACCAGGCTCCACAGCATCCTTCCTCCAGACTGACTAGGTCATCTGATAGAACGGAGCCCCCTAGCACCCCTGCTTCACACCTACAGGGCCAGACCAGAGTCAGGCTAGGTGAGCTCTTGTGGACTGCCTGTTTTTCCTCCCAGGGCTGTTGAAGTTGGTGCAATTTTTCAATCGTGGGCCAATTAGTTTCACAAATGGGGGCCCCTGTGGTGCCAGGCCACATTTGTTCCGGGCCTGCGCACTGGCCAGGCCCCATTGTCCTGTTTCCCACCCCCTTGTGGGCCCATTGTCCCCGATCTCCAGCAGGCCCTACTTACTGTTGATTTATACGGGCAGGCGTCCCGCGGGCTCCAGGCTTCCCTGCCACAGCTGGCTGAGGTGCTTAAGGCCTCAGACTCCCTGACCTTTGCCCCGTCCTGCTGTCATTTTGAAAGTTACAGACCAGAGGGCTGCATACCTCTCCGGATTTACTTTCCATCCTGACCCCCCTTTTCACACCCCCTTCCCGTTTCCCTTCTAGCTCCCTCCCCCTGCTCTGACTGTCAAGGTTTTAAGTTCAGTTTGGAATGTCTGCAAGGGTCCAGCAAGTAGCCTAGGAAGCCAAGAGGACAGGGGCTGCTGGAGCAGGTGACTACCCCTCGAAAGGCTGCAGAGGCTGCCTCTTATGTGGAAGTGCTTTCTCATCCCCCAAGTTCATGAGTTCTGAGACTTCTGTGCTGGGAGATTCAGAGTAACCCACAGGAGACCAGAATGTGGATGCCATTTTCCCCTTAGCATCTCGGTCACATCCCTGCACCCTATGCAGGAGACCTGACATCTATGAAATGGGCTGTCCACAGTGGCTGACGGTAGAGCAGGTCTGCTCCCATTGCCGTCCATTTATTCTCTCTTGTAAAACAACCCCCCCACACCTTTTCTTTACCCCCCCCTTTGCTTTTCCACCCCTCCCACATTTTTCTCCCCATCTTGGGCCGGTTTGTTGGAGTGATTGACAAAATTAGTAAATCCATTCATGTTACTTTTATTGTGCAGGTCTCAATAAATCCCGAGTGTCCGGGGCGCACCTTAATGAGCTAGTGAGCTGACAAATTTGTTTACCGTAGCTGGAGGTGGCGGGTAATGAAATGCGCTTGTGTCTGGGCTCACTGCTAAACAAATACACGGTTTCCGGGAGGCAGCAGGCTCTGCTAGCTGCCACTGCCTGAGGAAGCAGCCGCATTCCCCAAGAGGCTGGAACTGGGGTGTGTGCTGAGTTTTGAAAAATGCAGCCACTCAGTTTTAAGACAAATTTCAACCAGCTGCCTGCTCCCCATTTCTGCTATCCATTCAGGAATTTCTATTCCTTTGACAATACCAAACCCTGAGAGTCTTCCTTCCCATCACAGAAATAATGGAGGGTTAGAGAAACATGTAGATGCCTCCTAAGGTTCTAAAAAGATAAAAAGAAAAAGAGAAAGAGGAGTAAGGACTGGAGGAGCCTGGAGATTCACAGGGTTGAAACAGACAGGAAGACTAGAGGCTAGGGTTTGGGTTTCCTGGGTAGGTTTGGGGAACGGAGACCAGCAGTAAGTGACTGTGCCTGAGACAAATTCCTGTGCAGGAGCTTGACACTAACTTGGCCGTGGCAAGACTTCGAGGTGTTTTCGCAGCCTGTTGAGTGAGCATGACAGGCAGAAAGTGGTTGAGTGGCAGCTGAAGTTACCGAAGGGTCAAGCAGGCTGAGATGTGCCTCAGCTGGGTGGATTGGACTGTCGTGGCAAGAGATCCTGCCACTCAACACCCAAAGAGGAATCAGAGATGTGGGTGGGCAGCGTGCGGGCTTCCTCGGGTGCGTTTCCAAGTCTTGAGTGATGGTTCAGGGGAAGGCAGGGTAGTTCTGCAGATGTGAGGGTCTGGGCATTCGTCTCTCTTCTGCTGCCCACTGCAGGGATCCACAGCCCCAGGCTTCTTCAGCTTCTTAAGATGCAGACAGAGCTTTCTGCCTTTACTGTGAGTCAGCTGTGCTGCCTGTATCTGTCTCTGGCACAGTGGGGGATGCATCTCTGTACCCTCTGGAAGCATATACGTGGTAGAGAAAGCTGAGGGGAGGAAGAGTAGATGTATCTGAGGAGAGATAATGCCCAGGGGTCAGCAGCGGAGAGACCTGCTTGCAGGATTAAATGGAATGGTAGTAGAGATGTTTCCAGTTTGAAATTGAGGTGTTTTTTTTTTTTTTTTTTTTTTTTTTTTTTATATATATATACTTAGCTCCAATTTGATATTTGTTCCTATCGGGGAAACAGCTGCTAGGGGTAGTAGGGGAGATGGTTCTTCCTTGCTGAGTGGGATTGGACAACAGAAACCCATCTGTGTACACACGCACACACCCCACTCGGAGCAGTCCCAGCCTGCTTACCCAAAGAAGCGGAAGTATATTTAGCTTCCTCTGCTTTGATTAAGGAACTGCCTGTCGAGGGAGATAATAAGAGCCTTGCTCCAAGAAAGTGTACCACCTGAGCGCCTCCGCCAGCTGTGTGCCCCTCCGATCGTGTTCCTTCCTTTCCATTCAAGTGCTAATTGGCATGGAAAAGGCACAGGTGTAAACACACGGCTTTTGTGTCTTACACTTTGCCACCCCATTATCACCTGGACAAGATAAAGGCCCGAGATCCATGTCATCCCTCCTGCCTCCTGTTCCACCTTGGCCTGGCTTTCTCCCAATTTTTTGCTAAAATTAAACTCATTTTTAAAGCAGGAACCTGTAGGTTGGTTGTACCTGCATTCTACCCCAGACTGGCGTGCTGCTCTGGTGTGACTCACTTTCTCCAGTGATAGTGACTTGGCACAGCTCCACGATGCTGCCTGCAGTGTTCTCAGTTCTTCTCAGAGCCAAGTTTCAACTGTACTGTGGAAAAGAATTTCAGGATAAGTCCATCTGAAGCAGAGTTGGAGTTTCTCCTTTTCTTTTCTTTTTTTTCCTTTCCTTTCCTTTCCTTTCCTTTCCTTTCCTTTCCTTTCCTTTCCTTTCCTTTTCCTTTTCCTTTTCCTTTTCCTTTTCCTTTTCCCTTTCCCTTTCCCTTTCCCTTTCCCTTTCCCTTTTCCTTTCCTTTCCTTTCCTTTCCTTTCCTTTCCTTTCCTTTCCTTTCCTTTCCTTCTCTCTCTCTCTCTCTCTCTCTCTCTCTCTCTCTCTCTCTCTTTCTTTCTTTCTTTCTTTTTGGTTTTCCAGGGGTTTTTTAAGATAAGATTTTAGCATAGATTCAGGTGTGAGGTTTAATGGAAAGAGAAATGCTTAGAGAAAGAGATCTACCCACCCAAGTGGGGGTGTGAGCATCTCAAGAGGAAACTGAACTTAGATGTTTTAATGGTGTATGGAATTTTGGTATCTTTTGAGGTTGTGCCCCACAAATGAGATGAGTGTAGGGTGACGTCTTAGGTGCACTGAGCAGGACTACAGTCTGATCAGGTGCAACCATGGGTCACAGAGGCTTCACAGGGAAGCTTGGATATGCCTTTCCCTGAAAATGGAGTTGCTAATCCTGCTTGAGAGACTCCTAGAGAATTGCTGGTTTGCAGTTGAGAAAAGAGAAAGGCCGTGGCTGGTCTTACACACGTAAGCATGGTTCTTATATGAAACATGTCACATAAAAGGAATTAGCACGTAGGACAACATTTACAGCGGATTGTGCTGCAATGCTCCCTTTAAAAAATGTTTGCATGTGTGTCAGTTTGTTACATGTGTGCCTAGTGCCTGTGGAGGCCAGTGAAGGATATCCAATCATCTGGAACTGGAGTTACAGTTAGTTTTAAACCAGAGAGGACCCAGATATGGTTCTCTGCAAGGCGAACAAGTGCTCTTAACCACTGAGCCATCTTTCCAGTCCCCTGTGCAAGAACTATGGGTTCTCAGCCGGCAAGAGACTAACGAGACTCATGTGTTGAGACCCATGAGTAGAGACTCCTGTTTTTTCCCATACCCCCTCCCTTCCCCTTATTTGCTGCTTCAGGAGGGTCTGTGCATACAGTCCCAGGCATTTGCATGGAGCCTACCATGTTTCCTCAACCCACATTCCAAATTCATCCTTGCCGTCCCTTTTCTTGGTTCAGATTCCCCTTTGGGCAAGTACTTGGGGAATCTAGACCGAGCTACATCTCTTTACTCTCCAGAAACACAGGGGTTGGAGGTTGTTGGGTTCTTTTTCTGATGAAGTAGTTCTCTTTGGGCTGAGACTGAGTTTTGTATGTGGTTCATAATGGAATTTCCAGATTGGAAGAAGACATTGATATGTGGCTTTTATATACTCGGTAGTGTAGTCAGGCCTCGCAGCAATACTAGGAAGCAAATGTTAGAAGCAGCAGATTGGTTAGGAGTTATGTGATTTCCGTACAGAGGCTCAGGTCAGGGACTGTGAGGGTCAGCTTTCTGTTACTGTAACAAACAGAGAGAGTAAACCTGTGGATGGGAAAGGTTGGCTT
This sequence comes from Uromys caudimaculatus, assembly GCA_028551405.1. Taxonomy (NCBI): domain Eukaryota; kingdom Metazoa; phylum Chordata; class Mammalia; order Rodentia; family Muridae; genus Uromys; species Uromys caudimaculatus. The sequence goes on from CM052706.1 coordinate 68,969,102, forward strand.
TGCTTCACAGCCCATGGTCCCTTGCTGCCCTTAGGCCTGTGATGGCGCAGCATTCCTGACAAGGAGCTTGAGAAAGACCAAATCCTCTCACCTCTCACCTTCTGTTCAGGCAGTGAGAGACGACAGGGGGTGGAACCTTCACCAGGGGCACCCTACAGTGATTTGAAGACCTCCTTCCTAGGGTTCACCTTAAAGTTTCTGCCACTTACTGACAAGAGGTTGGGCAGTAAGCGAATGTCACAGGAGGACATTTCTGACCCAGTCTATAGCTACAGCAAGGACAGTTGTTGCCACAGGATCACATGGGCAAGAACAGCTATCCTGAGTCAGAAGTGGGGTTTTTACATGGTTTTATAAGGTATGGAGTGACTGATTCAGTGCTCTGGGTTAGTGCTTCTAAGCAGCATAGCTCAGATAGTGGTATAGTCAAAAGATAGGGTAGGAGTGTTACTATTGCTTTTATGAAACATGGCGACCAAAAGCTGCGTGGGAGGAAACAGCTTATTTCACCCATACTTCTAATAGTTCATCATCAAAAGCAGTGAGGGCAGGAGCCTAAGCAGGACAGGAGCCTGGAGGCAGGAATTGATGCAGAAGCCCCAAAGGACCATCATGGCTCGGTCAGCCAGTTTTCTTATAGAACCCAGGACCTCCATGCCAGGTGTACTGGCTGGTTTTGTGTGTCAACTTGACACAAGCTGGAGTTACCACAGAGAAAGGATTTTCAGTTGCGAAAATGCCTCCATGAGATCCAGCAGTAAGGCATTTTCTTAATTAGTGATCAAGGGCAGAGTGTCCCTTGTGGGTGGTACCATCCATGAGCTGGTAGTCTTGGACTTTATAAGAAAGCAGGCTCAACAAGCCAAGGAAGCAAGCCAGTAAGCAGCATCCCTCCATGGCCTCTGCATCATCAGCTCCTGCTTCCTGACCTGCTTGAGTTCCAGTCCCGACTTCCTTTGGTGATGAACAGCAGCATGGAAGTGTAAGCTGAATAAACCCTTTCCTCCCCAACTTGCTTCTTGGCCATGATGTTTGTGAAGGAATAGAAACCCTGACTAAGACACCAGGGGTGGCCCCATCCTCATCAATCACTAGTTAGGAAAATGCCCCACAGTCTTGCCTACAGTCCTTTCGTATGGAGGCATTGTCTCAGTCAAGGTTCCCTCTTCTCTAATGACTCTATCTTGTGTCAAGTGGACATAAAACTATCCAGCACAGGGAGCTAGTGAGTTTGGCACATGTGTGTCACCTGGCATTAATGATTGCCATGGAGATAGGATAGGGTTGTGTGTGAGGCTCTTGGTAGTGGCCTTGCTACTGAGCTCTCACCAGACTATCTCTGTACCACGACCTACTGACCACTGCCTGCCCTGTGTGCACACACTTTTGTTTTCATCCCAGAGTCCCTCTGTATTGTCATCACAACATACAGTTATCGAGGGCCTGCTTGTATTAGCCCCTGTGCGGCGTTGTTCTGGGGGAGGTAAGACAGCTCTTCTGGTTCCTGCTTTGGCAGCTTGGTCTCGTAGGCAGAACTGAAAGTCAAAAGCAGATGCAATAAAGGGTTTTATGTGTCGTAACAGTGAGTGCTCAGAAGATGGTGTCCTTGGCACCAAGTCCTAAGTAGTACAAGTCATCCAAGAGGCCATTGCTAGGGTCAGCTTCCTGGAAGACGAAACCCAGAGTCTATAAAACCAGCATAGGCTTGGCCATTGTTCAGGGCTTCCAAGAGTCACCATCTAGGTTGTTCACTGCACAAGGGTGCCCAGCTGAGGGAGAAGTGGAGATTAAAATGTAGCCCTCTCGCTAGCCAACAATGAGGAGCTGTTGTCTACTTAGAGGAAGGAAATAGGCTTTTCTAGTTCAGAGAAAGGCATCCTTTGGGCTGGCAGTAACTCTACAGCTACCCGCTTTGTGAAGATTTTTCAAGTGGGGATTCTCATTTGTTGTTCTTAGCAACCACAGAAATATGGGAAAGGATGGACATACTCCAGGCCAGGGAAGCTAAATGGCGTGCATGAGATCCCAAGGCATTTGACATGGCAGAACCAGAATCTCCACTCCTTTTCCCTCTCTCCATTTCCACTGACCATGATTGCTGAAGACCATCTTCATACAGTCAGAATCCGCCTCCTTCCTGATGGGAGGCACCAGCTCTGATTCCCATGGCTGCCTCCTCGGTGGAGGATAGAGCCCAGGCATTGCAGGGAGCAGGTATGCTAGCGCAGAGGGTCCCTTGCCCCTCCACACATCTCACCGAAGCTAATGAATTGCTAATACAATTTTCTAGATAATTTTATTTCCATAGCCCCAGATTTTAATGTGTTTCCAAAAGCTAGCATTTATTTGCTTAATCTCCCAGTGTAATAGAATCGGCTCTGACTCATCATACATGCAAACAATCAGCTAGACAGAAACGACAGCAAATTGTTTAATAACTCACTTCTAGTCTTCAGATTTTTAACTTGCACGTACCAGTCGTTTTTCTTGTGTCTCAGTTCCTCCTCAACCCTATCCTGATTTTCTTTTTCTTTTTTTTTCTAAGTCCTTTCCTTTCACAGTGACTGTTGGTTTTCAAGCTAAAGAGTGGAGAAAGTAGACCCAGAACCTTTACACACTCTTCTCACCCCGCAACCCCACCACCCTGAGTCATGGTTGGTGGGTAAGTGGCCAAGGAAGGACCTTGTGCTTGTGTGAGATTCCAGGAAAGAGAGACTACTGAGGTTATGATACTTCTTTTTAACTGATAATCGTAGAACCTTAAGCCAGTCAACAAGGAGCAGAGCTGGCTCTTTGGGGATTTTCACTTTTCCCTGCTCCTATCAAGCTGCTTTCCTCCTGTGCATATCACCTCTGGCCTCATCTTGTCTCCACCTTCCTCCTGTAGTAGCACAAAAGTCACTCATTCTCTCCCTGCTGTAGCCACTTGGGTCCATCCATACCCTGGATGTGTACAGATGCTGTCCGCTAGGAGGTTGGACACTTGGCACCTACCTGTCTTCGGTCAGTTTGAGTTGCTATAACATGTGACCATAGACCAGATGATTCATACTTAGAAATGAATGTCTCAGTCCTAAGGGTGGGCAGTTTGAGATGGGGATTCCAGCATAGCTGGCTTCCTGGGATGCCCTTCTTCCTACCTGTAGACTGCAGACTTCTGACTGTGTCCTGTGTTCTGACCATGAAAAGGGATCTTTTAATCTTGTTGAGAAGGGCTCCACCCTTGTAATAAAACACTTTGTAAAGCCTCCACCCGCTAATACCGTCCCCTTGAGGGTAATGATTTTAGCATACTCATTTTTGCAATGGGGGAGGGGATATCTGGACCTTTACAGTACTCCAACGCTGTGGCCCAGCTCCGCCTGCAGGATGCCATCTGCCCATGCTGTCTGTCCTCTGTGATCTGAGCTCCCCAGTTTGCCTGACTTGTCTCCATCCTCTGTGCTACTCGATCTGAAATGCATTTGCAGTGCTCCCTTAGCCATTTTCTTCTACCCTTGGCTTCTCACATACACTCCGTTTCTCAGAACTGAACTCAAAATCTCCTCTGAGGTCCTGTTGGAGTCACCCTTGTCTTAGCTATACTCTGGATGGTATTTCTTGACCAGTGCCCCACCCACCCAGGCTTGGTCTCCAAATTCTCTGCTCAGCCTTTTCCTGGCCACCTGGTAATGGAGCGAGACAGGTAAATGGACACAAAGCAAGTTCAAGCCATTCTGTGAGATGGAGGTGGCCCACAAGAGCAGCTTTTAAGCGCCTTGGGATCAGCAAGGGGCCAGAATGCCACTTGGTGTACCCTGCTAGGTGGCACATGTCAGGGTGTCCTTCCGGAGTGACATTCATTCACCCTCCTAGGCCATACTGGGGATCTCAGAATAAGAATAAGAAGTCTTGGCTGGTAAAGGCATGCCTGTTCAGAAACATGCTCCCCAGCCTGATTTCAGGCAGCTGTTTGAACACCTAATCTAGTTAGGGCTTTCTGTGGAGTAGAGTTCAGGCTAAAGCAGATGCAGATGCTGAAAACCCCAGGGCTTGTAGTATGGCTGGTCAGGACCCGCATGATCTGGCTCCCAGCTCTTCTTTTCACATTCTTCCTGCTTCTAAAGTTAGGACTGGTCATCATACTCAACCTGGTGTGGTTCTCCCTGAGTGTTCTCAGACTCATTTCCAATCTTGATGCTCTGTGTGCTGGGTGGTATTGAGATCAGAGCAGGGACTAATAGACTCTTCCATCATTTCATACCCAGAACCCAAGAGACAGTCTTCCTTGTAGGAAGTATTACAGTGCTATTTATGAAGTGGCTATCAAGATGCCTGATTTCCTAGATGGGGAATATGGTCAATGGTGGTGGTGGCAGCTCACACCTTTAATTGCGGCGCTCAGGATGCAAAAGTAGGCAGATCTTTGAGTTTGAGGCCAGTCCTGGTCTACAGATAGAGTTCTAGGAGAGCCAGGACTACACAGAGAAATCCTGTCTCGGGGTTGGGGAAGGAGACTGTGGTCTACAGCTAACCCTCGGGAATAAATGAATGAATTCCTTTGCTGCTCCCAACTGGGAACCCTGTAAAAACTGAGGCAGGTTAATCTCCCAAGAACTCCTTATATGAGGTTTGTGGCTTTAAGTGAGTTATGTCACAACAATGGCCTGCCCATGCGATCCACGTTATTATTGGTTCACACGGAGTCCACCCTGTCTCCCCACTGCTGCCTCAGACTCTGTAAGGTCCCCATGGTCACGGCCTTTATCACCTGCCTTCTCCTGCATTGCTCTCAAACCCCTTGCAGAGATGCATCTGCTTTACCATCCATGTGGTTTTTTATCTTTCTCCCTGAACCTTTAGGTCTCCTGGAGGCAGGGCCCCCTTTGGCACTTTTCCTCCAGAGCTGCATTCAGGGTGCTCAGACAGCATCACGTGGCCTGGGCAGCCCTGGGGACATTGACTTAGAGTGTGAGGTTTAGGATCTCTAGGGGCAGTGCTGGGTCTTGCCCCAGCCCTCAAGGGGGAACATCTGGCCTTGGGTCTGTAAGTTGCTGAGGCTCTCCCACTGCTGTCTCCCACAGGCACGGACATGGCTGTCTTCTGTCTGCTGTGTGGGAAGCGCTTTCAGGCACAGAGCGCACTCCAGCAACACATGGAGGTCCACGCAGGCGTGCGCAGCTATATCTGCAGTGAGTGCAACCGCACTTTCCCCAGCCACACGGCTCTCAAACGTCACCTCCGCTCACATACAGGTAGGCTGGTCCAGGGGATGGGTGGGGAGCATCTCTGGACCTTACATCTGGGCTTCATCTCCAAAGATTTATGGTGTGTATGTGTGCGGGGGAGCGTTTCAGGTTGAGGAATTCTCAGCCATTCTCTGCTTGAAGTTAAGACACAGAAGGGCTCCCATAGAACATTCTAGTGTGACAGTTCTCCCAATCTACCACCCACCCCTCCACCTGTAGACAGTCTGTTCCCAGTCTTTTCACACACAGCACAGAATATTCATTAAGAGAAAATCATACTCTTGAGGTCTACCCTCAGAAACTTTGGTTCAGTGGTTCAAGGTGGGCTGTAGATCAACACCACTAATAAGTATTCGCAAGGGATTCTGATACTGGAGGTAGGGTTGCAAATTACATTTTGAGAAAAACTGGCCTAACTATTACAATCCCACTATCTCCCCAGTCCATCCTAGAACAGTACTGAGGTCAGCTCAGGGCTCCAGAGGGTACACTGAGGAACTCACCCCACCTTCATAGTAGACACGGGAGGCCTCTACTGGGGCCGTAATGTTGTCTAGGGAAGACAATGAGAGTATTTGAGCATGAGCCATGAGATAGCCCTGCTCAGCCAGTTCACGCGATGGAGTGAAAGACAGGGTATGTGAGTCAGGTAGGCAGGGCTAGTTGCCTGGTCCTAGCCTATCCTTGCCACCGCCCTCTGGCTTTAGGGGATAGGATACCCAGTTAGAGGGCCTTGAAGGAGCTCTGGGTCTTTTCCTAAAGAGGAATAGCTGACTTAACTCCTTCCTTTGCTCTAACACAAACTGAGATCATCTCTTGCTGTCCCTGAGTGAAAGAAAGCTAATTTCTGATATTCGCTCTTTCTCTTTCTGTGTGTGTGTGTGTGTGCGCATGTGTTGTTCTTGGTCTTGATATGGTTTTGCCTGAGAGCTCGGATCAAGTCTCTCTGTAAGAATGTAGCAGAGTACATACACAACATAAATGCTCTGCACACTTCATGGGCCTAGAAGAACTTCTCATTCTCAAGAGCCTTTTCATAGCTAAGGATGGAGTATATGGTGGGCCCTTCCGTGAGTGAAAGGCTCTGATGAATAAAGAAAGCTGAGCTGCATTGTCCAGCCAGTTGTCAGCATTCTCACCAAGGAGCCTGCCTTGGCTCTGGGTTCTGGATAGCATCCTAGTCAGGGGAGCACAATGCCATTTCATTATCAAATGTGAAAGGCTCACCAGATGCTCGGAGCTCCCAGGGCTGCTCCGTACAAAGGAGGAGGTCTTAGCAGGTAAGGTCCAGCAAGAGGGACCAAAGAGAAAGGGTATACTCAACAACTTTCTCTACAGTGTCTGCATAAGGACCTCCCTGTAAGATATAGATATATAGATTTTTAGATATATAGATATAGATATCATCCCATCAGTGATTCCCCCAACGTATCCCTAAGTTCACTCTTAGGCCAGCCTCCTTTAGCCACCTCCAGTTACACCATTGGGTCAAGTCACTTGATGTCACATGACATGGATGACTCAAGCCTTACGAAGCCCACCCAGGATGCAGCTTACTTTGCCCATGCCCCCTTCTCAGAGTTTAGTTAGCCATGTGTCTGTCCAGCTCTGGGTAAGCCACGCTTCAGATCTTCAGCAGGGACAGAGTTTGGAAGAAACCCTTGCTCATTCTAGAAACACAGGCATGTGTGTCCCCTGTGCACACACATTCAAGCCCTCATCGGTTTTCACACCAGCCCAGCACGGGCACTGCACCCCCCACCCACACACACTTGCACACAATGCCTTATTAATATTCTGTTGTTCTTGGCCCATTTGCTGCTGGGGCCAGTGTTTAGCATCAGCAGCTGTGTTTGGTACGTTAGTCCAGCCGTGCTCTTGGCATTGATGGATCCTCGATTCACATGGCTCATCATATAATAAACTCTCAGCTGCACGGAAGGGAGGGCCTGAGAGGACGGGATCTGAGGAGCTCGGGGCCGGGGTGGGGAAGGAGGGCAGTGAGCTTGACCAGAGCTGAGGAAGCCACATGGTAATGACAAACCGGGGGAAAAGGAGGGTCACAGGTGCCCTGGGCAGGCCAGAGGGGCTTTAATTAGTCTCGTTTGTCCTGCACTTAATGTCAAGCTCACTAACGGGCCTACAGAGTTAATCAACATACCACAAATTGGATTTTGACTTTTGTCGCCAGCTTTATGTACATTGTGGCCAGCCTGACACTCTCAACTCTAGGGGAGAGGGTTTTAGGTCTGGTAGCCACTGAGCTGTTAAACCTGGGTGGGGTGAGAGTGGGTATGTGTCATGGTGACTTGTCATTTTTGCTTTTATTTATTTTTTCATTCTCTGAATGCTTTTTACTCTTTCCCTGGGCCGACTCCAGAGAGTTCCTATTTAAACTCATTTAACATGTGATCCACTTCGTAATTAAATTCATAAAAATCTGATCAAACAAACCCCTCAGTTGTTTGTTAAACTCTTAGGGCCCCCCTCTGGAAGCAAGAAGCACGCACAAGCAGCCAGCCCTCCCTTACTGCCGCCCCCTCTTCCCAGAGGGGGGCTGGGTGACTGCCGATGTACGTTTTAATTACCGGCTTCAGCTGAAGTCTCACGTGGCCCTTGCTTTATTTATTTATTTATATCTTAATGAGGATACTGAATCTTTGATTAAAGTCGTAATCGTTGCTGATTCAGGAAGGAGGGGGGGCTGGATGTCAGACCAGACGGGGCCACGTGTGCAGACGGGGGGGGGGGTAGACAGACAGACAGGGAGGGAGGGAGGGAGAGAAAAAGGGAGAGAGAAAGGGAGCAGAGACACAGGCAGGCACAGACAGCAGAGGTAGACAGAGAGACAGACAGACAGGGGGACAGCAGAGAGAGAGAGACAAAGAGAAACAGGAATGCAGACAGGAAGCAGAGAGAGAGACAGAGAAAGACAGAGAGACAGGGAGACAGGCAGGCAGGCAGGATAGACAGAAAGTCTCATGCACAGGCTACCCCTTACTGTGGTAGTCCTACAGTCAATTAGTACCTGTGTCAATGAGGGCTAGCCTCTTGTCTTTGATGAGGATGGGAACATGTCCTTGGTATAGCTCTAGTAGTGAAAGAGACAAGGGTTGGTTTGGCCAGGCCTCTGAGCTGGACAGTGCCCCTTAGATGGTGAGAACTGGCGAGGGATGGTACCTCTCTGTGTGCTTCTATCATGGAGTCCCACCGACCCCTATGTCCCCTGTGCTTTCTATACATCTTTCACCCCATGAGAGAGTATGCCAGTGAACAGATAGCAACAACCACTCCCACAGAGCCTCAGAGAAACGTTCTGAGCCATCAGAGGAGGTGAGAATTTATGTGGGTGCAGGGGGCCTGCATTCAGGAAGAGGGACTTTTGGTTAGTGGCCCACAGAGAGGAGACGGCAGAGAGAGTAAAATATCATTTTAAAGAGGAAGTGAAGGCACGGCATGCGAGTCTATAAGGAGAAGGACAATTTATGCCCAGGCACGAGCACAGTTTGACATGGGGATAATGAAAAAACGTAGGTCATTGTGGATGACTTAAGCCTCCAGCAGCTGAAGAGAATGTATGAAATGCAGGGGACATTACACGGTTGGCAGCCTCGCACATCTGCAGAGGGACAAGTGAAATACAGTGGGCCATTCTTTACCATAAACTGTGGTTGTTGGAGATGCAGCCCAGAGAAATTGTAATTACAGTGACAGAGGAATCAGCGATATTTAAATATTCATGAACAAAGTCTGGGGTGATCAATCTATCTTTATTGTCTGCGCCTTCGCTCCTGTAATAAATAAGTAGCTCCACACCTCACCTTTCATTCCCCGAGCTCGACACCTCGGTTACGAAAATGCAAGGTGGTTAACCCCACTCCTACCCCCTCGGCCCACAGGGATTGAAAAGTAGAGTGTCCCAGGAAGAGAAAGGTCAGCTGCTGGGCACGAGGCTAGACCAAGGAAGGGCTGTTCTTCCCAGCCCAATACCCAGACTTGTACAAGAGTTGGTTTTGAGTCATTCCTGGGCCAGCACTGATGGCGTTAAGTGTGGGAAAGCCTCCATTCTTACCCTGGAGGTGTTTCTTGTGGCTCTGTCAGTCAGTACAATACAGTGGTGTCATTTAGCCCTGTGGTAAGTGCTTAGTGACCAGATGCTAGGACCAGACCAGAGCAGAAATCCCAACCTAGCTACTCTAGCTGGGTGACCTTGGGACAGTAGTTAAGTATCTCTAAGCAACTCTTTCCTCAGATGGTTTCCATGGCCATGTGGCATGACCTCCATGATGTTCTCAGATAGCAGTAAGAATACAGCAAGCATGGACCATATAAATGGCCCATGGGTTTTGTTTTATTGTTCAAATTTCTGTGAATAAAAGTGTTTGGTATTCTTCTCTTTGGGGCTAGAGAAGAAAATGTGGCTTAGTCTGCCTTGGGAACTAAAAGGGGAGCATCCAGGGGCTGGAGAGATGACTCAGCGGTTAAGAGCACTGACTGCTCTTCCAGAGGTCCTGAGTTCAATTCCCAGCAACCACATGGTGGCTCTCAACCATCTGTAATGGGATCTGATGCCCTCTTCTGGTGTGTCTGAAGACAGCTACAGTGTATTCATCATATAAATAAAATAAATTTTAAAGGGGGGGGCATCCACATAGGGGGGTGGCAATGGGTGAGCAGAGCTTTGAGGGATCCTTAGGGTTCACCAGGGAAAGAAGTGGAAAGGAAACAGGAAATACGCTTAACTGATAGGATAGGAGAGGGAGGATAGTGGATAACATTGGGGGGACAAAGAGAAGGTCTCCAAGCTGGAGGGACTTTTTTAAGGGTGGGGAAGCTAGGCTAGAAGAGCGGACTTTGGCCCTGAACCAGAGGAAATGGAGGAGAGGTGGTGTAAGACAAGGTCTTGAAGCTCCCGGCTCTGCTCCACCCTCACAGGGACCTGCTTTCTCAGGGCTGTTGCTCTTTGCTGGGCTAAGCAGGTTTGCTTTTCCTGGGACTGGCCGCTACTCATGGATGACTGGGGACACAGTAAGCCTGAATATACGAACCCAGGGACTGGCTATTCGTGTTGTGGGGATCAGTCAGGCAGTGAACATAGGCAAACTCAGGACGCTGAATGTACCCTGCTGTGTGTCCCCTGAAACAGAGGCAGGAGGAAGCAAGGGTCTGATCCAGCCCATTGTTCTCACAGGTGACCACCCATATGAGTGTGAGTTCTGTGGCAGCTGCTTCCGGGATGAGAGTACACTCAAGAGCCACAAGCGCATCCACACGGGGGAGAAACCCTATGAGTGTAACGGCTGTGGCAAGAAGTTCAGCCTCAAGCACCAGCTGGAGACGCACTACAGGGTTCATACAGGTACTTGAGGGCCGGGCTGGCTCTGGGACCTGGGTGGTGACTGGGAGCAGGTGGTTATTTGGAGAAGAAGCCCAAGCAACCATGGGTTCAAGGCTCAACCAGAGAGAAAGGGGTCTATTAAGGGATAATATGGTGACTGGAGAGATGGTGCAGTGGAGAGAGTGCTTCCTGTTTGGACCACAGTTTGGTTCCCAGCACCCACATGGGATGGCCCACAATCAACTGTAACTGCAGCTCCAGGAGATCTGATGCCCTCTCTGTCCACAGAGGGCACCACATTCAAGCACACACGCACACAAATAAAAATAATTTTTATTTTTTATTTTATATTTTTGATTTTTCAAGGCAGGGTCTGTGTAGCTGCCCTGGGCTGTCCTGGAACTTGCTCTGTAGACCAGGCTGGCCTCAAACTCACAGAGATCCGCTTGCCTCTGCCTCCTGCATGCTGGGATTAAAGGCATTTACCACAACCATCCGACTTAAAATATGTGTAGTTTTTAAAGAGATAATATGGTGGTCTGAGTACCATCACCTTCCTCTGAAGGCCAAGGCAGACATTATTAACCAATTGTGGCAGATAGTAATAATCAATTGTAGGGGCCCAGTCAGTCAGTCCCCTAAGCAATCATAGTGTAAACTATCCAGGAGTATCAGACAATAATGATGCTTATTCCAAGTTAAGTTGGCCACAGGGCATTACATTATGATAAGGATTGGGAAATTGTGACATTAATTCTGATGTTCTGAAATGAAAGGAGCCAATGGTATTTAACAGTAGAAGGTTCTGCCATGACAGATTGCTTCCGCATTCCTTTTTACATAGAAAAATCATGAGTCTTTGTCTTCATTGGGGTCTGAGGACAGACAGAAGGACAGGGTTTGGAGTTGGCAGTAGTAGAGCCTTAGGACTGGCCTCTACTTAATCGGAAAGCCCATTTCTTCCCCATTTTAAGTTGAGTTGCTTAAAATGGGCCCGGTGGGAGTATTGACCGGATAGCAGTGGAGCCATGTGTCTTTGGACAGCTGGTTGTTAAATACCCACCCCCTGTAGTCTGCCAGCTGCGGGGAAGGTAGCATTTTCTGTGAGGCTGAGAGTGAACGAGAGCAAAGGAAGATGCCCTCTCTGATCAGTGGGGACAGCACCCAGTCTAGACAAGGGTATGGTGACCTCAGCTGGCTTGAGAGAGAGAATAGGCCAGGGAGGGGCAGGCAACCAGCAGGTGCAGAAGGCAGAGCTGTCTCAGGGCTGTCTCCTTGCCTGAGCTCTGTTTTTCTTGCCTCTGGCTTAAAGCCACAGGAGAGGACAGGGTGCTCATTGCTGACATGTGAGTGGCCCAAGGGATATCCCAAAGTCCCAGGGTTTCCTCAGTCCCTTGTTGTGGGATGTGACCTAGTGGGCAGATCATTAAATGCATCGGCAGTGACTATTGTAAATAGCTGGTCGATAGTTAGATCACTTTGGCTGTTCATTACTTCATTATTTGCTGGGGCCTCAGCACGGAGGAGTATCGATAGCGAGGTAGCTGACCAGTTAATTACTGTATTGAAACAAGGTTCCCTTACATCTCTGCTCAGCTCCAGGGAACTCTAGTGGAAGGGAGGTCTGGATAGCTGACTAGAGTGTCACTACTGTGCACTCCTAGGTTCTCTGTACTGCCCCCCTCTACACAGTCCTAGACAGGGAAGCAAAGTCCAGGAGAGGTCCTTAGAGCATTAGTGGGTAGACAGCCCTAGATATGGTGAGTTTAAAGGATTGATTTCTTGGATTTCCCCTACCTCTCCTCCTTTCTGACTGTAGCTCTAAAAAGACTATCCATTCTCCTGTTCCCTGTGGGTGAGCTTTGTTATGAGGAAGCATCCTGAAGGGCTTCAGGGACCTGCTATTCCTTTCCACAGCACACACATTTCCCTGCCTCAAGATAGTAAGACAAGGGCCAAGAGCTTCATGGGCAATCCTCCCGGTACTAGCCACTAGCCTATTTACAGTAGTCATGAAATGAAGTAGGGCAGAAGTACCCCAGTTACCAGACCACTACACCTGTGTGGCTAACGGCTGCCATGTTGAATGGTCCAGCCCTCGGTCTTGGGAAGTTCTGTTGGTGACTGCAGGGCTACAAGGATGGACATTCTCCAACAAGCTCAAGGATGGCGGCCCAAGGTCCTTCTGGTCTTCACATTCCCATCCTGTCTTGTCTCTTCTATAGGTGAGAAGCCCTTTGAGTGCAAACTCTGCCACCAGCGCTCTCGAGACTACTCGGCCATGATCAAGCACCTGAGAACGCACAATGGTGCCTCACCCTACCAGTGTACCATCTGCACAGAATACTGCCCCAGCCTCTCCTCCATGCAGAAACACATGAAGGGCCACAAGCCGGAGGAGATCCCACCTGACTGGAGGATAGAGAAGACGTACCTCTACCTGTGTTATGTGTGAATGGGGGTACACCCCCCAACACATGGTAGAGCAGCGGCAGGAGCCAGCAAAGGCAAGCTAGAGAGACAAAGTGGAAAGACTCTGGAGAAAAGAATCACAGAAAAGAAAAGGGGAAAATGGAAAAGGGAGAGAGAGAAGGGGAAGGAAACCTGGTAGTTGCTTGGCCTTGAATTATTTCCTGGGGCTCCAGGTGATCTGGCTATCAAACCACTGCCCCTTCCCTGGGGTCTCTGTCCTCCTTGGTTCTCTTGGGTGGGTGGGGTGGGTTTGCTCATTCACACAGTGGCATATTTTTCTTCTCTCCACAACCTAGAACTTCCCTTTGTATCCAGAAATGGAAACCAGGAAGCAGATATGAGGGTCTCTGATGGGAGCCATGGCCTCTGCGCTTATGCCTCCTTTCCCCCCTCTGAAGAGGATGGGAGGGGAGCAGAGAGAGGAGGCAGAGATGGGAGGGGGTCCCCGGTTGATGCTCAGAGTGGCATCTCTGGCATAATGGGCGTAGGGTTGGAAGGGAAAAGCTCCCTGCTCTGCCCAGCTCCAGCTGGTGCCCCTCACGGTCTCAGAATCCCATGACTCTCCTCACCCCTCAGCTTCTTGCACCTGCTTTTGATGACTGTTCTCTGGTCACAAGGGGCTCACACCCTCTGTGGATCTGGACTGTATCTTCCTTAGGTTCCTCCTAGGGAAAGCTATGTCGGATTCCAAAAGCCCTTCCTTCCTTCCCTTAGCTTACAGAGAACACAGAAAAGAATAAAGCAGGCCTTGTACCCCAGCCAGACTCCCTCATAAGCAAGATTCCTGCTGAGCTGCTCTCTGCTTGCACATGGAAACAAAATCAAACAAAAAAACCAACTAAATATATTCCATCCCACCCACCAAACAAGTACACCTCCCTGCAACCTCAGCTCAGCCCCTAGGGGAAGGAATCCCATCATCCTATTGAAAGGTCCCATTTCCCCAGAGGAGGGGTGGAGTTCTCCTGCAAGTGAGCTTTCCTTGGAAGTGGGTGTGGATACCCTTCCTGCCTGAGCAGAGGGAGAACTAGCCACTGGAGGACATTGCTGTCACTGAGGATACTCTAAGCACAGGGACAACCCTAGATCTGGAGAGGAGCGTGGAATTTCTGGCTCGGAGTAGAGGTGGTGGGGCTGCCCCCAGGGAGCAGGGGGGAGGAGCTGACGGCACGCCCGCCTCTTGTTATGTTCGCTTTTAGCACATTGTACTTGAATTACCTCAGTTTCATTTTTTTGTGACCTCATGAGCTTTTGATTCCCCTATCTCCTCCTCCCCCCTTTGGTTGAAGGGGATATTGGAGGAACGGGGAGGATATAATTTTCTGTTCTAGCGTAAGTTAATAGTTGGCTTTGAACTTGACCTGGTAGAGGCCCTCCCCTTCTCTGGCTGGAAGCTGTAGGTAAAAGTGGACCACTCAGGATCTGAAAGGAGGCCAGGAGGGCTGAGAAGGTGGTGGGAGTGGAGGGAAGGACGATTGGGTTCTCACAGTGTCTACCCATAGTGTTGTCACTAGTCACTGTCCGCACCACCCAGGGCTCAGATCATCAGTGTCCCACTTCGGTTCAGCCCAAAACACTCTGGAGAAAGATCCCACTGGTCTTAGAATTAATCTGGGCTGTTTAGGTTTGAGGGCCTGTTACTAAGATCTATACAACCACGTGGTCTCCTTCTGCTGTTAACACTGCCAGCATTGGGTATATTTTCATGGCTGGTGTGTACATGAGGGGCAGACAAACCAGGTTTTGCTGTGCTGGGTGGGGTATTGTTTTTCTAAAAGCTACCTCTTCTGTTTGTCCAGTCTTTGGTTCCTTTGCCTCCTCCAGCCTCCCTGCCCTGAATTTTGGAAAGCACATTTGCAATAATCCCCTTGCTTTGGGATGGAGACACACACACACACACACACACACACACACACACACACACACACACCCTTTCATTTCGTGCTTTATGTGTAAGATACCTGTTGTTTTTTTCCTCTCCTTCTTCCTTTGAGAGAGTCATGGCTGTGTTTTGATCTTAGATTTTAAAAAGTGGTCTAGGAAAGCCGTTGGCAGGGGTGAAGGGCTGCGAAAAGGAACAGAAAGTCCGAGGGGTGGGCGCTGCTGTGGTCACTCCCCCTATTCCTCGGCCATGCTCCCGTCCTGCCCATTTTCCCTACAATTTCATCCATCGTATCTGAAGGCCTTAAAAAAAAAGTGTGTTGAGAGGTCATGGGTTGGGGCGCTTGACTCTCTGGTGTGAACTAGGGATGGTAAAGTGCAGAGGGGACTATTTTGGAACTGTAGGGATGCCGTAGTGCACTGGGAAGGAAAAAAAAATTTTAAGCTTGAAGTATGTGACCAGAATAGCTGTCATGCTTATAATGTGAAAAGAGAATCTTCTAGAAAAGAGTGGTCTTTAAAAGTCATTACGCACTATGGCGGCTTCCCCTGACCAGGGGGATAAAGTGGGAACTGCTCACCTTCAGGGATCTGTAAGTCCCAGAAAACAGTATCTTTAACATTAAGATGTCATTCAAGATTGGTGACAAAGGGAAAACTATTTAACTATGCCATAGAACTGGCTGGTCCCTTGCTTCCCAGCCCCTCCCACTCAGCCTGCCCGGACCCCTACCCAATCATAAAAGCTGGAGAGGGCTGAGCTGATCTTTGCAAATTGTAATATTTTTGTAATATTTGTTAGTTCCTTCTTCCGTTCTACAGGACCTTGCTCTTTCCTTTTGTAATGTGAATGGGTGGGGGGGATTTAAAAGGAAAAAAAGATAAAAAAAAAAAAGTTCATGGCCATCAACAGCAAAATCTGTGCGTGTGTGTGTGTGTGTGTGTGTGTGTGTTTGTGTGTGTGTGCACGCGCGCGCGCATGCGCGCGTGCATCTGGAGGTGAAGTCACGAGGTATTGTCTGTGCTACTGTCTCAGTGTCGGTTGGTACTCACTCAGCCTGCCCTGTCTGTCCCTGAGGGCTCTGGGGTCCTAGTGGAGGCAGGGGCAGCTTAGAAGGGACACCCCACAGCCCCTCTGTTCCACCATGCCTTTCCCCCAGCTTCCCATTCAGAAGGAGGAAATGGTTTTGAAGTTGCCAGGGCCTTCTCTGCTGGGCTTGATGGCCACTTGGCCAGGTAGGAGGCTGTCGGGAGCCTTCTGGGAACACTGAGCTGAGGAGGCTGGAAGGGTGGAGGCCCTTTCTTTCCCAGGGTAGCTTAAACCATATTTGTTCCACTCCTTGAGACTTCCGGATTGTCACGCCTCTGCATTTGGCTGTGTTGTTAACAAACCCCCAGAACCCCTGACTTGCTGCTGCCTTATCCAGCTCGGTGACCGTCTCCCCACCTAGCAAATCCAAGCTGCTTACTGGTCCCTCTCCCTGCCCAGTTTCTACGAATGAATCCCTTCATGCTTCTGACCACACTGCCCCTCAGTGCTTCTCCCCTGCTCACTCCTTTGCTCATTTAAAGCATTAAAATCCTATATGTATATAGGATAGACAAATATATATATATTATATATAGAAAGAGATATAGCGAGAGAGATATAAGAGACATGTCATTGCTGCTTGGTTGCTTTACATGAAGAAGAGGAAGGCAGATCTGGGGTGCAAGGGGTGGGTTGGAAGACTGGGGGAACCCAGTGATTGAGTACAATCCAGGGACGCCACACGGGCTTATTTAAATCTTTGTGCCTGAACAGTTTTTCCATGTTTAGGGGAAAAAAAAACTGCTGCAGATTTTTAGGAGTGTATGGTACGCTGCCACCAGGTAGAGTGGGTGCAGCTGGGACGGAGGACCAGGGTCCCTGAGAGAAGGAGGAACAGGAAGCACTTTTGGTCTTGGGCCATGGTGGGGGGAAGTGGAGTGGGTAGACTTTTGGCCAATCCCCTAGCCAGCCAGACTAGGGTGGACACTGGGGACACCGCTGTGAGACAGATGCATAAAGAGCTGGCATTCTGTTGATTTATTTCCCCCCTCTGCTTGCAATCTCACCCCCTTCCATCCAGCCTTGTCTTCTCCTGGAACTTCTAACCTGGCTACTGTGGTTGCACTTAACCTGGAGGTTCCCGGAGGAGGTGGACAAACAGCAGAACTAACGGGTGGAGGAGGATAAAAGAGAGATACCCAAGAGAAGGGTTGAGGACAAACAGAATAGATGGAATCGGGGAAAAGAGTGAGGGGAAGGGAGAGAAAGCCCCAGCAAGCCCGCCTGCCAGCAGCTCTGAGTCCTTGGCTCCTGGGTGGCCCACTTTGCAGACAGGGTCCCTCCTCCCCGAGTGTATCATAGTACTTGTTCACATAGTGTTATGCATGAACCCTTGTAAGGTGAAGAACCGTCATGGTGCACCATGCCATCGCCCTATATATAAAAAGATAAATATATATATATGTATATGTAAGTTATAGCACTGAGGGCCCTCTGGCCCTGCTGGACCAAGCAAAACAGCCTTTTGGTTTGGGTGTCATGTTTCGTTTTTTTAGTTTTTCTTTTTTCTTTCTTTCTTTCTTTTTTTTTTTTTTTTTTGCTTGTCTGATGTGTGAGCACAGGTGCCAGTCCAATTGCTTCATATCACAGAATAGTGTTTTTAATTCATCAATGTTCTAGTTAATGTCTACCTCAGCACCTCCTCTTAGCTTAATTCTAGGAGGTTGCCCAATTTTGTTTCTTCAATTTTATTGGTTCTTTTGGTTGTACAAATCACTCACTCCGCCCTGACTCCTCCCTTTCCCCGCCCCCACTCCTCCCCCTTTCTCCGGTCTCTCCTCTCACCCACCCTCTCTTTCCCTCAGGTCCGCCTTCCTCCCGTTAGTCCCAACTCTCCCCTCTCCTTGCCTTCATTTTCCCCCAGTCCAGATTGCTTTCTGTCCACTTGGAAGTGTGCTCCCCCGTTGCTGCGCTTACCCACACCTGCCTTCGTTCTGTGTAGATTGATGCGTTTCTTTGTAACTTCAGTGTTTCTGACAAGACTTTAAAAAAAAAAAAATAAGGAAAAAAAAATGAATTTACTGCTGCAGGTTTTTTTCTCCATGTGTCACTAAGTGAAGTCTGTGCCTTCTATAGCAAAGAGAATATTTTTTACATCCTACTAACAGTAGATTTTTTTGTAGTGAACATTTTTTGTATTTTTATTTATAAGTCTCATAAGAAAAAATAGCGATGTTCAGTTGTATACCTTGAATCTGCAGTTAGAAGAGAATAAAGTTAATTCAGTTGTCTCTGGCTCAAGGTGTCCTTTTTAAAAATGTGCATGTGACTCCACCCCTTTCTTTCCTGTCTTAGATGGGAACAAACTGGAGGAACTGGGATTTCTCCCTGGAGATGAAGGCAGAGAAATGTTAATGTGTTAGCATAAGCCCTGATTTCCTTTGCATTCTTAATGATTTGGTGTGCCTGTGTACACACACACACACACACACACACACACACAGGTACACACACGAACATCTGCCATGGTGCACATATGGTGGGCGGTCAGAGTACAACTTCTGGAGGTCAGTTCTCTCCTTCCACCTTGTGGGTTCTGGGGATTATACTGAGATCATACTTCAGTCATCCTTGGTTGCACGTTCCTTTGCCACTGAGCCATCTCTTCCCCCACATTCAGCATTTGTGCATGACATTAAAACGCTACATTTACAAGTCACAAACCCAAGGATTGAACTTGGGTCATTAGCTCTGGCAGCAAGGGTCTTGGCCCACTGAAACATTCTACAAGCGCCCATTCTTGCCTTTAAAATGTTTTGTTACATTTTCTCTGTGTGTGTGTGTGTGTCTGTCTGTCTGTCTGTGTAGAGGTCAGAAAAGAACTCTAAAAGGTTGAAGAGTTACTTTGTGTATGTGTATGAGTGGTTTTTTCAGCACGTATGTATGTGCACCCAATGCGTGCCTGCTGCCTGCCCTCTAAGGTGAGAACAGGTTTTCAGATGTCCTGGAACAGAGATTAGAAATGGTTGTGAGCCATCAGGCAGGTGCCAGGAACAGAGCCTGGGTCCTCAGCAAGAGCAGAGCAACCAGTGTTCTTAACCATTGAGTTATCTCTCCATCCCAGAACACAACTTTTGGGAGTCAATTCTCTGTTTACATTCGAGCCTTGGGAATTGAACTCAGGGCATCAGGCTTGGCCGCAGGTACCATTTCTCAGCCATCTCATCAACCCAACAGCCTTGCCTTGGGGAGCGTGGGTTAAGAAGCAGCATTAAATATATGAATGTCGTTTGACCTTGGAACAATGTACTAAGTGACGTTTTCATTCAGTAAAACTCTTGCATGAGTGACAGTTTCTGCACTGGGAATTCAGGAAGCAGCACTCCCAGAGCTGCCACGTGTCTCAAAGTGTGCGGTGACCACTCAGTATCATGCAGTTAGTATGCAGTGATCTAACCATGTCCAGATCAGATGTCAAAGGAGGCTGCTTTTCCCAGGCTTGAGGTATGATCTCCTGTCTTCTTCACAGTGAAGCAAGCTTCAGAATTGTCTCAACACAAAGCTTCCACCAGAAGGTCCTTGGTTCTGTGGCAGCCATGACCTGTTGCTGGAGGTTGCTCAGTGGTATAGCACCTGCCTGACCTACAGAGCCTGGGCTCTATCTATTTGGTCCCCTGCTGCAGGTGAGAGCACCACCTGGCTCAGATCCTGGTTGCACAGCCTGACGATATCTCTACCTTTCTTCTCCAGCACTGTCCATCTTCCCACCGAGACCCAACTCATGCCCACCACGGTGGGTCACAGCACCACTAAAACAATCCTGAGCCCACAGCCTGAGTCCCTGCACTTCCACTGCCGTGTGTGTGTGTGTGTGTGTGTGTGTGTGTGTGTGTGTGTGTGTGTGTGTGTGTGTGTGTGTTTTCCCAGTTTTTATTCTCCCAGGTCCTAGGTCTGCTGGCCCTCGGGTTGTTGAGCTGAGAGACACTGAAGTCACACTAACCCTAACAACCCTCCCAGGAAGAGGCCCAGCTCAGGGCAGGCAGCCTCCCATTCTCCAGAGCCCTCTGTCCTCTGCTGGTCCGTCTTTCCCTTCTTTCTCCTCATCGTCCACCTCATCTTCTCCTCATCTCTTTGTCACTCCTTCAGGTTTTTTCCCCTTTACTCACTGTCATTTCTGGGAGATTTCTTTTGCCCTGTCCATCAGTCCACGTCACGTTTCCCACTTCTAAAATAAATAAATAAATAAAATAAAAACAGTCCTTGGCCAAAGGTGTCTATGTTTTGATTGGGATCTGCTCCCCTCAACCCTTGCCCCTCTCGGCCAGCCCCCGCCCCTCCCCCCTCTGCACCCCGCCCCTCCCTCAGGCCTCTGCTTTCTCTTGACAGATGGGAGGGCAGTGGGCACTCCCTCTTTAAAACAACATTTAATCGCCGTTTTCTGTTCTTGGACATCAAAGCTGGGGCTTAGGCATCGCACTGGGGTCCTGGCGGCGCGGGCTCTTGGGGAGAGGAGGTGAGTGAATAGGGGCTGGCTGAATGGGCTTTGTGTGACCGCCGGGGTCTGCCTGCTTTACATGCTCTTTGACCCAGATATGATCTCATGGAGAGAAAGGGGCCCGGCCCGGCCAGCCTGAGAACGCTCCTCCGAGGCCTGCCGCAGCCCCTCCTCCCTCTCTGGGCAGCGGGTCGCAGCTGCCCTCTGCCCCAGCCCGCAGCATGGGCAACTGCCTCTAGGGCAGGCCCCGCCAAGGGTGGGGGTGGGGCGGGGCACGAGGCTGAGGTCAGAAGAGGGGACAGGCAGCTGGACGGAAAGATACAGTCCCAGGTTGGGTGGTTAGGGATCATTCCACTCGGGTTCTCTGGCTTGGTTGGCTGGGAGCCTCCTACACACACACACACACACACACACACACACACACACACACACACACACACACACACACACTCACAACACCCCTGCAGTCCCTTCCTGTCCAGTGCTCTTTGTCACTACTGCCTAGGTTCTGGTACACCCTTGATGACTCTTTTTAGTGGCTCTGGATGTCCCTCAGGGAGCAGAGCTGAAGCCCAGAGTTAACAGAAGCCTGCAGAAGACCCACAAGAGTGTGGCTGGTCAAACAAAGAAGAGCCAATCTAAGGACTCCTCTATCCCGACAGCACCTCCTCTCCCTCCGCTCTCAGCCACAGTGCCTTCCACCTGGCTGCCTGCACCTCTGGCCCCTGCATCAATCCCCCTCCCTTCCCTCTTCCATCCTGTACTTTGCCTGCAGTGAATGTATCCCTGCCCCTTACAAATAACATATCAGGTTTTTGAAGAGTCCCTGGTGGCTCTTCATTAGGATACGGTCCAAGCTCCCCAATGAGACCTCAGTGGCAGTCCCTGCTTGACACCCCTACCTGTCCCTTAGATCCACCCCTACCTTGCTATATAGTCAATTTGATCTCCAGGATGGTTTTAGGAACTCAGTGGCCTGCAGCCTGTGTTACCTTGTTTCACCAGCTGAACACAGCACAGAGCAAGCGTCCTAGTCCTCTCAGCTTCCCTCAGCTCTTGCTTCTTCTCAGACGCTACCTTTCTCAGGAGACCTTCCCTAGATGCCTGAGACTGCATTGGGTGCCCTGCTATGCAGACCCTCCAACCCGCCATCTGTCATGGTGCATTACCGTCATTTAAGCTCTCCATTGTCCCCATCTCCAGACATCAAGTTCCTCGAGGTTAGGAACCGTGTGTTCTATATCTTGGTGTTCCTGGAGCCTAACACTGCACTTGGCAGGTGCCCAATAAATCTTTGCTGAATACATGGAAGGAAAATAAAGGGAAGAAGAGAGGCAATTAGCTCTCTGAAACTGAAGATGCAGTTGTCAAGGGTGGGGGAAGTGAGCTAAGTAGGAAGAAGCCCCGCACATGCCCACCTAGACATCTTCCCATGACATCAAGAACTGGTATCCATGCTGGGGGTGGGGGAGCTCCCTACTCCTGTGCCTGTATTTGTTCCTAAGATCACCCTAAAGGAAGAACGTGTGGCAGGCTCAGGACAGTGGCGCATTTTAGCTGGGGGCTACCTGGCTTGGGCACGTCTAGGGTGAGCGGTTTCTCTGCAGACCGGAAGGAAGTCTTTGCCCATGGGGAGGTCCCAGCTCTCTCTGTGCTCCCAGACCCAAAGCTACAGTTCTCCAACCGTTCCTCACCCAGAGTGCTGGCGGACTGACTCCCCTAGGCTGCTTTCTTTACGCCCCAGGGGTGCCTCAGTGAAAGTGAACTCTCTCATTTAAACCTGACTCTGCAGCCCTGCGGCCCCCTGCAGAGCTAATTACCCTGTAGTTCCAAACTGATTGCTGTACACTAAGCTTAAGCCCTCCTTTATTTATTTACTGACTACATTAATAGCAAAGCCAAGCGGCTTTCAGCTGCTCCTCACTGCACACCTCTGGCTGTTCCCTGCTGCCCAGCATCTCGAAGCCTGACATAGAGCCCCCAATCTTACCACCCTAACTGAATTCCCTGCGCCAGACAATAGTGAGAGAAGATGGTTTTGTTCATACCCTACTCCTGACATGCTGGGCTCCCTCTGTCTGACTCTTGGGCAGTGGGAGAGACAACTGCCAGAGCTCACCAGCTGGAGGGGTGAGTGGGGTAGGGGGTGGGTGGGACACCTTTCATTTACAGGACATGTAATAAATCTGCTTCCGTTCAGCACCACAGCTCTTGTGAAGAAGTACTGGCCATTGGTGTTTCTTTACAGGGAAGTAAACAGAGGCTCTCTCTCTCTCTCTCTCTCTCTCTCTCTCTCTCTCTCTCTCTCTCTCTCACACACACACACACACACACACACACACACACACACGAGGTCCTGTTAAGGGCAGAGCCTCCTCTCCACCCTCACTCCATTGACAGTTTTTATTCCATCAGCTGGTTCCCACAGCACCCACCCTTGTCACCAGGAAGGAATCTCTCCATGTATTGAGTCAAAACCCACAATCCCTCCCTGTTTGCTGCCTCATTCATGTACTTGGCCAGAATTTGCTGGAAACCAGGGACCATACTGGGGGTACGTTCCAGGGCGGGCCTGGGTCAGGTCTCATTACCCCGGTGACTCACATGCCTGAGGAAGTCCTGCAAGGACAGTCAGCTATAGTACCCATGACAAGGTACCTTGCCTCCTTCCTGCTGTGGTTCAGGATGCTCACAGCTGCCACAGTCACCGACAGTTTCTCTGGTGCCCTTGAGTCCTTGAGGCAATACTGGGTTGGTTCTAACCATGAGATTTGGCAGTATTCTGAAGACCAGAAGGGCCTCAAAAGGACCTCTGGAGTCAAGCATCCAGACTCTACTTTGATTCAGACTAGTTCTGTGGCTGTCACACTGCACACTTCTGAGGAAAAGGGACAGTTTGGAATTTAGCAAGAAGAACCTCGGATTCATAGTCAAAAGGATGCTGTGTTTGGGGTCAGCTCTGCCATACTCTGTATGGCTTTGATAGTATTTTATGACTCTTCAAGTTCCCCTCTTCTCAACTGTGAGAGAGAATAGCAATTTTTAGCCCATCTACCCGCAGGCACTTGTTATGTCAACTGGAGTAAGACCCTTAGATCAGCTTTCTAAAGACACCAATGACCATGTAAGTTATAAGGGGATGGGGCAGGCACGGGATGGCCTGGCAGGGGAGCTGGAGGCCTAGACCAGAAGACCCTTTAAATGGCCTGAAATTACTAGCACACCTACCTAGAAGCATAAGTAGGACTCTGTCTCCACCTAGTGGATAGTGCCTGAAAATGAGTATACTGCTCAGGCATCAGGAAAGTGCCTGGGGCGTTACTGTCTTGGTTGAGTGAGGCTGGGTAGCAGAGACTATGATTCCCATGATACCAGGGGCGAAACAGAACTTGCTAAGGGGAGGTCAAAAGGATCTTTCTTGGAGTCCTCCTGACTCACTATATCTTCACTCTTGATCTTTTTCTCCCGGTGCATTCTTGGTGATTTAGATCCCAGCCTCCCAACCCTCAAACACTAATTCATATTTAACCCTCACCTCACCCGGAGGGATGACCAGACTGAGATGGACTTCAGATCCTCAAAGCCAGAAAGAAAGACCCAGGCAGGCCAATGGCACTGAGCACCACCTCCAGGCTGGCTAATAAGAGATGGCAGGAGACTGTATGGGGACAGTGGGCCTTGATGTAGGACTGTCCCTCCGGGGCAATGTGTAAGCCTGACACTGTACAGCCACTCCTTCCCTTGTCCATCTTTAGCTGGATAGGCCTCAGTTTTCTCGACCAGGGCTCTCCCTCCCTTGGATACCTGAGTCCTCAGACCACGGACCATCGTGTCTCTTTCCCCTTTCTCTTGGTACCTCTGGCCGCCTCGGACAGTTGCATTAGAATGGGTTAAAAGATGCCTCCCAACACATTTCTAGCTATGACTCTGGTTAGCTCTACATAGCCTCAGAGAAAATCGCTGGCTCCATATCACCTGTTAGTCTCCTCCCCTTTGCTTTAAAGCTTGGTGTTTTAACTCAATACCTATTAGGGTGGAGGTGGGAGGTCTTCAGGATAGAGTGAGCTTCTAGTGACCCCAGGTGGACAGAAGAAGGAAATGCACATGTGGTGTCAGGCTGGTGAGAAGTCCTCTCCCAACCACTAGCTACCTGGGAAGGAGAGGAGTCACAGTGACAGAGGGAGGGTACCCGGGACCTCCCATACCTGACCTGAGACACTGACCCGGCTCTCAGAAATCTCTTAACCACTAACCTCCCCTTTCTGCCTCCACCCATCCCACACGCCAGAGCTTGATCTTTTTCGTTAGTCTACACAAAACAGCTGAGATCAGGCTGGGCCACCTAAATGAGATTTCTCTGATCTCAAAGAAAATTAAAAAACAAAAACAAAAATCACATGGACAGCATCACATGAAGCCCCAGAGGGTCTCACAGTGCCTTTCACTGCAGGCTTCCTGTCTGCCTTCACAGACTGGGGACTGCCACTAATTCCCAACACGAACAAACTCACCAAGGGAGCCCCCTGAGTGCTGTGTTTGGGCTTCTGGGATACGGGGATATAAGGCAGGGTATCTATGCTCTGTCAAAGGTCAACCCTTCCTCTTGTGCTCGGCACGGTCTTCTTAAGCTCTTGGCTCATGCATTTCTCTCTGGGGCCCCACTTCTCCCCGACCTGACCAATCCCTTAAATATCGAAAACAGTCTTTCTGCAGTTTAGGATTGAGGGTCTGTTAGTTCTCTTATAGCTAAGAAAAGCCAAGCATCTGGATTTTCCCAGAAAGTTGTCAGATTCTGAGAATTCTGGCTTTAATGGCAATATCTACTTACATATACTAATCCTAGGTTTCCCCACATTACTCTGGACTCCTGTAGGCTAGGGTCTATACTGGGCTTGGCCTGAGTTTCTTGTTACTCCATGTGTGAGTTATGCTGAATGTTTTAGCCTCTGCCAACCACAGGACTGTGTCTTTCTCTCCTGAGGCTTGAAAGCTGTTTGAATGTGAAATGTCCCTCCCAGGCTCATGTGTTTGAACACTGGGAAGCCAGCAGGTGGTGCTATTTGAGAAACTTGTGGGAACTTTAAGAGGCGGAGCTTTGCTGAAGGAAGTAAGTCACTAGGAGAAGGCTTCCTGGTTTCGTATTCCAGCCTCACTGTCGGTCCACTTTCCACTTCTTCCCTGCAGCCTTAAACTGTTACTTTCATAGAGATGTCTTCCTTACCAGGATAGATTACAGCCATGCACACGATTCTAGGAAAGGTCCTAAGCAATGTGGCCATACTCTACCTCTCTGGCCCACTTCCTTCTGTCATCCTGGTGCTTAGTTCACCCTGCCTTCCACCTGCTTTGAGGACAGGGCAAGCTTTCACATGAAGCCCCCCCCCCCCTTTGCCAAGATGTCCTTGGTCCCACCAAGGACCTATGCATGGCTGCCTCCTTCACATGCAATTCAGGTCTCAGCTCACCTACGCCTTGCTTTTCATACCATGTACCACCATCTGACACGATCCTCTTGTGTGTGTTTCCGGCCCTGCTGGCCTTGTTTGTACCATATGCTTGTTTACAAAATATGCTTGCCACACAACTGTTATTACAACCAATTCTAATATTTATGTAACACCATCATTTGTCAACTATTACTTTAGATCTCTACATTTTTCTAATTGGAGTATTATGTATTAGTTGTTAATTCTACAAAATAGGGGCCAGAGAAATGGCTCCTTAGGTAAAGGTACCTGCTGCCAAGGCTGATGACCTGAAGTTGGTCCCTTGGACACCCCCCTCCATGGTGAAAGAAGAGAACTGACTCCCACAAGATGTCTTTTGACTCCACCTCCCTCACTAAGTATATAAATAAATAAATAAATAAATAAATAAATAAATAAATAAATAAATAAATGTTAAGATGTGCACATAACTGTACAAAATAATGGTTTTTACTATGACAGTTCTACATGTACATATTGTAGCTTGTGCTGGTATGTTTTTCTTGCTATGCCATCACGCCTAACATGAGCAACTCAAAAAGAATGAAGAGTTTATTTTGGCTCATGGTTTGAGGGTGCAGTCATCATGGTGAGGAAGTTGTAGTGCTGAGCGTGTGAGACAGATGACCACATGGCGTCAGAGTCTGGAAGCAGAGGCAGGTCAATGCTTGTAACTGGCTTTCTTCTTTGTACTCAGTCCGAACCCCCGGCCCATGAGACAGTGATGCCTAAATTCAGTTGGGTCTTCCGAGATCAGCTAAACCTTTCTGTAAACATCCCATAGACACATACAAGGAGGTGTGTTTCCATGGTGATTCTAAGGCCCATTAAGCTGACAATGAAGACTTAACCATCATAGCCTTTGATTGTACCCCCCCCCCCATCCCATTAACTTCTCTTGTCTTAAGCCTTTATTGGAAACACTTTAAAATGAAAATTTTCAAAGACACTCAGGAGCTGAGAGAATGAATTAATGAACACGTCATAAAGCCCATCATATAGAGTCAAGATTACAAAGACTTTGTCAGCCCTGCTCTGTCTTCCTCTCTGTCGTGATCCTTAGTTTCTGTATAAGTATATAAATATTTAATATCCCAGCCATCATGTAATTTTTCTTCTATGTACTTCCATAGATTAATTTTTTAGAATGAGTTTTCATCTGGACATGGCGGCACAGACCCTTAATCTATAGCACTGGAGAAGTAGAGGTGAATGGATTTCTGTGAGTTCAAGGTCAGCCTGGTCCTCTTGGAATCTTTTACAGCCAAGGCTACACAGTGAGAGTGCTTGAAAGAAATTAAAAGAAACAAAAGCTTTCTTCTATAGTAGCCATGTTGTTCAGACACTTTTAAAGATTAAGAATGAGGGGCTAAAGAGATGGATAAGAACACCGGCTATTCTTACAGAGGACCGGGGTTTAATTCTTAGCATCCACATGGTGGCATACAGCTGTCTGTAGCTCTAATTCTAAGATCCGATGCTCTCTTCTGGCCTCTGTGGGCACTGCATGCTTGTGGTACACATACATTCATGCAGACAAACATTCATACACCTAAAACAAATATAACTAAATCTTAAAGATTAGGAAAGATTCCTCAATAGCTTTACACAGTCTCTGTTCAGATTTTCATGACTGTCTTAAAAATAACTTTTTGAAGTTTGTTTTATTAAGGAGCCAAACTAGGCCCACACATTGCATAGGTTTGCATTCTTCCTGAAGAGAATTGTTGACTTGCCAAAGGCAGGCGTGAGACTTTGAAAGCTCACACTAGGGCTGGGTTGTGTATCTGGGGAGATCCTAAGGAATGTAGTCACCTGGTTGACCCAGCTTTGGGACAGCAGAATGGGGACAACTGGCCTCTGTGAAACATGGAGGCTTTGAAATAACCGATGCTCCCTTTTACAGGGTCACTGAGGGGATAACTGAGAGGGACCTCACAGAACAGCTAATTGCTCCTCTTGCTCAGTTCTTTGGCTAGCTTCTCCCAGATGGCTGGAACATCTGTACAACTCTCCCACTTGTTTACAAATTTCCTCTTTATCTTGTATCTTCTGGAGCTTGTGGGAAAGGGTCAATTTCCATGTACCACTTACTGTGGCTCCCAGACCAGCTGCTCAACAAAGCTCATAGAGTTTTGTTCTACTGGTTCAAAACATACCAGAACACACTCTGATGTCTCTGTATTAGCGACTTTTCTCATTGCTGTTACAAAATACCTACAAAAGCTATTCAAGGAAGGAGAGATGTAGCTTGGCTTATAGTTTCAGGGAGATTCTTTATGGTTAGGAAGTTATGGCAGCAGAGCTCTGCTGTCGGGAAGCAGACAATGATGAAAGAGGTACTCAGCTCACACTTCATTCCTTCTGGGACCCCAGCCCACAGGACAGTGCTGCCCACATTTGGGATGGGCCTTCCTTTCTCAGCTAAACATTTCTGGAAACATCTTCACAGATGCACCCAAAGGTACATTTACCTGGTGATTCTAAGTCCATCTGAGTGAACAGTGAAGATCAGCCATCGCAGATGTGTTGGATTCTTGTTCTGTGACCTGCCCTGAGCCTGTTCTAAATTAACTATTGGTATAACTTCGGCAGGCCAAGTTGCACCAGGACCAGATTTTCTGTTTGTCCTGTGGCTATCTTAGAGCTCTTGAGCTCAGGACATAAAATGTCCTAATGGGTGCATTAAATTGACAAGGAGAGAAGAGAAGAGACTGGTCTGGAGGACGCAGGCGTGAACTCTGGGTAAGGAAGGCTGTCCTGCACAGTGGAGAGTCTCCCTGGGGCTCTTTGTTTCTTTCTGTAGATCTGAGCTCCCACTTGCCTGTTCTCACTTCTGGAAACATTCTTTAGTAGTCCTCATCACAAAGGTTTATCTAACACATGAGCTCAGCTTTTATTTACCTGAAAATGTATTTATCTTTCTACTTTGAAGGGTGTTCTTGTTGGATATAGACTTCTGAGCTGATATTTTTTTTTAATTTTGTTTTATTTTGACTAGAGTGTCTGCCTTTGTCTCCCAAACCCCCGGTGTGTCTGGTGGGAATAGAGCCACGCCCTTTCTCTCGGGTTGGGTTCACATTTTTCAAAAGTTTAAGTCTGATGTACTCAGGTGTGAGCTTCCTCGGGTGGAGTCTGGCTGAGCTGCCTGGGTCCGGGGATTCTTCATGTGTTGACCGAATCTTAGGAGCTTCTAATGCTTTGGTCTTGTGTTTTCCTGTCCTCTTCCCCTTTACTAACCCTAAGTATGCTACACACTTTTATATTTTCCCACAGGTTACTAACACTCTGTTAAGTACATTTTGGTGTAATTTTTCTCTTTCATCTGATTGCTTAATTGTTTTATTGATCTTTTGCACACTTCATTACATTTCATACATGATCATCACACTTTGCTCATGACATTTGCCCCCGTTTTTCTTCTCTTCTTTCCCCTCCCCTCCTGATTCTCTCTCTGCTTTTTTTTTTTAACTTTTTTTTAGATTTATTCACTTATTTTATGTATATAAGTACACTGTAGCTGTACAGATAGTTGTGAACTACCATGTGGTTGCTGGGATTTGAACTCAGGACCTTCCGAAGAGCAGTCAGTGCCCTTAACCGCTGAGCCATCTCTACAGCCCAACTCTCTCTCTGCTTTTATGTCACCTATATCCATTCATACTTAATATTTTTGAGTATGCATATTTAATCTAGATTTCATATGAGTGAAAGACGTAATACTTGTCTCTTTCCCATCATCCTCTCCTGCTTCATCCTTCTCCCTATGGTTTACTTCCTGCACATGCCCTTTCTACTCCAATATCATGTGTGTGTGTTTTAAAGTCTAGACTCCTTGTACGGCAGGAAACAGGGCATTTGTCTTTTTGAACCTGGGTCATGGCTAAATATGATGATCTCCACTCTCCTTCTTTCTCAGCAAATGGCACTGTTTCTGTCGTCAGTACATCTGAGTAAAAACACCATAGTTGTAAATTTCACATTCTTTATCCTTCTGATTGGATAATCTCTGTATTTCTGTTTCCAAGTTTATGGATTCTTATTTTGACACCTTTAGCCTGCTGTTAATGTCATATTGCAAACTCTTCATCTCAGACATCAGAATTTCATTCTACAACTTCTTTAAAATAAGATAAAAAAAAAAAAAAAAACCTTTTTCTGTCAAAATTTTCTTTTTGTGGCTCATTAAAATCACCTTTTCTCTTAACTCCTTGAATACATTCATAATGGCTTTAAAGTCCTGGTCCATTAATTTTAGCATCTAAAAGTCTATTTCCACTGAAACCTTGTCATTTTACGGATAGCACTTTCTTGTTTCTTGACATACTTAGCTTTGTATTCCTGGAGGCTGGGAATTGCCAGTGGTATGGTATTAGAAGCCTGGACTATGCTGTTAACTCATTAGAAGCAATAATATCTTTCCTTCGCCAAGCTGGTTTGGATCAGTATTTTCATCAAAGGAACAGAAAGCAAACTAGATCAATGGGTCTGGGGAGATGGCTCAGCAGGTAGAAGCAGTCAGTATGTGTTTTAGTTTGGTTCCTGTTGCTGGGCTCAAACACTAGGACCAAAAGCAACTTGGGAGAACAAAGGGTTTATTTGGTTTACAAGTCATAGTCCATCGAGGGAAGCTAAGGCAGGATCTGAAATAGAGACCACCGAGAAATGCTGCTTACTGGCTCACTTTCTTGCTTTCTTGCTCTGCTCACTGGCTTGCTTTCTTACCCCAGGGGTGGCACTGCTCTCGATGCGACAGGTCCTTCCACATCCATCATTAATCAAGCTCACAGGCCAATCTCATGGAGTTGATTCCCTAAGGTTCCTTCTTCCCAGATGACCCTAATTTGTGTTAAGATGACAAAAACTAACAACACAATGCACAAACATAAAGACCTGAATTCAGATTTCCAGAATCAGATAAAAAGCCAGGCATGGCTTCCTGCAATGTAACTCCCATGCCGGCTGGGAGCAGAAGAGACAGAAAGGCTTCTGGGAGTGCTGGCTACCAACCTAACTGAAACCTATCGCATCCAGCTCAGACTCAGGGGGAGAACCTGTCTCATGGGAATAACGCTGAGAGCAAGAGAAGAGACCCAGCATTCTCTTCTGGTCTCCATGGGAGTTCATGGCTGTACACACATGTCCACACGACACACATGTCCACACAGGCAGACAGGCAGACACACACACGCACGCACGCACGCACGCACACACGCACGCACGCACGCGCGCGCTGGCAAAACCACCAAAACACCGTGGAGAAGCGGAAGCCTCTCTTGTGGATTCAGTTGCTTCCTTCTACAGTGATTTGTTAAGTCTTAGCCTCCTACTTCAGAATGTGATTCTTACAGGGGCAATTAAGTTAAAACAAGGTCGATAGAGTGGGTCCAACCCTGTATGACTGATTTCCTGATAGAAGCAAGAGTTTGAAACACAGAGACACACACAAGGAGAATGACACACGAGGATGTGCTGCGCGTCCACAGGAAGTGTCCAAGACATCCAGAGAGCATAGATGCTAGGGGAGATTGGGACACACGCCACAGCACAACACGCCACAGCGCATACAGTGACGCGAGGCAAATGCTATACAGATAGTTCCTGCCTAAGATGTACCGGCATGGAGAAAGGTCTGCACATGTTCAGTCCAACACCTTACACTGCAAATGTTTCTAACACCTACAGGTCTAGATACAGAGGGCTGAGCTGTACCTCCTTACCCTGGGGTTCTCAGCTCACAACTTAAACACCTGCCCTTTCCCATCCCCACTTTCAGGAAAAACACCATTTCCAACTGTGAATGCTGCTTCCTGCGTCTCCTGGTACATTTGACTTGTTTTGGCACCCGTCCTTGCTTTTCCCTCTCCTGTCAAAATATTTAGTGTTTCTCTGTCAAAACCTCATCCCCTTTTAGCTACCGCCCTGTGTCTTTCACAGCCAGGCTTGTTTTTTTTTTTTTTTTTTTTTTTTTTTTTGCAAGCTTGTTTTCGCTCCCTGTCTACACTCCCTCTCACCTCAGCTCACTCTGGTACCGTAATCTGGCTTCTGTTCTCTGGCTTTACTGATGTGCATCTGTCACCTTTGATCTTGATTAATTCTGTCCTTGTGCTTTCCATAAGTCTATTTACTATTTTAGTAACATCTTCATTTGGATGCTTAGCTCATCTGTTAATGGCTTTTCCTGTTTACTAAGTATTTAAGGCTGTGAATCTTCCTCTTTCGGTCATGCTGGACCCCCTCCCCCTCCCCCTCCTCCTCCCCCTTTTACCTCCCCTCTTTGGCTGCTATTTGCTATTGTTTGGTTTTGTTTCCTCTTCCATCTGAGTGTTCAGATGAAAATTATAAACAATTTTGGGTACCAGATTCCCTTGTTTTCTAGTTTTGACATTAGTATTAGTCTGTAGCACTTTGGTCTGAGGAAATACTGGATTGTTTTTAATTTAGGAGAGTTTGGGGGCTTGTGGTTTTCTGTATAGTCGAGTGTAATGGCTGTTCTATTGCTAGCTTGGAGAGAAAGGATATTTTCTGCTTCTAGATTGTAAAGCTTTCTGTGTTAATTCACTAAATTTGTGTTAACTACATGCTTGTGTGTGTGTGTGTGTGTGTGTGTGTGTGTGTGTGTGTGAGAGAGAGAGAGAGAGAGAGAGAGAGAGAGAGAGAGAGAGAGAGAGAGAGAGCAGGTGTAAGAATACATGTGTGCCCATGCAGAGGCAGAGGTCAAAGCAGGGCACTGAGAATCTTCCTCTACCTCTGTCCACTTTACTGCCTTGAGACATTCTCCTCATCTAAACTTTAGCTTGCCTTTTGGGTTAGGCTGGCTAGCCAGTGAGTTCGCAGAATCTGCTGGTCCTAGTCTGGTAGTGCTGGAGGTACAGGCAAGAGTAGGCGAGCCTGGATTTCATGTGAGTGTTAGAGATGAGCTTAGATCCTCATGCTTACAGAACATGGGCTCTTGCCTACTGAGACATCTCCTTCCATGTTTTTGTTTCCTGTCATTTCCAATAATTTAAAGAAGCATGGGCAGAGGAAGCCTCTACTTTCCCCCCTGGATTGACTTTATGTAGTGCCAGAGCAAAAGAGGTGTTTTTGTGATTGGTCACTAGCCCGGCATACCATGAGGAGGGGATGGGTGAATCACTCCTCTTATCCTTGAGTAAGTGTGTTGGTCTGGTGCTGACTTAACAAAAGGTCCCACTCTGGCACCCTTACCAAGAACATTTTGTTTCTCACAGTCTAGAGACTGCAAATTCAATATCAGAGTCTTGGTTGCCTGGGTTTCTCGCGTGCAATCTCTCCTTGGCTTGTGGGTGGCTGCCATGTGACTGTGTCCTCTCATGGCCCCCTCTCTGTTCCCCTTCTGCTCCCTTTCCCACTCCCCACCTCTGTCTGTGTACATCTCAGGTGTCTCTCTCTCCTTCTTGCAATGATGCTGGTCCTATTAGATTAGGGCCCTATCCTTAGGACAAAAGGCTCTGTCTCTAAATACTCACATATGTGGTTTGATCTTCAGTAGATAAAAAATTGGGGAGCAATACAATTCTGTAACAATGGGGGATGGAAGTAGGAAGCAGAACAAAAGAGGGGTGGTGCCTTCCCTCATATCTAGTCCCAGATAAGCGTCTCACCAAGGTGGTGGAAGGGACTCTAAATTAGATCTCACATCTCCACCTGTTTAAATGGGCTCTTGAAGAACAAATTCAGTTCAGCTACATGACAAATATTCCTTATCCAGCATCTTTTTCCAGCCCAGAGCTCTCTGTCTGTGAGTCCTAGACCTGAGTCAGATTTCTAATAGGGTTCTTCAGCCCCAAGCTGAGCATGCTCAGAACCAAACTCATCGCTTCTCGCCCTCTCACATCCCCCCACACCCTTTAAGGACCCCTATTCTGCCTGTATCCCCAGTACTATTAGCATCTATCACTGGTCTGGGATAGAACTAGCGGGTTGTATAGGAGGTGTGGTTCAATAAATACTAAATATGAATACCTAACTTGGGACTTAGTAGAATGCTTGCTTAGCAAGTACAAGGCCTGGGTTCAGCCTCCACATCACAGAAATATCAAGTGTGGTGGTGTACATCTGTACTTGAAGGTGGGGCACAGGGTCACCCTAAGCTACAGAGCAGTTGGAAGTCAGTCTAAGATACACAAGACCTCATCTCAAAAGTAAAAACAAAAACCCAACCAAGGTACCTTCATCTTCTCACTGGTACCTGTGGCTGTTCACAGGGGTTTGTTGGACACCAGGCAAGCTACTTAAATTATTCGAAGGCTTTCTGTAGAAGAACAATAAGGGGAGAGGAGGAGACTGGGGCTCTGAGCCAACGCCACTGAAAAGTCTGGGGGCAGAGGAGGGAAGTACAGGGATCTATTGGAGGTGACCAGACAGGAGAGGTGACAGAGACAAGTAGCTACAGAATGGAGGGCTCAGGAAAATCCCTTCACTGGCTGCTTTGTCCTTCATTCAAGTATTTAGGGGTGGGACTTGGGTTGTGGCTGGAATGTGGCTGGATTCCTGAGAGTAGTTTGATCAGGAAGGTTTCTGAGGACCAGGCTGTCCCATCTGGGAATCTCCACTGCTTTCCATGGCTCCTAGGGAAGCCATAGCATCTAGTGGCTCACACAGCATCTGATATCTTGTAGGCGAGTTTTGGTTCACAGTAGATATCCGCCTGGATTCTATGCTTGCCCAGAGTCCCTTGGGAAGTAGATTCCTTCATTTCTTTTGGAAATACTGTTTGTTAAAAGAAATGTTGGTCCTCTTCAGCTCAGGTGAGGTCTGAGGGCAGGGGAGTAGAGGACCATGCCATTTTCAAATCAGATCTTCATTCCCTCCAACCAGCATAGACTGGAGTGTGGGGCTAGGAAGCTGTGATGGTTGGTTTTAATTGTGAAATCAACACAATCTAGAATTACCTGAGAGAAAGATCTCTGAGAGCATCATCCATGAGGGATAGTCTTAATTATGTCACTGGTTTGGGAAGACCAGCCCACTGTGTGTGGCACCATTCCATGGGCTGGGGATTCGGGAGTGTGTTGGAAAAACCACGCTGAGAACTAATTAGTGTGCATGCGTTCATTCATTGACACCTGGTCTTGACTATGGGTGTGATGTGCCTAGCTGCTCCATGTCCCTGCCACCTTGACTCCCCTGTAATGATGGACTGGAATATGGAGCTATTCACTACAATGAATCCTTTCCCCTTTAAGTTGCTTTTGTTGGACATTTTATTACAGCAACAGGAATTGACACTAAGAAGTTACTATTAGGAGCTGGTCACGTTTAGAATGTAGATCCTCCCTGAAGGAAGACAGTTGCTGCCCCTGACATATGGGGTGGGAGACCCTGAACGCCTTTAACTTTCTAAAGTCAGATGATCCTGAGCAGACTTATCTGCTCTTTATACCCAGCAGAGGAAGCAACAGGACATCAGGAAGGGTAGGGAGCCTCCTTCCGAACACAGTGTGGCCTTTACAGTCTTTACCGTTCTGCCTGGTTGTCCCTGTGACTAGTGAGAGTGTCATAGTGAGTGGCTTTCTGATTTGTCTCTAGAGGAGGAATGGCTAGAGCATTAAAATCAAATAATGGACATTGTCCTTCCTAGTCAGCTTAGATTGTCAACTTGGCTGGGAGTTGCTGATCAGATGGACCTGTGGGCATATCTGTGGGAGACTTTTGATTATTAATTGATGTAGGAGGGCCTCATTCACAGTGAGAAGCATCATTCCTAAGCATGTGGCCCTTGGCTATTTAAGGACACTGGCTAATCATGAGCCAGACAGCAAGTCAGAGAGTGAGCCAGCAAGTGGCAGTCATCTGTGACTCCTGCCTTGTCCTCCCGCAGTGATGGACTGTGACCTGGGAGTGTAAGCTGAAGTAAATTCTCTCCTCCTCTAAATTGCTTTCGGCTGGAGTGCTTTATCAGGGCAAAAGAACGGAAATGACAGGTGTCTTTCCGCAATTCCCAGAAGAAGAAGAAAATCCAATATACTTCTCCAATTAAAAATTTCCTACAATCAAATTTTCTAATATCTTTGATGCCTGCATCAATTTATTTGTTACTATAACCACTCCCTCCCCACAGATGAAACAAATGAAGAGGATGCCAATAGCAACTAGTAGCATGCCAAGCTCAATACCCACTCTCCTCGCTGGATCTGTGGGCACATGTCTCTTATTCTGATACACACATACATCTGAGCAGCACAGAGTCATGCTTCCTGCTTGCAAAACTATTCATAATTTGTTTATTAGAACTACAGAGACAAGTAGTTCCTGGTGTGTTCCAAAAAGGACCAAGACTTCCAGGCGCTCTGCCATCTGAAGATGTTTAAGAAGCAGTTAATTGCTCAGGAATCAGATGGCAAAAGCCTGCAGGTAGGCAGATGGGTTCAGGCAAGAGAATCACTGCCCCACTGAACAATAGGTTAGAGGCTGGGCCAGAGGCAGGATTATAACAAGATCCCTGGGTCCAGGCAGTCTTCTCTCCTCATGCCCTTTTAATCTTGCAAGTCTCTTACTGGGGTCCAAATGCTACTGCAATTTTATGTCGATTCTGATTGCTGAAAGTGCTATTTGAGCAGGCCCCACACTTTCCATCTGGGCCCCACTCTGTCAAGGAAGGTTCTGGAAATACAGCTGGTACTTAATGCATATTCATTGACTGGCTTTTGAAGCATTCGATGATCTTGAAGGGACCTCTTGGCCGTGAAGAATGGAGAGTAGGGAGCCAGTGACCTCATGAGAGCAAGCCCATTCTTTCCTCCCGGATACCCATTCCCACACACTTTGCCTGCCCTCAGCATTCACACTGAGTCTTGAGCGGTGCCTAGGGCTGTGAGTCCACATGAAATCCCTCATTCCAGAGTTTATATTTCCAAGTTGTTCACTCTCTGCTGCCAACTCCAGCCAGTCTCAAACTGGGTTAGATGATATCTTAGTTAGGATTTTACTGCTGTGAACAGACACCATGACCAAGACAGCTCTTATAAGAACAACATTTAATTAGGGCTGGCTTACAGGTCCAGAGGTTCAGTTCATTATCTTCAAGGCAGGAGCATGGCAGCATCCAGGCAGCCATGGTGCAGGAGGAGCTGAGACTTCTGTGTCTTCTGAAGGCCGCTAGAAGACTGGCTTCCAGGCAGCTAGGACAAGGGTCTCAAAGCCACAGTGACACACTTCCTCCAACAGGGCTACACCTTCTAATAGTGCCACTTCCTGGGCCAAGCATATTCAAACCACCACGTTTCAAGCCTGGCCCCATAGGCTTGTTCAAACGCATTAGTCTATGGGGCCATACCTAGCAAGACAGGAAACTAGCTGGGCAAACTCCAAACTCTCCACTTCCTTGTCTGGTGTCAAAGATGTCTTCAGATCTACAACTCCTTTTTCATCTTTGTTGACTGCAACAAACTTCTTTCTCCTGGGGCTGTTTCCCCTCCCTGTTAGCAGCTTTTCTCAGCAGATATCCCATGGCTCTGGCATCTCTAACATCTTGGGGTCTTCAAGTCAACTTCATCTTCACAGCTTCTTGTTCCAATGTCTGGGATCCACACATGATCTTCTGGGCTCCTTCAAAGGGCTTGAAGCACTTCTTCAACTCTGCCCTCTGTAGCATTCTAGGCTCTGGTTGACTCCACTGCACTGCTGCTGTTCTTGGTGATCACCCCATGGCACTGGCATCTCCAAAACACTGGGGTCTTGTGCTACACTAGGCTTCCCCAGTAGTCTCTCATAGGCTTTCTTCATGGTGCCCAGCTTCAACTTCTTTTCATGACCCCTTCAGTCCTGGGCCATTAACTACAACTGAGGCTGCACCTTCACCAATGACCTTCTCTGGCCTCTCGCAGTGCCAAGCCTCAGCTGCTTTTCATGGCCCCTTCATGCCTTCAAAACTAGTACCACTTGGGTGACTCTTATACATTATTGAGGACAGCTGCAGCACGAGGTACAACCTTGGCTATCTCTGGAACACAGTTTCTTTGTGCTCTCAGAAAATACATGTCAGAAGATTTTATCTCAGTGATGCTGGCTTCTACCTAATTACCACTAACTTCTTTGTTCCAGCTAACCAACATCAATTGTCCCAGCAGTCCCTTCTATCCTTGACTCTAAAGCCAAAGCCACATGGCCTGCTGAAGCTGCCAAGTTCCACTGCTTGCTGAGGCTGGAACATGATGCCCCTTATTCTACTACCAGCTTTCTGTTTTCTAGCTTCCTCACTGTCTAAGCCTGGCTGTCCTGGAACTTGCTCTGTAAAGTGACCCTGAACTCAGAGATGTGCATGGCTCTGTGTCCTGAATGCTTGGATTATGGACTTAAGTTTTTCTCTAATTAGAATTTTCTCTATACCAGGTTGGTCTTGAACTCAGAGATCTCCTTGTCTCTGTCTCCTGAGATTAAAAGTGTTACCACCATGCTTGGACCTAATCTTAGTTGGGTGAGATCTTGCCCCAAAGTCAGCACTCTCTTAATCTGTTTATCTCCTTGAACATAGGATTCAGCTCCATTTCACTCCTTGATGCCCTTTATATTTTTCCTTTCTCAGCTTGCTCCTTTGCATTAAAATGCTCGTCATAAGAGTGAGCTTTAGTGGCTGGGGACCTCAGCTTGGGCCACAGGGCTCCATAGCCAATTAGCGACCGGAGAAAGCTACCCTCCCAGGGGCGTGGAAAAGCCGTGAGTGGGGTTAAGACGAGCACCACTTCTCACCGGGACCGCCTGGAACCGCAGGACACAGGGACTGAGGTAGTCGGGCATAGGAACCTTCCGGTTTCCATCTCTGGCAGGAGACCTCAGCTTGGGCCACAGGGTTCCATAACCAATTAGCACCAGGAGAAAGCTAGCCTCCCAGGCTCTCAGGACACAGAGACTGAGGAGGAAAAGTCAGGGACAGGAACCTTCCGGTTTCCATCTCTGGCAAGAGACCTGTGCCTGGGCCACCAGGGTTCCATAGCCAAGTAGCTCCAGAAGAAAGTTACCCTCCCAGGAGCATGGAAAAGCTGTGAGTGGGGATAAGACAAACACCACTGCTCACCGGGAACTGGGGACCTCAGCCTGAGCCACAGGGCTCCAGGAGAGAGCTGGTATCCCAGGATTGCTGACACACCTTCAAGCATAGGCAAAACCACCACTTCTGATAATAAATAGTAAACATCAACTCAATGAGGGAAACCACACCCTAGAAAACACAAGAAAGTAATCTTTCAACAAACTGAAAAGAAGATAGCCACACAAACCTAAAAGTAACATCGAAAATAACAGGAACCAGCAATCACTATTCCTTAATATCTCTTAACATCAATGGACTCAATTCCCCAATAAAAAGACATAGACTGACAGACTGGATCCATAAAGAGGACCCAGCATTTTGCTGCATTCAGGGAACACACCTCCATAATAAAGACAAATACTACCTCAGAGTAAAGGGCTGGAAAACAATTTTCCAGGCAAATGGTCCCAAGAAACAGGCTGGAGTAGCCATTCTAATATCGGATAAAATCGACTTTCACGCAAAAGTCAGCAAAAAAGATAAGGAAGGACACTTCATACTCATCAAAGGAAAAATCTACCAAGAAGAACTCTCAATTCTGAACATCTATGCTCCAAATGCAAGGGCACCCACATTCATAAAAGAAACTTTACTAAAGCTCAAAG
>CM052706.1:69009187-69029891 GCA_028551405.1 Uromys caudimaculatus
CCTGAGCGAGTCACAAAAGAATGAACATGGTATGTACTCATTGATAAGTGGATATTAGCCCAAAAGTTCGGAATACCCAAGTTTCACTTTACAGTAACTGCTGGACTGAGAGTGAGGTCCCAGATGGAGGAGTGGGAGAAAGGAGTGAAGGAGCTGAGGGAGTTTGCAGCCCCATGGAGGGAGCAACAGTGTCAACTGGCCTGACCTCCCTGCCCTGGTCCTCCTGGAGGCTGGACCACCAACCAAAGAATACACATTGAGGGACCCATGGCTCGGACCACATATGTGGCAGAGGAGCACCTTGTTGGTCATCAGGGGGAGGAGAGGCCCTTGGGCCTGAGGGTGTTAGAGGCCCCAGTAAAGGGGAATGTCAAGGTGGGAATACAGGAGTTGGTGGGCGGGTGGGTTGGAGGTGGAATTCCCTCATAGAGGTGGGACAGGGGGAGGGGATAGGGGGTTTCCAAAGAGGAGACCTAGAAAGGGGGAAACATTGGAAATGTAAATAAAGTATCAAAAAAAAAAAAAAAAAAAAGAGTGAGCTTTAGTAACCACACAACAGAATTTATACCAGGACCTTTTCAGGCTTCCTTCGTCAAAGCAATTAATCTAAATCTTTTCACCTTAGCCTCAGGCAGACTCTTCGAACAATGGCAAAAGCAGCCATGTTCTTCACCACACTCACAAACACAGTCCCTAGGCCACATACTAAAGTTCTTCATTGAAACCTCTTGGGCCAGCAGGCCTAAACAGTTCCAATCACCCTCAACACCACCATCTTCCATATTCCTACCAGGATGGTCCATTAAGCCCCACTTAGAGCATTCCATGGATTTTCAAATCCAAAGTCTAAAAATCTATATTCTTTCAAACAAAAACATGATCAGGCCTATCACAGCAACACCCCACTCCTGGCACCAATTTCTGTCTTAGGGTTTTACTGCTGTGAACAGACACCATGACTAGGCAACTCTTTTAAGGACAACATTTACTTGGGGCCTGCTTACAGGAGCATGGCAGTGTCCAGGCAGACATGGTGCAGGAGGAACTAAAAGTTCTCCATCTTTATCTGAAGGCCGCTAGGAGAAGACTGGCTTCCAGGCAGCTAGGACAAGGATCTTAAAGACCACACCCACAGTTAACTTCCTCTAACAGGGCCACACTTTCTAAGAGTGCCATTCCCTGGGCCAAGTGTATTTAAACCATCACAGATGGGCTAAGCTTTTGGGGAAATGTGCTCCTCCAAGCCTGGCGTTGGTTCTGAGAGTTTAAAACTGTTGTAGTTTGAATGGAAGTGTTCCCTATAGGTTCTTGTGTTTGAATGTTTGATCTCCAGTGCTAGTGGCACTGTTAGAGGAAGTTGCTGGCCCTTTGCAAGGCAGGACCTATGTAGAGGGAGTAGGTTATTGGGTCATCTCCTGGCCTTGCTTCCATGTATTTTCTACTTGGTCTGAGGAGATAGAATTGAACAAAGCACCCTTGCACTCTTGCAACCACAGTCACAGCTGCTCTGTTCTGGTACCCTCTCCTCCATGATGGGCTGTATGCACTCATCCATGAGACCAAAGAAATCCTCCTCAGGGATTTGGTGAGGAGAAAAGTAATTAACACAGAATGTTCTGGAGCAGATGAATGTAAAGGATGCTATGGTCAGCATCAGCCATCATTCATTCATCTATTCTCTCATTCATTCAGCTCTCTGTACCTGTGGGCTTTCTGGAACGTCTCAGTCCCTGTCTATACAGGTAAATATGTCTTGAAGCT
Organism: Uromys caudimaculatus; assembly: GCA_028551405.1. Taxonomy (NCBI): domain Eukaryota; kingdom Metazoa; phylum Chordata; class Mammalia; order Rodentia; family Muridae; genus Uromys; species Uromys caudimaculatus. The sequence continues at coordinate 69,010,949 of CM052706.1, forward strand.
GAGAATACAACTGAGGAACATGTCTGGCATTTGGTCTCCAGGGATAAAATGGGCATATTCAAGGGAACAGGAAAAGGATCAGATTGTCCCTCCAGAACACATAGCTCACCTCCAAGGTTCTAACAGGAGCATCGTGTAGAACTGTCCAAGAAGATGAGGACTAAAAAGAAGGAGAACAGAGGGACAGCGAGGAAAAGGGGGAGGGGTGAATCTGCCTCCTGAGCAGAGGAAGGGGCATAAATAGCTGGCTAGAGACAAAACTGGAGCCATAAAGATACACAGAACAGGCCAGAGCATACGTGACAGAGTGACAGCCAGCTCCTCAGGAGTGAGTTTTCAGCTCTGGTGGGTCAGCATCACTGTTATCCTAGCAGAAAACTCCAGAACCTTCACACCAAACCTGAGGAATCTCTGTGGGCCTCACAAGGTAACCTTTCCCTGTTGAGATTTGTAAAACACAGAGAAGCCCTTCTTTGGGGTTGGGACTGGGGGGTGGAATCACCAGTCATCCACGGATGGTGGGTGGAATAGAATCTTTTGACCTCATAGAATTTCAAAGAATGAGGAAGAGCCACCATGATGCCTCCATTCTCCAGATGTGCCCCTCCCAGTAACACAAGGCACCTGGAGTTGATCTCAGATCCCTGTAACTTTACAACCCGCAACCTTAAAAATAAATACAGAGCTGGGAAGATTGTCTAAGAACCTGTTTTATTTATGTATCAACACAAATGATATACTGAGAAGGCTATCAGCAGGAAGTTAATGCTCATGACCACGTGGTTGCTGGGTAGGGCTTGTGGCAGGGGACACTGGTAGTAAAGGATTGGAGTCACTGTACGGCCTCAGCAAAGGCTGTGGGCTCATAAGGCAGTCCTGCTGACTTCAGGCAGAGTCTCTGTTTCTCCTTGTACTTGCTTGAGTTCTTTGAAGCCGTGGGTAAGGCAGAGGACAAACAGGCTGAGTGTCAGGCATCCTCTGTAGAGAGAATACATGAATAAAACAAATACAGCATAGGGTCAGCGGACCCTGGGCTAGGGTCAGTGGTCCCTGGGCTTGGCCAGTAGCTAGCTCTGTGACCATAGCTCCCTGTGAGTTTCACTTTCTTCATCTGTAAGATGTGTGACTGAGACCCTGGCAGTTTATGAGAGGGAGAGAGTGGAGAACAAGAGGGAACATATGTTTGTCCCATGAGCTGAGCATCACCCAGTAGGACACACTTTCTCCTCCAGAGAGAGCACCACAGCCAGATACTCGGGTACTGCAAATGGCCTGACAGAAAGGAGGATATTCTAAGTGACGCTCGTGTGCCTCGCTTTGGCTATCAAACTGTTGGAACAATGGACCCCTGAGAAGTTGATTTCCCACCATCAGTCTGCCCACCACTCTCTCTCCATTAACCTGCTCTAGTCAGAGCCCTCACAGCAAATGCTTTCCACGTTATTATATGAGATTGCCAGGTAAATAGAAATATTTACTTCAAACAGGGAAATTTACAATATACTCCACTAATGGCTTGGGATGGAGAAAAGAGTTGGACCCGAGACATAAAACTACACTTCCCCATACGTTTGAGGGCTTTGCAGTTTTCTGTGGTGTGAAGAGGCGTGAGCTCCCACCATCTCCCTTTAAAAGTAATTTGGGATTTGCACAGTGTTTTTAATGATCCCAGGGATAGAGTCTGGAATCCTACAATCCTACAAATTCCAGGCAGATGCTGTACCACCAACCATGTCCCCAGTGCTCTTCTCTTCTTTCGTCTCTGAGACAGGCTTTCACTAAGTTGCCCAGGCTAACCTTGAACTCTCTCCCTCATCCAGAAAGGCCATGGGCTCATGATTCTCCTGCCTCAGCCTCCTGAGTAGCTAGTATTGTGGGCCTGCACCACCAGGCTGAACTGGCATCTGCAGTCTCTGGGCTCATGCACTGTGCCCTCTATTGTTACCCCTTCTGAGGCTGAAGGCTTGTCGAATGAAGTGTCGGGCTTCAGCACAGGGCGATGTGGGGGTTCACCTTTAGTTTCCTCCTTGTTCCTGTGATCTCTGGTGTGACATCAATATCTCAGAAGCTCACTTTCCTCATCCCTAAACTAGAAACAACGGCTGTGCTGGCTAGTTTTTTGTCAGCTTGACAGAAGCTATAGTCATCTGAGGGGAGGGAACTTCAGCTGAGAAGTTACCTTTAAATGACCATGTAGACAAGCTGGTGGGGCATATTTTGTTAATTGGTAATATGGGAGGGTCAGCTCACTAAGGATGGTGCCGCCCCTGGGCTGGTGATCCTGGATGCTATAGGAAGGTAGGCTGAGCAAGCCACGGGCAGAAAGCCAGTAAGCTGCACCCTCCGTGGACCAGGTTCCTGCCTGACTTCCTCCAGTGGCGGACTATGGTATGGAAACATAAGCAAAATTAACCCTTTCCTCTCTTGCATGCTCCCCTCCTTCTCTTCTCTCTCTGAGTGTGCTCTTCTTCCTCTCTTTTCTTCCCCTCCCCTCTTTCTCCTCCCCATGGCAATAAACCTGCCTTTATATATTTAAAAATCAATCAATCAATCATCAATCAATCAATCATCACTCAACCCTTTCCTCCCAAAGTTGCTTTTGCTCATGGTGTTTTATTGCAGCAATGACTGCAGCCTTCTGTGATACTATGATACCCCTATTGAAAATGAAGGAACCTGGAGCTGGGCACACAGAGAAAGTGAACCTAAACCAGCACAGCAGCTTCTTTTTGCAGAAAGGGTGATCCATGACCCAAACCAGGCTAGCAAGCATGCATGGACAAGATGGCCTCTGTCTTACTTGGCTGTTCCTCACTGGGTGAGTGAGGTTCAACCTCACACTAGGCTAATTTGGAAAGCAGGGCTATAGAGGGAGTCCATGGAGTCCACGGAGCTTGGGACGTGAGGAAGTGCGCACACTGCCTTTAACCTGCTTTTGAGGAAAGACTGACTTCCTCACACTCTTAAGGACACATTGGTGGTGGAAACATAAACAATGTTACATATAAAGATCAGGGCCTGCCTTGTGTATATGTATGAATAAGGAAACATGAGGAGAGCTAGTGTATCCGTTATGCTTCTCACTGCTGTGACAGAATACCCAACAAGAAACAGTTTAAGGAAAGAAGGGTTTGCTCTGGTTTCTAGTTTGAGGGGATCCTCCTGTCATGGCCAGGGGAGGCAGCAAGAAGGGAAGTCACACACAGTGGCAGTAGCAAGAGGCTGGCAGGTCACACTGTTACAGTCCAGAAGCAGAGCAAGAAGGAAGTTGGGCCAGGTTTGGCTGCAAAACCCCAAGGTCTGTCTCAAAGGAGACTCCACCTCTTAAAAGCCCTACAACCTTCTAAGACAACACCGCAGGAACCTAGCAGGGACATTCCACATTCAAACTGCAGCAGCTAGGGAAGCCCTTTTACTTTCTTGGTCTGATGTGATCCACCTGACCCCATCAGGGAAAGACATTTCTCAGGAAGTGGCAGCGTTCTTATAAGCTGAAATTTGAGAAAGGTAAAGAGAAGCAGATCAAAGGAAGGGTGGGGTCCTGTGCTGGTATTGGGGGAGAGAAGGGATATGGGGTGTGTTGTGCTAAGACTGAGTCTAAAGCTCTTCAGGAAAAAACTAAAGATGTTTGGGTACAAAGCTGAGCTGCTGTGGTCTATGTTGAATGTTTCCCAAATGCCTGTGCATTTAAAGGTTGTCCCCAGGTGGGACCTTTCTTCGGTGGAGCCTTGTGGGAGGTCTTTAGGTGACAGGGGCAAAATTAACGAGTCTGGGAGAAGACCATGGGACTCTGGGTCCTTCTTTCTCTTTGCTTCTTGGCTGCCGAGGTAAGCAGTTTGCCTCTGGGCCATTACTATCTCATGGTGCACCATTGCCCTTATTACCTTCAATAGGGGCCACCTGATCTTGGATTAGAACCCCTTTGTGACTGCAGTAGCTTTTACTTCTTCTTTGGAGTTAATTGGTTCCGGCATTTTGTTAGAGTATCACATGAGCATATATAGGGACAGTGTCTTAGAAGGTACTGCTAACACTTGAGTACCTGGTGTGACTGAAGAGGCCAGCGCCTCAGTCAGACAGATGAGTGTGGAGGCAACTGTTGATGGGGGTGGCTAGGGATGAGAAATTAACTTACTCAGTAAGTATTCAATCAGAGGGGAAGAATTTGTTCCTGTACCCTAAATGACATCTTCTCATCTCCTCCTCCTCCTCCTCCTCCTCCTCCTCCTCCTCCTCCTCCTCCTCCTCCTCCTCCTCTTCCTTCTCCTCCTCTTTCTCCTCCTCCTCCTTCTTCTCCTTCTCCTTCTTCTCTGTCTCTGTCTCCCTCTCCTTCTTCCTCTTCTTCCTCTTCCTCCTACTCTGCCTCTTCCTCCTCCTTCTCCCCCCCCTCTCATTTTGGTTTTTCAAGATGGGGTTTCTCTGTAACAGGGCCCTGGCTGTCCTTGACTCACTTTGTAGACTATGCTGGCCTCAAACTCCCAGAGATCTGCTTACCTCTGCCTTTTGAGTGCTGGGATTAAAGGTACGCACCACCATGCCCAGCTCAACCCCATCATTTCTATTGAAAGGATAGATACTGCTAAAAACGGGGCCTTGAAAAAGTTCAGGGGTGGGGGACTTCCAGGCATGGTGGTGCACACCTTTAACCCCAGCATTCAGGAAACAGAGGCAGGTGGATCTCTGATGTTCAAGGTCAGCCTGGTCTACAGAGTGAGTTCAAAAATAGATGGGGTTACACGGATTCAGATTTCAGAGCAGGGCAGACATTGAGGGAGGTAGCTGGGAGCACCGAGCTCCGGAGTAACCACAGTCCATCGGTCAATATTTACTCAGCTTCTGACATCTGCCAGGCACAAAGACTGTGAGAATGAGTAGTAACGGTCACCACTGTCCTCTCTGGGCCGCCAGGGACTGGTAGTGGCCCTGCTGCAGGAGGTGCAAGTGTGCACAGACACGCCTAAGTGGAGGAGATAAGGATGCTTCTCAGAGAAGCAGCTTCAGCAGACCCTTGAGCTAAGAGTAGGTACTGGGCTATGGGCAGGCAGTGTGGTAGAAGTAGAGGTGGGCTCTGAGATCTAAGGCACTGAAGATGGAAGAAACAGTGCAGCTTAGGTGGGAGCCACAGACAGGTTGAAGACATGTACGGAGACTCGATGAGGAGATGTCATGAGTCTCATACAGAGAGACTGGACCCTGAGGCTTTCTGCCAGGAAGCAGTGTTAAGTTGTGCCAGCACCAGTTTGACAGACTCACATCTGAAGACTGGGTTCTGAGAGCGGCAGGACATACCTCCCATGGCCTTCTTTAGTTCCCCACACGGTGACATATGAAGGGACTCTGGCCAGCCCCAGCTTGGCAAACATGGCTCTGTCAGCCTTTGCCCCTTACTCATTCCCTCAGCCTTGCTAAAAACTCTTAGATTCCATTCTTAAAACTAGTCACCAAGGTCTGTTTCTTTGTTTGGTTACTTCCCCCTCCCGAGGCTGACCATCAAAGGCCAGCTATCAAAGTATTGAAGTCCAGCAATCGAAAGCCACCTTTTAGCTCCCCTAATTAACCTGTTCAATCAAAATCAAACACCTCATCCTATCATGGGGCTTCTCCCTTTACCTTTATAAATGGCCATTTGCCTCTGATCCATGTCTGTGTCCTCTCTCTATCTAGAGACAGTCCTTTGTCCTCTGGGTCAAATACCCTTCCCCTTCTCCCCTCTTCCTTTCCCTTTCTCCCTTGTCCTCTGTCCCCTGTATTTGTCTCTTATTCTCTGCCCTTTGTCCTCTGTGGCAAATGAATCTCCCTTGTGCTGAGAACTTGGTTTTGGGGTGTCTTGTACCGAATACCAGTCCCTTTAACGCCCATTTTGACTGGGCGATCTATGTTACAGGGCCATGACAGAGTCACACATATACACATGGATACTGTTATGCCACTTGCCTTCCCTTTGTTCTGGGAGGACTCTTGTCAAAGAAACACAGCATGTGCCTGCTGTGCAAGGCTCTGCCCTCATTCTAGTTGAAGAAGATATGGCAGATAATAAAAACAAATAAAAACTGATGCTTTTATGTGAGAATCCAGGAAAAAGACTAGGCAGGGGATACCGAAGGCTGGGGAAGGCTGTGAACTGGGAATTGGTAGAAACACATCAGAACTTGAGCTCCATAGGCAGTCGGCATAAGAACAGGTCTATATACCTGGTGCTGAGCCCAAGCTCCCCTCGCTCTGTAGCAGAACTCCTTGAAATAGGAATTGCCTCTGGTCCAGGTGTGCTGGCTCATGCCTGCAAGCCCACTACCATTGAGGAAGCTGAGACAGGAGGATTTCCATGATTTTAAAGCCTGCTCCTTGGCTTATCGGCAAATACCAGACCAACCTGGGTTATAGTGTGAGAGTCCAAAGAGGGCAGGGAGGGGCCCTAGAGAGATGGCTCAGTAGTTTAGAGTGCTTTGTGTTCTTGCAGATGACCTTGGTTCAGACATCCACATTAAACAGCTCATGACTGCCTGTAACTCTAGTTCCAGAGGACCTGATACCATCTTCTGGCCTCTACAGATAGCCTGTACACATGTAGTGCAATAAACGCATGAAAACACACACACACACACACACACACACACACACACACACACACACACACACACAAATTTTAAAAAGAAAAGAAAAAATGCTTCTCTAAGCAGGATCTCTAGGCAGAATGGAGTTGCTTACAGAATGGATCAGTCTGAGCCCCCACAGAAAAGTCGCCTTTTAACTCGTCAGCCTTCCCTTCTTCTCCTCAGGTGACCCCTTGAATATCTGTCTCTAATTGTAGATACTGGACTGTAAGGTGCTTTTTCTTCTGGTCATGACAGAATGCCGCTTGGACTTTGCCCTGTAGCCATGACAACCAGAGCAACACAATACAGAGGTAACCAGGTCTGTGGTGGCGACGATGGCACCACTGATACTCCCTAGGGAGGATCAGAAGATGCTCCCCTGTATTTCAGCTCTTACTCCCTCCCCTAGCCCCAAGGGGACTTGGGGGATGCTAAAGAATACGAAGTGAAAGGTTGATCAAAGGCAGGACTCCATGATGCAGCCGCCATGAGGCCAACATCCATGATAGGTCAGGACTTTTGTGGTGATGAAGCTGTCATCCCCTTGCAGGAAAGGCCAAAACAAAAAACTAGTAAACAAACAAACCAAACCAACCAACCAAACAAACAGAAAAACCCAAAACAAACAAACCAAAAAAACAACAACACTGGGCTCACCAAGCTGGATTTTGGTGAAATCATATTTTGGTCTTGTACTAGTCTCCTTCTGGCTACCTGGACATGGGTTTACATCTTTCCAGGAAAAGCTATTAAGATGCAATGCCCTTGGGAGACTGAGTCGTGCTTCTACAGGATGGATCTAAGACCTGTGGGAGCAGATCTGGAGTTTTCTTGGTTTTTCTTTCTCTGGGCACAAGGGGGCAGCAGAGCTCTGAGCTTAGCAGGCTTCAGGGGCAGTGTGACTAGGAAGATTCTTCCTCCCTCCCTCCTTTGCTAGACCACTGCCTGCTTAATGCCTCTTGTCCTCCTAGATCCCAAGCCCTGAATGGGATAATCACGAAGACACTAGAGCACAGTCACAGCAGATGACCTTTGCAAGAGAAAGTTTTTTTATCCCTCAAAACTCCCAAAGACAATGGACTTGGGGCAAAGTAGCCAAGCCCAGTGGGCAGGGCATACCCAGGTCATTCTATTCTGCAGTTGTTAAGGCCAGAGCAAGTGAGCTGCCATTTGTGAGGGATGGAAAGCCTAGTGGTAGTTGGTGATGGGAGGGTTCTGGCAAGGAGCCAGACAGTGTGAGCAAGAGATCAAAGTCAAGAAACCATGTGGGCACTGAGAGAGATCCAGTTCAAAGAGGCAAGCCCTAGTGTTGCAACCAAGAATAGACCCGTGCGCCACGAGCTGGCTATGCACCTCTTCGGCCAGTCGAAAGGGCTTTCTGAACAACTTGGTACATTTCCATGCCTGCTTTGGGAGAACTGACTCTGCAGGCCAGGGGCAGCAGGGATTGGAGGCTGGGAAGGAGAATTGGAAGCCAGCAAATGGATTTTAAAGGGGCCTTGTTCCTTGTGTGGGTGGTGCTTCCCATTTCCCTATGCCACAGTTTTGCAAACTGTGAACCAACAGAGAAACTGATGAAGGAGGCTGAACTGATTAGAGATGCCTGTACCTCACTCAAAAAAAAAAAAAAAAAAACACAGTTTCAGAAGCAAAAACTACAAGCAAAAAACCAAAAACAAACAAACAAAAAAACCTGTTTAATTAAGGTCCATCAAAATTAGGTTTCTGATGGAGTCAAACTGAGTAGGCAGACGGGTCAAGGAAATACTTGGCACAGATAAAACCCAGTGGCCCAATCCTGGCTAGAAGAGACAGAGAAGATCTGTGGTTTCCAGCAACAAGATAAGCAAAGATCAGAAGGACTGAGGGCGGTGGCTGGGAAGCTTACAGAGATTTCCACAGGCAGCAAGAATGGATTTTTGACAGAGAGTATTTAACTTTTACCAGTTTTCTTCACTTGTGAGACGAGGCTGGAGGGAGGGTGGGGGACAGCCAGACCAGCTCCCAACCTCCTTGTCCTAAGGGATCAGTGGATGGCTTTGCTTGGACCAGATTCTGTGACCTTCAGATCCAGGCCCATTTTCTTTCCTTCCCTATGGCCCCAACTCTGGGATCCTAGCTGATCAAAGAGCCACACAAGAGAAGAAATCTGAGTGTCGAATGACCACAGGCTGCCTCCCGACCCTCCACCCACTCACTGGAGGAACACAAATGAGCACTTATTTCATGAAGCCCATGATCTGTGGGGCTCATCGTATTGTTTAGTTTAGCTCACTGACATGCAGGCTTACCTACAGTCAAACTTCTCAGAGAAAAGCAAAACATTAAAGTATACGTAGATTATGCTAAGAATAGAGGCTGGGGAAGTGTAGTGACACAGCAGCCGTTTGTTAGGGGTATGCTCCCTGTGCCCTGGACGGCCCAATGCCCGACCCTACTTGTCCTTTGGAGTTGGAGATGAGGTGACGTGGAATCAACAGCACATACTCTGTGAGCAGGTAATAAATGCTGCAGGAAGCTCATCTGAGCTGTTGCAAGCTCCTTTAACACCCTCCACCCATGCCCCATTGGTCCCAAGAAAATATCTCTCCCAAACAGCAGTTCCCATTTGGCTGGCATTGTTTGTACCAGCAATCCTTGGTCTCTCAGGCAGTCTTCAATTAGGTCCTCCTGTAGGAGTTGCCTTTGTGGCTGCGCGTGCGCGCACACACACACACACACACACACACACACACACACACCCTCATTTATGCAGAGGTGACCATCTCTATTCCTCCTACAGGGATGTTGACTAGGGTTGTCTGACTGGGGAAATCTGGTGGATATATTAGGGCTCAGCATTTCTTGTTCGGTTAACCTGTCTCGCATAAATGCCTATTCGGGTCTATGCAGAGGAGACATGGATGTCTATAGAATCATTGCTTTGGGGCCTGGGAGACAATCTGAGTGTCTGTGACTGGAGGACTGGATAGATGGATGGACAGTACAAATCATAGGAGCCTCACAGTGATGAGAAGCTATTGACTTGTGCACGGAGAGACAAAAAACCAATCATGTAGGAGCCTACAAGATGGCCAGCGGGTAAGGAGCTTACAGTCAGACATGATAATCTGAGTTCGATTTCTGGGACCCACAGGGTAGAAGGAGAGAAATGACATTTTCAAGTTGCCCTCTGACCTCCATACTAGTCACACACACACACACACACACACACACACACACACACACACACATACACACACACCACACACACACACACACAGACACACACAGACACACACACACAGACACACAGACACACACACAGACACACACACACAGACACACACACACGCACATACACACACACCACACACACACAGACATACACACAGACACACACACATACACACACACCACACACACACACAGACACACACACACAGAGACACACACATACACACACACCACACACACACAGACACACAGACACACACACACACACCACACACACACAGACACACACATACACACACACCACACACACACAGACACACAGACACACAGACACACACCACACACACACAGACACACACAGACACACACACCACACACACACAGACACACAGACACACACACACCACACACACACACACACACACACACATACCACAATGAATAATGTAACAAGAAATTTGAATCTGTATCTCTCTGTAAGTACGTTAAACATGTCAGAATGACTGCCTGTCTGCATCAGAATGGAATCAGGAAGGGAAAAAGAAAAACATCAAGTGGCTGGGTCTTCCTCGTCTGCAGTTCCTTAGCTCCTTAGCTCCCTGACAGGAGTTTGCACGATAATCACAGGTATCCATCTCTGAGGCCTGGCTTTCTTTACCAAACCTGACTCTCAGCAGGCTATTGAGTCTACCCTTATTGTTTTAAGCCCATGTCCAGCCTTTAATGCTTTTTCTGATTTAACAGGCATTTTTCATTTAATCATCTGACCTCATTTTTTTTTTCCAGAAACAAAACAATAAAAGAAGAACAGCAAGATAAAATCCAACCTCGGTCCTGACATCTTCTACTCAGATTATAAAAGCATTTGCTTTAGACACAGATGATACATAGAGGGAGAAAATGCTGAAATAGCATTGCGTTTGTCAGCATTCGTAGGAATGAGACAGATGTTCCGACAGGTATTTTACCATGCAGTAATTAGCAGGAAGTAAGACAGAAAGCATTGGAACGGGGGCTGAGGCTGGTTGGTAGAATGCTCGTCTGGCACACATGAAGCTCTGGGTTCCATCCCGAGTGCAGCATGAAGCCAGGTGCTGTGGCACTTGCCTGTAATTCCAGCACTTAGGAGGCATGGACACAAGGTCAGCTTTAGCTATAGAGCAAGTTTGAGGTCAGCTTGGGCTACACAAGACTGTCTCAGAAAGAAGGGAGGAAGAAGAGAAGAAAGGAAAGAGTGTGTTTGTATGTGTGTATGTATGCGAGTGTGTACATGTGCATATGTATGTGTGTACATGTATGTGTGCATGTGTGTGTATGTGTGTAGTGTTTGCATATGTGTACATATGTCTGCGTGTGTGTGTGTGTGTGTGTGTGTATAGTATGTGTGTGTATGTCTGCATGTGTGTATGTCTGCATGTGTGTGTAGTATGTCTGCATGTGTGTGTATGTGTACATGTGTGTGTATGTGTATATATGTGTATGTGTGTGTAGTGTGTATGCATGTGTGTGTATGTGTGTGTTTGTGTGTGTGTGCTCGTGTGCATGTAGTATGTGTGTATATGTGTGCATGCGTATGTGTGCATGTTGGGGGGAGACAGAAATCATTAGAGCAGAGAAGAGAGCGGAAAGATAGGGAAGCAATGTTAGCATGGGCAACATCCTCACTCTGGGAGGAAGAGGAAGAGAGTGGACAGAACATCCAAATAACTAAGATGATCAGCTTTTGCTCTCTGGGAACTGAGGAAGCTCTGCCGGGCTGCTCTGGAGTTTGGTACAGCACACATGGTTCCCTGGCCACCCACCACAGCATGGTGGCTGGTACCAGCCTTGGCAAAAAGCCCTGACCCCTACCGTCCTCTCTAAGGGTCACAAGCCATGTAATGAGGCTGGATCTGGAAACTAGCCTGGTTTAGCTCAGCTATCTTTCCCAAGTAGTCTTCAGCTGTCTCACTCCCAGGCCAAGCAGATGCCCACTAACAGTGTTCCTGAGCAGCCCCTCCTAGGTACCCCTCTCAATGCTTACTGAAACCCACAGAGTGGATTCCACAGCCAGTTTAAAACTTCAAGATACGTGTTCTTTGATCAGATACTATGTGGCTGAATCTCTATGGCTGTGCATCCTCGACCTGAGCCCTGTGAGCGTGCGCACTATTGGAGCAGTGTCTGATGGGGCATCTTCTTGTGGGCTGCAAAATTGTGGTTCCCTGCTGCCCCGCAAAGAAGGCTACAATCACCAAATGCAGCCATCAAAATCTGAGTCAGAGCTCATGGGGCCACATCACATTTGACAACTTATCATTCTTGTAATGTTCATTACTAACAGCTAAGCATGTGAAAGGCCCCGGATTGCCAGCTCTTCTGATTGGTCTCAGGCTGCTGGTGCTTCTATTCCAGGAGTTATTTAATCTGGCTCTAGTTTGGAATTCTGACACTGGCCTATATATAGCATGAATTATGGTTTACACAGAGAACCAGAAGTCTTCGTTGACACGTCTCTGCAATATAAATGAATAACCGCTTCTATGAAGCAGGCTCACCATTGCTGGGGTGTACCTGAGGTGTGGATCTTTTTTAAACAAGTGGGAACCATGGAATGTCAAAAGAAAACTCCTTTCCCTGGGACCTGCATTTACACCAACACCTTCTAGGGCTTCTAGTCTGGGGCTTGCCCACAAGAGAGACCAGAAGAGGGTGCCAGATACCCCAGAACTGGAGTTATAGGCGATTGTGAACTGCCCAAAGTGAATTTGGGGAACTAAAGAGGGGTCCTCTGTTAAATGCAAGCTCTTAGTCATTGAGCTGTCTTTCCAGCCCAAATGGCTCCATGGTTGCTAAGTGATTTGGCTCCACTAGATCAAAAAGAAAAAGAAGCATGCTATATCCTGAGAGAGGAAGCCTGGATGGCGACCTATATTATCTTTCAATTCTCTTGAACTGTAAACCTGTTTGGGATGACTGTGTTTGGACATAACTGGATTTGGGTGGTGGTGGGCCGCTTGTTTGATTTGATTAGAGTTTGAGAGAAAAACTACAGGGCAGGCAAGCTGCAAATCATAGCAGCTTCTAGAAGGAGGGGGATGGAGAAAAGTGTTGAGTTACAGTCAGCAGTAGTAGTCTGAAAACAGCTGCACGGAGAGAGATGGGGTGTGGCAGGATGGTTCTGCAGAGAGCTTCCTAAGTGAGAAAGCCCAAGAGAATCAGGGCCAGCGTGCCTTTGGTTTTGATTGGTGTCCAAGGAAGAGACAGAAAAAAGTTAGCACTTTCCAGGCAGATCTCAGAAAAGCAGGCAGGCTTGGCCGTGAAGACTTGCACGCAGCTGAATATAGGATGGATAGATAAATAGATAGATAGATCTATAGATGATAGACAGACAGATAGATAGATGATAGATGATAGATAGATAGATCTATAGATGATAGATAGGTAGACAGATAGATAGATGATAGATAGATAGATAGATAGATAGCATAAGACTAAAAGTTTCAAACCATTTCCACATAAAGATAACTATGGGATGGATGCTGATTGACACTGCAGGATCTTAGAAGTCTTCCTTTCTTCTGCATCTGTAGTGGGGCACAGTCTCTCTTTCCTCCAGCTGGCACCGGGGGTGGACAGATGTTCCACTATAGTGACAGCTGACATAAACACTCATCGCTTCTCTTTGCAGCCTTTCTACTGTTTAAGCATCCCTAAACAGTAGGTCACTTTTGCCTGCTTTATGCTTCATAGAAAGGGAGTCTACAAGGTCTTCTTGAGATTGACTGCTTTCACCCCACGTCACTTGGAGAATCCCCAGCTGATGCCTTTAGCTGCAGTGCATGTCTCATTCTGGCTTATTCCCACTTGATTTGCTCCACTGTTGCCGGGCAGTCATGGCGTTTCTAGCTGGGGCTGCCATGGTTCATCTTCATTTACATTTGAATGAATTTGGAATCACGACACGTACTTCCGGGTGTGTCCTTGAGGACATTTCCTGAAAGGGTTGAGTATGCAGAGAAGACTCAGCTTGGGTGTGGGCAGCATCATCCCATTGGCTGGTGTCTTGGGGTGACATTCATCTCTCTCTGCTTCCTGTCTGGATACAATGTGACCAGCCACATCACACTCCTCCTACTATACCTTCCTGCTGTGATGGTTGTATCTCCTCAAACTATTAGCCAAGATAAACACTCCCTTCCATAAGTTGCTTTTGTAGGGTATTTAGTTACAGCAACAAAAAATGTAATAAAAAAGGAATATTCTAAACAATGCTGTAAAGAATACTGTGGCTATGTCCCTGGTTTTCTCTAGGTGTGTGTGTACCTTGTAGTGCAATCTCTCAGTCTGCTGTACACACACACTCATGTCTATGGTTAATGTGAACAATTTGTTCATTTGTCTGTTCTCTGACAAATGTGTTTGGTTCTGGTCACATGTCACCTGTGCCAGTTTGATGCATGTGTAGTAACATTTCACTATGATTTAAATTACATTTCATTGATGAAATTAAGTATCATTCTATAGGTTTGTTGGCCATTCTTTTGTGATAAAAGATCTGTTCAAGTCTTCTCTTTACGTCTTTATCTTCTTTTGGGTTTGCAAAAGTGTCTTTTAAATTCTGTATCCCAGACATGTCTGGTGGCTCACATCTTTAATCCCAGCACCTGGGAGGCAAAAGCAAGCAGATCTCTATGAGTTTGAGGCCATCCTTATCTACATAGTTAGACCATGTTTCAAGAATCCAAAAATAAGTAAATGAATGAACTCTCTCAGTTCATTGTCAGCTCTATATCCATAACTTTTCTCAGCCTGTTGGTCCTCCTGTCCCTTGGCATATACACGGAATGGGCACTCTTAACTGTCACATAATCAAATATAGAAGTCTTTCACTTATTAACGGCCTTTGTTTCTGGAAGAGATGCTTCCTGACACCCAAGGCTATGACAACATTCTCCTGTATCACCCTCTGAATCTTGAACCTTTTGCTCTTGACATATAACTGGTTAATAAAACTTAATTGATTCCTGCTTGCAGTGTGAGGCAGGGCACTCCTGTCGTTCTCTTCCCTAGAGATACTCACCTAAGTCAGGGCTATTTATTGCAAGTCTATCTCTTCCCTGCTGATCTGAGCTCCCTCCTGAGCATATGTCAAATCTACACGAGTGGGTCTGTCCACAACCCCTCCACTCTGGTCCATGGATGGGCCTATATATCAAGCCCAGTGCCAATACTACTCGGCCTTAATGGTGATAGTTCTCTAATAGGTGTTTATATCTGGTACAAGGAGTTTCTTCCACCTTAGTCTTCTTTCCCAAGAGTTCCCACTCTTGGCCCTTGGCACTGCCTTATAAATTTTAAAAACAGCTGGTCAAGTTCTAGAAAAAAAACCTATTGGGATTTTAATTGGGATTTTACTGAGTCTATAAATCAATTTACAGAGAAATGACATCTTTACAATGTTAAGCGGTCTATTCCACAGAGTGGTGTTCTTTTCCATTTATTTAAGTCTTCTTTAATGTCTTTCAATAAAACTTGATACTTTGCTCCATTAATGGCCTGTATATATTTTGTTGTAGATACTTCATATTTTTTTAATGTCACCATGGGAAAAGCTGATTTTGAACTTCACTTTATAACTGTGGCTAACTAAAAAGGGATTTAATTTTGTCGGTTGATTTTGTACCCGGAAGTTTGGCTTCTTGTCTTCATTCTGGCAGATTTGTGGCTACTTTTCATTTCCTAAAAAGAGGCCATCCTCAGAATGGATCCTCTCCTCTTTCTAATCCTATCTTTTCCTTTATTTTCCTCATCTCCTCTAGTTCCAGTATTTCTGGTAGATTTTTTTTTATTAAACTTGATAACTGTTGTAGGATATAGTTGTGCACACCTTTAATCCCAATATTACAGGAGGCAGAGTCATATGTATATCTATGAGTTCAGGGCCAGCCTGGTTTACATAGCAAGGTCTAGACCAGCCAGGTCTGCATAGTGAGACACTATCTCAAAAAGCAACCAACCAACCAACCAACTAACCAACCAACCAACCTGATCATTGTTAACACACATATCTGACCTTATGTTAAAGAGAAAGCTTCCAAATGCATGATCATTCAGCAAAACGTCTATGCATAATTTGTATCAGCGGATCAAGGAAGCCTCATTCTATCCTTAATGTGAGAAAAATTGTTATTGTGGATGGACACTAAATTTGAGCTTTCTTATTTCTTTTGCACCTTTTGAATAAATCTGGTCATGTCTCCTGTAACGTGCAAATGTGGTGGCTAGTACTCGTTGAATTTTAATTGTCAGACTGTTGTGAATCACAGGCATAAACTTCTTTGCATATCATGTAGCCATCACAGGCTTTTGAATTAGGCTTGATCTAAAACAGGGCTGTGACTGAGTCGAGTAACTAAACGACCCCGTGAGTCAGTCTCCTCACACGCTAACGTAGCGCCAACCTGCACAACTACTCTCAGGTTTAGTAACGTGCAAAATGTTTCAGGCAATTCTTGGGATGTATTAAGCACCATGGATGTTTTAGTGGTTTTGCTGACTAGACAGTAGTTAATTTAGAATTTTTGCATGAGTAATATTTAGTTTGTAATATTTCCTTTTCGCAATTCACCACGGTATTTGGATTTTTCCTAAACTTATAAGCATCGTTGTTGAAGAATTGTGTGTGAATATAATTTCTTTTCTTCCTTCCTTCTTTTGTGTGCGTGCGTGTGTAAGTGTGTGTGTGTGTGTTCATGCCACAGCACATGTGTAGAGGTCAGAGGACGAACTGAAGGAATTGGTTCTCTCTGTCCATCCTGGGCTTCAGGAGTTGTTCTTAGACTGTTGGATTTGGAGGCAAGCTGACCTGAGGCACCTCTCCAGGACTGAATGTAATTTTCAGTTGAATTTATTTAATACTTATAGCATTATTTGTAATTCGTAGATGCTAAGTGCTGGAACTACATGCTTGCAGCACCATGGCAGATTATGCAGTGCTGGGAATCAATCCTCCGGCGAAATGCATGGTAGAAAAGCACTCTACCAACGGAGCCATATTTTCAGCCCTTAACTATGTTTTTGATTGGATTATTCTTTGGCAATTTCATACATTCTCACCATGTATCACGATTATACCCATCCCCGGCCATCCCTTACCACTCCTTACACACCCTCCTTCCATGATCATGACCCCATACAGCTTTATAGCTCATTGAGTCTAAGTGGTGCTGCCTGCTGGCATGTTGGCTGATCTTGTTAGCTTGGCCGCGTGCAGACAACGGTAACCGCAGTGTGCTCAAGAGTGCAGCCGCCATACCGTACCTAGAAGACGCTGTCCGTGTTTTAAACATTAATCTTTCCAGACTCCATCTGAGATTATTTTTCTCTAGCCAACATTCCTTAGCCATGAGTTTGTTTCCTTACCCCGAATTCCCTTTTCTTTGTTTTATATGTTCAAACTGAAACCATTCTTTAGGACTCTCCTCCCCCCCTCCCCCGCCCTCAAGGAAGAATTCTTGCAAGAACAAGAAGACTTCTGGATTGCTTGGAGATGGTCTGTCTCTCTGAACTCAGGGCTTCTTCCAGGAGTTAAACAATTCCCATGATGAGTGGGGCCATTTCTCCTGTCTGCAGGTTTGCAGCTGATCTTCACCACTGGGCAGAGTGCTGCATGCAGTGCATGGCCCTGCCCCTGCTCCTCCCCTCTTCTCCTAACTCCCTTCTCCAGGAATTTCATCACTTCCTGGAATAGTCTGAAGGTCTGCAGTCTATTTCACTGTTAGTATTTAGCAATCATCAGTCTCTAAGGGACGAGCTGAGCTGGAGGAAGATTGACAGCTCTAAGACTCTAAAAGCCAACTTCATAGGGTGACTCCCTGCTTCTGGAGGAGGGGGCAGGAGAGCATCGGGCTGGTGCACAGAGCTGAGACAAGATGGAATCTGCCTTCACCTCCAAGGACACTTATCTAAGTCATTTTAATTCCTTGGGATTACTTGGAAAAATATTACAGCTTTGGGTCCAGACACTGTGCAGAAAATGAGATCCTCAAACATCTGCTGAAAAATCTTTTTAAGATATTCTGCCTGGGTAACTTTGTCTGTCTATATATGAGTCCCATTGTGTCTCGGGGGATGACTGAACTTGTGTCTAATCACCACTATTAGACAGTCTCTTGGCATCACTTACTTGTTCAATGAGAATAAAAGTTAATGTTGGCTCAGCTATTTTACCGTTTACAAAGTTATGTCCATTGTCTTTTGTATGGTTGTGAAAATGGAGGCCAGGGAGCCTGAGTGCTGTCCTTCTTGCTACAGTGACTTTCTCAGTGGCTTGAAGGAGCCATTTCACCTCATGTTTAGAGACTCTAAGAGAGCTAGGTGTGGAGGGCATAGAACTCAAGAAAGGAAGATTGACAGCTCTAAGACTCCAAAAGCCAACTTCACAGGGTGACTCCCTGCTTCTGAAGGAGGGGGCAAGAGAGCATCCGACTGGTGCAGAGGTGAGACACGATGGAATCTGGCTCATCTCCATGAGGACAGCCTGGACTACATAGTGATTTTTTCAGGCTAGCCTGGGCTACAGAGTGAGAGGCCTTGTCAAAAAAAAAAAAAGAAAAAGAAAAAGAAAAAAAGAAAGAAGGAAAGAAAGGAAGGAAGGAAGAAAGGAAGAAAGTTTAATTCTACTCTTGATTAAAAGGAATGTTCCTTTACTCATGAGGTAAAGACTTCCTCAAATATTAAGAACTGAGTGATTCGATCATTAATTAATCTCAGTCTTTAAAGTTGTTTTAATTTATGTATCTGTGTAAGGTATGTGTACATGTCCCATGCTGGTGCATGCGTGGGGCCAGAAGAGGGCATCAGGTGTCTGCTTCCATCACTCTCTCCACCTATTCATGTGGGGCAGGATCCCCTCCGAAACCTAGGGCTTGTGTGTTGGCTAGACTGGAAGCCAGTAAGCCCTAGAGAGCCTCTCCTCTCTGCTCCTCTCAGAGATGGGATCACAGGCATCTGTAAGATGCCTGACTTGTTACACAGGCTCTGGACTCTGAATGCTAGCCCTCATCGCTGGACCATCTCTCCAGTCCTTAAATTCAGTTGTTACACAACAACAAGCAACAACAACAACAGAAATGGCACAATCCCAGTAAAGA
>CM052706.1:69029991-69059770 GCA_028551405.1 Uromys caudimaculatus
CCACCCCCCTCTTCTGTACCAGGTAGTGTAAAGGGAGAACTTCTGATTGACATTGGCTCTGGTCCCACCCCCCTCTTCTGTTCCAGGTAGTGTAAAGGGAGAACTTCTGATTGACATTGGCTCTGGTCCCACCCCCCTCTTCTGTACCAGGTAGTGTAAAGGGAGAACTTCTGATTGACATTGGCTCTGGTGCCACCATCTATCAGCTTCTTTCTGCCTGTGAGTCCTTCACTACACAGACCAGAACCTCTGGGAGCTGCAGAAGTGGCTGAAGAAGGAGTCAGGAGCCTTTGACTGGTCCCCAGTGGTCACCTACGTGTGTGATCTTGAAGGCAACAGGTAGATCAATGGGTATCTGCTCTTCAACTTTCTGAAGGGACCTGGTTGTTTCTTTTAGCCAAAGATACCACTAAAATCCACATGAAAAATGCAAAAGAAACTCAAAGACAGAGACCAAAGGGAACTCTGGATGGAGGATGAGGGTTCAGGAGAATAGCTGGGCTGTCAAACTTACCATATGAGTACTATTTTATTATCAGTCATCCAACACAAAGGTGATGGCTCTGTGCAGGCCTAACACTCACACTGCCGGAAATGGCAAAACATTGACATTTTTGTTTTTTTTAGTCAACAGAAACAATATGAAGCAATTATGAGGAGAGAGTTCATTATTCACATCCATAAAGTCAGAGCCTTTGGGATCTGGGAGATGGTCAGTGAGTGCTTGTCATAGAAGTTGTCCTTCCTCCAGTGTGCCCTCTTAGCGTCTCTATTGAAAACCAGCCGGCTGCAGTTGCATGGCTTAGTCTATACTGTCTGTTCTGTTCCGTTATTCTGTGTTTTCTTGGTGTTGTTGCTGTTGCTGTTTTGTTTTTTTTGTGGAAATACTGTGCTGGTTTGGTGACTATAACTTTTGTTGCTGTTGCTGCTGCTGCTGCTGCTGTTGAAGTTAAGTAGTGTGTGATTTCTGATAGTCTCTTAGTGCTATTTGGGCTTTGTGTGTGTGGTTACCTAAAAATTCTAGAATTGTTTTCCAGTCCTGTCATTAGTGATTTAAGAGGAACGGTATCGGCTCCACCGATTGCTTTGGGTAGTATGAACATGTTCATGACCTTGGTTCTTCAGATCAGCGAACAGATCTTTCCATTTTGTTGGTGTCTGCACTATTCTTCTCCATTGATGTTTTCAGCGTAGAGATCATTGGCATGTTTTAGCTAAATTCATTTTGAGGTTATTTACTTATTTATATATTATAGCTATTGTAATAGGATTGACTTCTTGATTTCTGTTTCAAATAATTCCCTATTAGGGCATGGATATTCAGATGTGGGTTCTGAAAGTTAGTGCTTCTTGGTTAATGGTTAAAGGAACTAGCATCTATCCATCCATTCATCTGTTCACTCACCCACCCATCCACCCACCCATCCATTCATCCATCTGTTCATCCATCCATCCATCCATCCATCCATCCATCCATCATCCATTTATTCATTTGTTCATCCATACATCCACATAACTATGCATCCATCCATCCATTCATCTGTTCATCCATTTATTAATCCATCCATCCATCTATCCATCCACACACCCATTCATCTATTCATCCATCCATCCATTTATCTGTCCATCCATCCATTTATCTGTCTGTCCATGGATCCATCCATCCATCCTCCCATTCATCCATCCATCCATTTATCTGTCTGTCTATCCACCAATGCATCCATCCATCCACCCATCCATTCATCCATCAGTCGATTTATTCACCCACCCATCTATCCACCCACCTGTCCATCCATCCATCCACCCACCCACCTACCTATCTACTCACCCACTCATCCATCCAACAAATCTTGGTTTAACAACTGTGATGTACCACACAATACGAGCTCTTAGGCCAGAGCAGAGAATGAGATAGGAGAAGCCCTTCTGTTCTTGAGCTTCTATCAGAAGTCAGACAAATGTCTGATCATTTAGGGTCTTTGAGGCCACGTTTAAGATTATGGCATTTAGTAACAAGTTGAGAGGCTGTTTTCATATGTCAATTTAACTTAGAAACCTCTAATACATCTAGCATAAGTGAAGATACATTCTCAAAAATGAAGGTGAATCTTACTACTCTTTTTTTTTAAAATATGATTACCTAGGACAGATTTGGTATCTTTCTGTGAGCATTTGGACACTATCACAATGTATTAAGCAAATAAGGAATTTACCAGGATTGATAGAATTTCAGAGAAAATGTATTAAACAGAAATTCTCTGCCGCTATGAGACAACATATCTTTCTGAAATCCAGAGCACGTGTCCTGAAAGCCCAGGAAGCCTCATTCCCATTTTGCCTAGACATCACAGTCCACATCTCATTCAAAGATGAACCCTTCAGTCTAGCAAGATATAAGGAGAATTGCTTATCTCCCATAGAACCATCAGCTCAGAACAATTGCCTCTTAAGACGCACTCCCGTCCCCATCACTTGGCCTGGATGGGTAACTGTACTTTTGGTAGGAAACGCCTGCATCCCTCTCTTATCATCACACCAGATCCAGCAGCTTCGACTATTTTGAGAGCGATAGTGATCCCAATGTCTCTCTCACATCTTCCAGTACCTCTATCAACCTACAGTCCATTTCCCTCGGAGATTATTTCTTCTTTATCTGGAGATATTTCTTGTGCTGATGGCTTACAAGGACAATAGGAGCTAGCTGCTTTCTTCTACTGCTTTGGAAGTGCAACTCAGACATTTAAAAATCATTCATTTCACAATTATTTGAAAGTTTTAAACATTCAGTTACCAAACCCTCACTGTAAACCATGAGATATTAATATCATTGATACCCCAGGTCTGTCATGAGCAAGGAAAATAAATTCTTTTCTCAAGAAATTATATAAATAGAAGTTGGCCTGGTATTGGGCGCTTTAAGAGGCCTTGCTGCTGTTGCAGGGGGCCTGAATTCAGTTCTAAGCACCCACATTTGGGTAGCTCACAGTGCCTGTAACTCCAGTTTTAGAGGGTCCCTCTTCTGGATTCTAAGGGTACCCCTCCACACATACACATACATACACATACAGGAAAAAAAAAAAAGAAAATTTAGAAAGAAGTCATGGAAATAATGGGAGCTAGCCTTTAGCCCCTTGGAACACATTGCATAGCCTTGGGATCTCCAAATTAGCAGCTTTAATGTATCATGTAGCAGCATGTTTGAAATGCAAATTCTGGGGCTGGAGAGATGGCTTAGTGCCTAAGAACACTGACTGCTCTTCCAGAGGACTCAGTTTCAATTCCCAACATCCACATAGTGTTAATTACTGTCTGTTATTGCTGCAGTTCCAGAGGATCTGACACCCTCTTCTGGCCTCTGAAGGCACTAAGCACACATGTTGGTGCTCAGACACACACTGTGGCAAAACACCTATAGATGATTTTTGTTTTGGTTTTTTTTTTTCGAGACAGGGTTTCTCTGTGTAGCCCTGGCTGTCCTGAAACTCACTCTATAGACCAGGCTGGCCTCGAACTCAGAAATCCACCTGCCTCTGCCTCCCAAGTGCTGGGATTAAAGGTGTGCGCCACCACTGCCCGGCTTGTTTTGTTTTGTTTTAAGAAGGAGAAATGCAGACTTTCAGGTCCCACTGACTGTGCACAGAGCTTGGGTTCCTACTTCCATGAGATCTGCTGAGGTGACCATTCGGGTAGGTGGAGCGCTACATCCAGAGCCAAGATTCTTGCAGCCCCACCAGGATGCACAGGGGAGGGGAAGTGAATTATGGGTGTGCTGTCCAAGCTCTTTTCTCCACCTTCTATACAGCGAGTTGGGGTCTGGGGAGGACAGAGACTTCTAGGTGCCCCTTTAGAAAGCACCTGGCCCCACTGAGCCTACAAGGAAAGAGCTGAAACACTGAGGAAGTAGCTGTTCTCTGAAGCCAGAACTCTCCATACAGAGGTTGGTAAGGGTTGGGCATGGTGGTGTACTTTGGTTATCCCAGCACTCGGGAGGCAGACAGCAGGATCATCAAGTTCAAGGCCAGCCTGGAACCACAGAATGAAGTTGAGCCTAACCAGGGCTGTAAAACATGTGTTTATTTCATTACTTTATTAACCTAGCTGTCTGTTGCTTTTATTTATAAGTTCATTACAATCATTTTTTTTTATATTTTAAAAAAGCAAAAAACCTAAAGTCAAGATTGTCACAAAACAAAATAAATTGGATACTATACTAACAACAGGAGTTGGTATATTGTCCAAAATTATACACAACTGTGACAAATTTGTTCTTCACTCCAGTGTTCTGTGTTTGTTGCAAGTGCCTCTGGATTTTCAAACCCATAAAAAGCTTACTGATACCCCTCCTCCTCAGGATCTTGATGGCCGTGGTGACTATCTGCTGACTGATTCTTTTATGGAGATGTCTCTCTTTCTCAGATAGGCACTCTTCCACCTCTCAGGTACATTATCTCTCTGCAAATACTGATCAGATTGGTTGACAAACCTTCAATTAGCCGTTTCCATTCAATCATAAACATCTCTGTTTATAAGTCTCAAAGGGCCTGAAAGTCAGTGTACCCAGAGTAAAGTGATGACCCACCCAGCTCTCCTCCTCCATAGCTAGCATTCCTGGCTCCTCGAATGACATCAACAGACAATTAGTTGGACGACCTTGAAGCCTGGAGGTCAATTTTGTCATCGCTCTCTCTGTTATGGACCACGTCTAAGCCAGTTATAGCTTCTGTACACTTTTCTTCCTGCATGTTCCGTTTCGTCAGTGTTATTCTTGAAACATTTGCCTACCTCTTTACCCATGCTACCATTTCTGAGGAAGTAGACTCCCAGCCCCACTATTGTCCTTTCACTCAAGTCTCTACATCTCAAGACACATTTCTGATCAGGACCCCCTCCCTTCTTTGAAGCAAGGTCTTCCTTGGTGGCCTCCAATTTGTGCTCTTGTTTCTCCTTGCAGGGTACTGTGATTATTGGCATGCGCCAACACATCTGGTCATGACATACCTTGCATATCACCCTTTAGTTGTCCTAGGAGAGAAAGCAAAAGTCCCAGTTTTGGAGACTTGTCTCACTATATAGCCCCGATAACCTAGAACTTGCTTTGTAGTTGGGGCTGGCCTCAAACTCACAGAGACCTGCCTGCCTCTATCTCCTGATCCCGCTGAGATCAATGGTGTACACCACCACACCTGGCCCAGAAAGTAAATTTTAAACATAATTGACAAAGCCTTCTGTTGTCTGGCACACAGCGTTTCATTTGCCTGACAGTGCAGGCCCACTGGTCCACTCTCTGCCTTATGTCTTGCACCGGGTGGCCCTTGTCCATGCTGTCTTCTCAGACTGAGCCACCTTTCTCCCCTCGCTCTTCTCTCTGCCTCAGACAGTGATGGTGTATGTCTTCTCCACATCTCTATTTACATGGCTCCTTTTCTTCCCACTGTAGAATAGATCAAGCCAGGATCCCAACATCCCATTATCCGTTTCACTTACATTTTGACTAGTAATCCTCAGATAACTATTTTCTCTCTCTTTCCCTCTGTAACCCCAGGAAGACAGGAATTGTTTCTCTTTTGCTCATCCCTGAGTCCCCAGTGCCTTTGAGCCCTCCAGTATCCATCCAGCACATAACAGAGGATTAGATGTAAGTGTAAAATAAATGAATGGGTGTATCCTGTCTTTAAGACTCCACTACGTACCTACATTTTCCACCTGATTCAAGTATGGGCTGTACAGAAGGATTATGGGCAATCTTTCTTGCCTCTCAAGTTGGTTTGACTTCTCTTTGTTATTTAGAGATAGGGTCTTGTGTATCACAGCTGGCCTCAAGTTCCTTATGAACTTGAGGGTGACCTTGAACTGCTGATCAACTCCCAAATGCTGGGATTTAGGGCATATGCCACCAGGCCAGGCTTCTTTAGCCTTTATTTCCTTGAGATGTTTTGATGACTTTGCCACAGGAGGGTTTGCTGGAGTCTCTAGGGATGGGGCTTAGGGTGAGGGATCGTAATGGGAAAGGCCCCTGTGGGCATTCTGACTTAATGACATCTGCCTTGCCTCTCAGGGTAGGCAGAATCTCAAGATAACTACTGAGTATGGGAAGACATCCTCACAACGGCTCTTGCCAGGAGTCCTTACCTTTCCTTCCTTCTCTTCCTTGTCCCTTAGGCTTGTGTACATCACATATTTACAGAGGAAATGGCAGCCTCTATTTAACAGAATCGATCTTTACATGGAGAGCAATGGCCACGCTGCAGTTAGCTTTCTGTAAACCAAGCACCATGCTGTTCTGGCGTGTGTTTATCACCTTCTCCTTGAGCTGTGAGTCTGAGTGGTAATTGCCCAGGTCTCCAGGCGAGTCCATTTCCCTGTGGGTGTTATTCGCAGTCCTCAAGGAGCCCTGAGGGGTAATCTTTACACAGCTGCCTTGGTAACTGAGTTCACCAGTGTTTGCTATGAGGCCAAGGACACGCAGGTACCTAGGCAGTGGGAGCGTCTAACAAATTCCCCTCCTCAGGTTGGCACAGTTCCTGTGAGCTTTCGAGATTTCACAGTGGGCTTCACCGTGTGGGAACAATTTTCGTCATCATCTGACTGGCAAGTGCTAGTTCTGTGGTAATTTGCGTCTTTAAAATAGCTTAATACACAATAGAGCACAAAGGTCCACTCTGCTTCTGACGTGATTGATTAAATACACATTCTCATGATGTCCCCGATCTACAATAACATTTTAAAACATCCGGGAAAAAACAACAACAACCCACAAGCAACAACAAAAATCGAAACCAAACAAAACCCCCAAACTGCCATGTTGTATTTCTTTAACCTCTTCTATATGCTTGTTGTGTGTATGTGCAGACAGGTAATTTCATTTTTTCTGATCTACTTTCTTTACCTATTTAAACCTGTTTTTCATAGACGTCTATTGTTTAATTATCAGTTTTTCTTTTTAATATGTTCTGTCAGATTATCTGTGTTTAGCAGGATTGGGTGGCAGCCTTGGAACAAGTCTTGCTACCTTTAGGATAACACTTGCTCTACTCTGCCCAGCACACAAAGAGTTCCCAGAGCAGGAGATTTCAGCATAGGAGAGTTTTAAATGAGGAAAATCCAAGACAAATTAGGACAAAGTGGTGAAAGTGGATGCCATAGGACTGTCTTCATTCCTGATAAAGAGCAGGTAGACCCAACCAAGGATAATTTTAAAACAGATTTTCATTATTTTAAATTATATATATATATATATATATATATATATATATATGTCTGGGTGTGGGTGTGGGTATGTGCCAGTGGGTGTAGGGACCCATGAAGTCCAGAGATGTCAGGTTCTTCTGAGCTGGAGTTGCAGGAGGTTGCGAGCTACCCAGTGTGACTGCTAGGACCTGCACTCAGTTTATAAACTGATGGCATCACTGCTCCGTGGTATGACTGAAACGAAGGTTTTTATTGTAGATATGAGAGAGAGAACAGCCAGAGGCATCTAGAAGAGCCCAAAGCAGAGAAAGAAGTACACTGAATATGGCTAGCACACTAGACATGACAAGGGCTCTCTGCAAGACTGAGGAGAATAGCAGGGGATAGAGAATAGAGAAGCAGGGACAGAACACACACACACACACACACACACACACACACACACACACACAGAGAGAGAGAGAGAGAGAAAGAGAGAGAGAGAGAGAGAGAGAGAGAGAGAGAGAGAGGTATACACAAATAGACATACACACACACACACATAGGCACACACACAGAAAGACAGACAGAGACAGATACAAACACATAGACACACACAGAGATAGACAGAGATAGACAGAGACACACAAATAGACATACACAGAGAGAGAGGCAGACAGACAGAGACAGACACACACATAGACACAGACACACAGAGAGACAGACAGACAGAGACAGAGAGAAAACACAGTGGGAATAGCATGGTTATAAGGAGATTGAGCAGCTGGGGGCAGAAGCCTGTGAGCTAGAGGGAGAGGAGGGGGGGAAGCCTGTGAGCTAGAGGGAGAGGATGGGGGGGGGGAGGATAGGGTGGGGAGGAGGTGAGATGGGCTAGGACACCAGCAAGGACTTTGAAATGTGTGGATATTGAAGGAGTCTGGAGGCCACATGAGCTTTGATATGGTAATAGGCACCACAGGTAGCCATATGTCCCATCTGCCAGAGGTAAGAGAAATGACTCCTTTTGGTAGACGGGAATCAGTTTCACAAGTTTCTAAGGAATGCTGGCTTTTATCTAACTGCCAGAAATCCTCCTACAGCCCAGGCTGAGCTCACTGGACTGCCTTTTGGAGTCTGGGGGACTGGAGTTTCCTCTGGACCTGACACTCAGATCTTCTGCAAGGGCAGGTTGTACTCTCAACCACTGAGCCATCTCTCCAGGCCCCATTTTTTATTCCCTATGTAGATACCAGTGTTTGTTGCTGAAGTTCCCCAGGAACACCTTGCTAAACTTCTGCCCTTTCTGTGTATTTCTCACTCTCTTCTCCCCTCCCATTTTCTCTCTTCTCCTCTTCCCCTTTCTTCTCCACAGTCTTGCTACATAACCCAGGCTGACCCGGCCTCACATATTACCCACACTGGTCTTGAACTCACAATCCTCTTGCTTCCCTTCAGCCTCGTGAGAGCTGGGGTTGAAGGTGTACATCACCATTCCTGGTTGTCCCCCTTTAGAGAAGGTGGCTGATTAAGCTAGAACCATGCCATCAGTAGATGCATTTAAAGCAGAACCCAGTGGTTTTCAGTGTATCCACAAAGTTGTATAATCTCACCTCAAGTAATTTTAGAATATTTTTGTATTCCCCAAAAAACCCTCTACGACTCGGCACTTGGTGTAAATCCTCACCCTTCCTCCCCTGCCAAATCCCTTAGCTTCTGGCAACCTCCGCCCTGCTTTCGATCTCTCAAGCCTTCCTGGACATTGTGTGTAAATGAGACTGTGTAGCATGTAACCTTTGGTTTCTGACTTCTATTGCTTAATATAATGTCTCCTGGGTCCACCCAATGTTGGCCATTAATATTCTCAAGTGTGCATCTCCCACAGTTGAGTTACTCATAGGTACTTGGAGTGTCTTGGGTCATTTAAGGACATACATCTACAAGTTTTTGTGTGGATATGTTTTGTTTCTCTAAGGTATATGTCTATGAATGGAATTTGGGGCCATGCAGAAATTTTATGTTTAACCTTTTCCAGAAATGTCTAGACTATTTTTCAAAGGAGCTAGACTATTTTAAGTTCTTACCAGCAGTGCATGCAGGTTCCTTGCCAACACTTGCTATCTGTGTTTTTCCTGCTAGTTCTCCCAGTAGATGTGAAGCACGGTTTGTGATACTACCTTTCCTATGTTCATAAGCATATGAAAGGTTATAGCAAACTCAAAGGACGCTGGCAACTAAATGATTGCCCCAGGCTCAACATTTTTAATCTCTCAGACTAGATGGCCCTGGACCGCTTCCCCCACCTCGAGTCATTCTGCCCAGAGGCAGATTTAAGTCTTCTTCAAAGCATTGGCTTTTCCTTATGAGCAGAAGTTGTCCCAACTTAAGCTCTTCTTTCTTGGCTGAGGCTGGAGCACCCTCTTCTGTGTCCATCAACCTTCACCCTCACACGGCCATCTTGTCTCTGGGATCTGTATCAGACAACAGGCTCTGTTCCCGAGTTTACACCTGCACATGTGTCAGGTGCTTTGCCCAGCAGTTTCTTCTAAGGGCTCTGCAGCAGTGAGCAGGGCTCCTAGTGGAGCTCAGGGCCCGGGTACATCATACACTCATTCCTTCCTCCCTTCCTCTCTGGCTTTCTGCTAGTTTCTCTTTTCTTGTTCCCCTCTCCAGTTTCTCTAGTGGGCTCTATGTGTTTATTTACTTCGTTACTTGGTTCCTTCTTTTCTCCCCTAACAGACACAAATGGATCCTGCATGTCAGTTGGCCTTTCCCTTCCATAGCTGATACCTGAGACGGTTGATTTCTGATGAGAAAGACTTAGTTTCGCTCACAGTTTCATGTTGTTTATAGGTCTTTGGTGGAGCATCATGGTAGGAATGCCTGATGGAGAAACTCGCTCTCTCAAAGGAGAGAGAGAAGACACCAAGGCTCTATAATCTCCTTTGAGAGCATGCGCATAGAAACATCTCACGAGGCTCCACCTTCTAATGGCCCAATCACCTCTCAATAGAATGGAGCAGCGAACAAGTCTTTAACACAACAGCCTTTGAGGGACGTTGTTGATGTAAGCTGTAGGATCATACATAACCTCATCTCCTGCTTTCTCCATTGATCAATTGAAATTCTATTAATCTGGCAAAAAGAAGCAGGTGTCTTGAAGAGGCTACCAGGGGAATGATCTGTTAGGAAATAGTTATCTGCAGTCAGGAGAAAGGAAATGATTCTAGACCCTGCCATGTGCCGCCTGTGCCCTGGACTACTCACTGCCCGACCCTACCTGCCCTTGGAGGTTGGAAGTGAGGTGGCTCGGAGTTAAGGACACAGACTGTAGGAGCAGGTAAGAAATGGGGCAGCAAGCTCATCTGAATGCTGCCACAAGCTCCTTTAATACTCTCCACCCACGTCCAAGTGGTCCCAAGAAAGCATCTCTTCTAAAGAACAGTTCCCGATTGGCTGGCATTGTCAGCAGTCCTTGGTCTCTCAGGCAGTCCTCAGTTAGGTCCTCCTGCAGGAGAAGCTTTACAGCTGTGTGCCTGCAGTGTTTATGCAGAGGCTGCGGCACCATTCCTCCTACAGCCGTGGTGATAAGATGATCAATAGGGCCTCTCTCTCTCTCTCTCTCTCTCTCTCTCTCTCTCTCTCTCTCTCTCTCTCTCTGTGTGTGTGTGTGTGTGTGTGTTTTGAGCCAGAATTTATTTCACATAGGCTCGTATAGCCCAGACTGCCCCTTGTATTCATTAAGCAAACAGCCTCTGATCCTCCTGCCTCTGCCTCATGAATGCATGCTAGAATTGCAAACAGACAGTACCACACCCAATTTATATGATGCTGGGGATGGAACCCAGGACGTAGTACATGTTATGCAGGCACTCTTGTCAACTGAGCCAAATTCCCAGGCCTCATTGATCAACAGCTTCTAAACCTGTCTCTGCTAGATTCCATCCCATCATTAATAGATAACTACTGTAACAACAATCAGTCAGCACTTACGCCCCATTATTATTTACTGTGTGAGGATCAAAAGCTACCACCTTGCAGTTTGACAGAGGTCAAGGACAGTACTAATAATTTAAAATATATAAAAATAAAAGATAACTTCATGGAGAGCAGTTTGTTTTAGAAGCAGATAGGACTGTTGTGATTATTCATGCCATTATTTGCTTTATAAAGAAATTTGACCCAGGTTTGGATCGTACGGTAATATGCAGATACCATATTAGGATGAACTTAAAGTCCACAGTGTGGACCACGCTGACATGCTCAGACCTGACCAAAGAGATCTGGGGTCCCCATATCTAGAGCAGCAAGTGACTTTGGTTTGAATCTGTTTTTCAGAACCAAGGGACCTGAGAAGGAGGAGAAGTTGAGGCGGGCAATCAAGCAGGTGCTGAAGTGTGATGTGACCCAGAGCCAGCCTCTGGGTGGGGTCTCTTTGCCTCCTGCTGACTGCCTGCTCAGCACACTGTGCCTGGATGCTGCCTGCCCTGACCTCCCGTCCTATTGCACTGCCCTCAGGAACCTGGGCAGCCTGCTCAAGCCAGGGGGCTTCCTGGTGATGGTGGATGCCCTTAAGAGTAGCTACTACATGACTGGGGAGCAGTTTTCCAGCCTTCCCCGGGGATGGGAGACTGTTCGAGATGCTATGGAAGAGGCCAGTTACACTATTGAGCAGTTTGAGGTGATTTCTCAAAATTACCCTCCTACCACATCCAATAATAAAGGACTCTTCTCCTTAGTGAGGCGAAAGCCAGGCAGATCTGAATGACATCCTGTGATCCCAATTAAAGGCTTGCTGGTTCATTTCAGGCTGTGTCTCTGAATGCTGGGCTCACTGTGTGGTGTAGAAACTGAATGGGTGGGTGGGGGTGGTTCAGGGTTGGGTGGGCAGTCAAGGATCAGCTCATGGACCATTCCTCTGTGTTCCGTAAACATATTAAGTCTATGGAACCCCCAGGAGAGTAACTGAGTAATCTGGTCTCCCCGACCTGTACCACAAAAGAAGGCTTCACTCCCACAAACATGCAGTTACTGCCACACCCGTGAATCACACACGAATCAAGTTCACACCTGCCTTCGGAGACATCAGTTATTCTCGATTAACCTTCCAGGGAGCTGCTGCATTCTTCTCTTGTGTTCTTCCTGGAGAGACTGGCACACCCCAGCCTCTGACGCTGATGAATCTGCTCTGGGCTCAGCCAGGGTCTAATGGATCCCCTACCCCCACATCAGCACCAGTCAGGGATCAGAGGACAACTGACTGGTATTTCTTCCTATTCATCCGAGTGATCTGTCGTTTGTTTTTTCTAAATCCCATCTCATTTTCAAGTTTTATCACTCCGTGGACATCTCTCCTTAGGAAGTCATCCAACTATCCCATGCCTCAGTTTCCTCATTCACAAAATGAGACCGAAATAGAACTGCTTGCTGCGATGATGGAAGTGAATTACAAGCTAGGAAGAATCCAGAGGGATACTTGAGCTCACCAGGCATCCGGTAAATGGTGATGGTTAGATTATCACTGTTGACACAATCATCATAATCCCATCTTTGCTATCCATTGCCAAAGCAGCTGCGAAGAGACGTTTCCACCTCTGTGTAGGAGAGGACCCCTTCGCTAGGCTCTCCACTGGTATGCTTGGCAAAAGCATCCATGAGAAACCAGTTCCCACACCACACACCACCAGGTCCTTTCTGATTCAGAAGCTAGCAGCAAACATGTATTTAACACCCTCCATGGGTTATTTCTGTGCCAGGGCCTGGAAATGTAAAAGAAGCCCCAGTGTCAGCTAACTCCAGAGTCATTGCAGACATAATGGCATGACAGATGCTCCCAGATGCTACCAAAGACAGTGCTCTCTGCAGTCCCCAACCAGAGTCCACCTGCACAGCATCTCTGCTCAGGATGCCCAGCCTGACACTTCCGGGGAGGGCCACATGGAGAAAGTTACTATCCTGCCTGTGTGTCAGAGCCATGCTGGCTTCCGGCCCAAGCGGCAGAGAACCTTTTCTGACTAGACCATGGTTGGTCAAGAGCAAATGCTTTCTGGCGTTGTAGATCATACAGTCTCTTCTTATTTGTTTGTTTGTTGAGAGAGGGTCTCACTGTCCTTGAACTCACAGAGGTCTGTCCACCTCTGCCTCCCAAGTGCTAGCATTAAAGCCTTGATCAAAGCTACTCAACCCACAGTTGGAGCAGAGTCAGCTATAGACGACATGAAAATGAAAATCGAACTTCACTCACTGAAATAACTGGATGGGGAGATTTGAACCAAGGCTTGTGGTCTGTAGACATTGATCTAGGCCCAGAAACAGTCTTATTTGCAGTTCAAGTTTAATGAAGTTTCTTACAAACACTTTGGTTAGCTTATGATAGTCATAACTGTAAGGGCGCTCAAACCCTATCCAAGGGTCAGGCCAGGGGACAGGTAGGATACTGTTTCTCCTACACTCTGTCCATACCCTTCTTTCTCTTTATTGCTTTTTCCCTCGATCCAAACAAACTCGTCCGCTTGAAGGCATCCCATAAATACAAACAGAAAACGGGAAAACAAGTGGGGCAAGGGAGTGCCAGTGAAACGTCGACTACATCAATATTTTCACACTGCAAGTTACCATTCACCAGAGTATCATAAAATCAATTGACAGTCACAATGCACTTTATAAAAACGACAGAGAACAAACTGGACCCAAAAATGCTAATAGCGGAGCAGCATGCAACACTATTTTATGAGGTTTTGTTTTACAAATCTGCATATCTCTCTGCTTACATGCTGACCTGCACTTAGACACAGCTAAGTGAGCACTGTAGGTACCCTTCCTCCCAGAGTTAGCTTCCTGGCTGTGTAGCCATCTGAAAGATGCTTATTATATTCCTGTTACTAATGTTTTCGTTTCATTTCTGTTGCTGTGAGAAATTATTCTGACAAATAGCAGGTTATGGGAGAAAGGAGCTTATTTCAACTTACAGTTCCAGGGTGCAGCCCACCATTGTGGGGAAGTCAAGGCAGAAACTTCAAACAGCTAATACCACACCCACAGTCGGGAGCAGAGAGAAGTGAATGTGGGTACCATCCATTACTTGCTTGTTGCCCAATCTCTCCACTCTGTGATGGTTTAGGACTCCCTGCACACACAGGGCTGAGTCTTCCCACATTGCTTGACTTAAGACAATCTCCCCACAGACATCTACACAGGACAAGCCAAGGCAGATGGTTCTTCACTGACACTCTCATTCTAGGTGATTCTGGGTTATGTCAAGTTGCCAATTAAAGCCAATCATCACAACTTGATAATTTGCTACTGGATTATGATATAGCATTCATTTATTACTGACTGTGATCCAAAAGAGTTGAAAAACCACTTGCCTATACTCTGGGCTTCTGAGATTGGATTATGAGAACTTCCATTTTTCTTTCAAAATATGTTGCTTCTTCCTCCTAAAGAATGTTTAGTGGCTCAGAGAAACAGACACACAAAGCAAATATGACACCAGGAATGAGAGAAGGGCTTGGATGGGGAGGTAGTAGCGCTGGGTGCTTGAGGGGTTGGTGCCAAAAACATAGTATTTGCTCTGCATCTTGCAGCGGAATAACGGTGAGTTTGGCAGCTAGGGAGGGAGGAGGAGCCGGAGTACAGTGCGTACCGATGCATGAAATGACTTCTGCCAGTAGCCGACCCACCCAGCTTGGCTTCTGATTTTGTTTGTTTTTGCCTTTTCTGAAATCAAATAGAACAGCCAAGCCATGAGCAAACACAGTCTCAGGGGTCACTCTCATCCCAGCTTGTAAATGTCTTTGACCTCTGACCATGCTCAGCTTTTTCTAGTGGGCTTTCTGAGGGAAGTGTTGAAGAGTTTCACTCTGAGCAAACCTGTATGATGTAGGGGCCTGTGCCCTGGGGAAGAACGGGGGGGGGAGCTATTAGAGAGGTGGTTAGCCCATTTAGTGTTATGCAGCCCAGCCCTGGTAATTCCTGTCATCTGGCTGTCAAGAGTAATCAAAGGACATGTTCATGATATGGCTTACCAGGCTCCGCTTTGAAGACTGTGACTGCCTCTCTAATTTTAACCTCTGGGCAACTCAGAGATTTGAGGCAACCGGTGAATCATGTGGCGGGGAGAATACGGGAGATTGGGGACAGAAAATGTGATCACCATTAGAGCACCACACACTCTCATCAGGCCAGAGACCCGTCTCGAAAACAAGGGCAATAGGCATCTCTCAGGACTGGATTGAAGTCAAATGAGATGCCCATAAAGCCATTCTGTAACCTGCTATGCTATACTAGAAATCTGCAGTATAATTAACCCCTTCTAGAACAGTTATAGAAACACAAGTTGTTACAGTCATTAGATTTTCTTAACGAACACTTGGAATCCAAGCTTATTTAGAGCTAGGCATTCACTCAGAAGATATTTACCACACTCTCATTTCATTCTATATCTTGTCTCTGGCTCTATGAGCCTTAATCTCTGAGGGAGGGCAGAGGTCATAGAGTCTCACAGCATCTAGACAGTATGTGTGCCAGTTAGCTTTACTTGTCAAAACAGCCTCGAGTCATCAGAGAAGAAAGCCCATATTGAAGGAATGCTTAGATTAGATCAGCCTGTGGGCATGTCTGGGGAGATTGTCATGATTGTTAATTGATGTAAAAGGGCTCAGCCCACTGCGGGTAATACCATTCCCTAGGCATCAATGGTAGTTCTGGATGATATAAGAAAGACAGGTGAGCATAAAGTACCTAGCAAGCATTCCCCTATGAGTTTTTTAAGATTTATTTATTTATTATATGTAAGTACACTGTAGCTGTCTTTAGACACTTTTTCTTCTCTCTCCCTGACCTTGCTCGCTCCAGCCCGCTCGCTGTAGCTGTCTTCAGATACCCCAGAAGAGGGCATCAGATCTCATTACAGATGGTTGTGAGCTACCATGTGGTTGCTGGGATTTGAACTCAGGACCTTCAGAAGAGCAGTCATCTCTCCAGCCCTCCCCCATGATTTTTGCTTAGGTTTCTGCCCCGACTTCCATCAGTGTTGTACTGTGACCTGGAAATGTAAGCTACATTAATCTTTTCCTCCCCTGAGTTGCTTTTGGTCAGAGTGGTTTGTTTTTAGTTTGTTTGTTTTTGTTTTTCAGCAACAGAATAAAACTATGACAGTATACTATACTAAATAGATCTTTTGGTGCTCAGGAATCACCAGCCTTTTCTGACAGAGTCCATCCAAACAAGACATGCCAGGCTTATCTTACAGCTGTGCCTCTTGTGCATAGACCAGATCTATGCAGCTCAACTTTGTTCTAAAAAGTGTTCAACTTCTACACTGCGTTTTGAATACTATAGCAAAGAGATTCACGGGCACATCCTGCTTCGTATTTTCTAGTAGGAGTAAGAATTTCAACTTTTGGGTCCTCCCTTTCTTCTTTGCTGGCCAGTTTCACGCAGTGGAAGCACAGTGCTTGACCTCTATGAGACCAGCAGAGGGCACACACGGCTCTTATAAAAAAAAAGCCTTTGCAAGCCTGAGACCATTCGCACCAGAGGGAATTTAAATAGAAATTAAATCTTCCAAAACAAGAAACCTATTTCCTTTGGACACTCTACTTCTGAGGTTGCTAGGAAAAGGGAAAGAGAGCTCAGCACATTTTTCTCTAACAAAAAAATATGTGATTACTTTTACACATTTAAAATTTTTTTTCCCTTTTGGGTCTATACACAAAATGCAAATTTTAGTCACCTATACAGAGGCTCTGGGCCAGTTTAGCATGAGAAATGTTGGATATTAGATTATGTGGTTAACTTTACTATCATCTTCTATTTCCTGTTTATTCAACAAAGGGACAAGAAGTTTTGTGCTATTGCAAATCTTTCAATATTAAAAAAAATCAAAAAGTATTTTGGTGGCTTTGATTGCTGACTAAAAGACTAGAGTCCAGATTTTAATTTTAATGGTGTCTGATAAATAAATGGGAAGACTTGGGCTGAATTGCAAACTTTCCACAGATCATTGAGTTAATATTACTTTTGTTCTGACTTAAGTGTTGAAAACCAGGAAGCAGTTTCTCTTCTGCTTTGTTACTATTTCTCCCTTTTCAGGGAAAAAAAACCCTTTAGATATTTAATAAACAGGTAGGTTGGTTTTAGCCAAGTGACTTTATACTCTGTAGGAGCAGGTATGTAAGCAGAGCAACATGGGGAGGAAGACAGATGGTTCTAGAACAAAGTGTTGGCTGATTGCTCCTTACTGATCAACAAAAAGTCTCTGTCCCCCTTAACTTGCCCCACCCCCTCTAACTTTCTAAGTGCAGGAAAGTTCAGCAGTTTAATATGACCTTTGCCCTTGCCAAATCAATATATTGACTACCACTTTCTAATGTGAGTCAAGACTTGGAAAATAAAAAACTAAAACCTTTTATTTAATTGATGAAAAGCTGAAACTGGGGTCAAGCCAAAGGACTTCACCCCTGAAATCCCTGGTTTCCATGGCACAAAATGAAGGATTGAATTATGTACCCACAAGGTCCAATGTTCTGTGATGTTATTAGTTAAAAACCATGCTTTTTGGAAGAGAATTCTAACACAAACGCCACCTGAATTAATCTCATCCTTTAAGATTCAAGTAAAGCAGATAGGGCTCGAGCTCAGTTGGTAGAGTGATTTCCTGGTATACACAAAGTCCTGGATATCACATGAAATCGAGTGTGGTGGCTCATTCCTGTAATCCCAGCACTCGAGTCTGAGATGGCTGGAGAGCAGAAGTTCAAACCTGTCTTTGGGTACATATGGAATTGGAGGCCAGCTTCAGACCTTGTCTCAATAGAATTTTCTTTCACGTGAAATTAGCCCTTCCCATCCATCATTCACACAACCCATAATTTCTCTCGGCTTCCAGGGGGTGGGGTTAGGGGTGGCTTGTGCTTTTCCTGGTGACCCCCAGATCAGAGATTGCCCTGACATTTAGTATGGGAACTATCTCTTTTTCATCTTGACCTGATCTCTTTCTGTATCTCACAACCCTGAGCCTATGGTCTCTAGAATTCTACTGGCTATCACATACTTGAGCTACAGGCTTGACCAAAGCTTCAAGGTTTCAAGGTTTCCTCCGTCGGATGAAAGCAATTTAAACTTGGTGTCTGCATCAGTCATGGTTCTTCACAGGAGTAGAACGAATGGAGGGGGTTGATTAGATGGTTTTGCATTAGCAGAGACTGGAACATCTTATGATGACTGTCTCCAGGAAACAGAGCCAAGGAAGCCAGTAGCTGCTCTGGGCAAGAAGTTGGAAGCTTTGGAAAGAGGAGCCAATAATGCAGCCCCAGGCTGAGCAAGAAAGACCTCTCTAGCACAACTCAGGGCTCAAAGGCTGAAGAGTCTGGAAGTCTAGTGTCTATGTGTGACAGCACAGCAAAACCTGAGCTGGTTCAAGAAAGAACAAGAGTGAGCTCCCAAGAGAGGGGAAGTGGACACAAGCCCCCATCCCTAAGCCCGAAGCTATCAAAGGAGAAACTAGCTTTCTCCAATGGAGTCTCACTGGGTATACAAACCACACCTAAGGTCACGCCCCAGTAGTAGACGACCAAAAACAACCAATAGCAAAATGAACTCAGTGATATTTTTTTGAGTGTTTTGTGTTTGATTGATTTTTGTCTTATAATGCTTTGTCTGGGCATTTTTTTTTTTAACCTTACAGGTCTCTTGGTTTATATTTTAGCTTTAAATTTTGTGTTTTCCCCTTAAGTGTGGTCCCTGAGGTCAGATATGGTAGAACATGCCTTTAACCCAGTACTCAGGAGGCAGAGGTAGGCAGATCTCTGTGAGTTGGATGCCAGCCTGGTTTAAAGAGTGAAATCCTATCTCAAAAAAACCAAAACAATAACTAAATGACATCTCAAATCCTTGGACTGTGCTTCACAGAATCAAGTTTTAAAGAGAGTGCTGCAGGGAGACCTCCTGAAGCTGAAGTTGCCAGGAGAAGCTGATTTGAAGTTTTCATTGACTTAAGTTACAGCTATTTTCAAAAATTTCCTCTGACCTGGTTTGGTTTCCAGCACTCACCAGAAGCATCTCATAACCACCTTTAACTCCAGTTCTGGGGACCCAATGCCCTCCTCTGGCTTCCGTAGGCATCTGCACACATATAGTGGACATTAACACACCAAGCACACTCAAATGCATAAATACAAAAAAAAACCAAGTTCTTTTTTCTTTTTTTTTTCCTCCATTTTTATTTTTGATACTTTATATACATTTCCAATGTTTCCCCTTTTCTGAGTCTCCTCTTTGGATACCCCCCATCCCCTCCCCAACCCGCCTCTAGGAGGGAATTCCACCTCCCACCCCCCTCCCGACCACCCATCCCCATATTCCCGCCTTGACATTCCCCTTTACTGAGGCCTCTAAAAGTTCTTTTTTCAAAAGTTCCTCTGTGGTACAGCCAATTACCCTTCTGATTCCTGGATCACCGTTGGACTTTACCTTCATCCACCCTCCTGGTTTTACAAATAAGAGACATCAAGATCAGGATATCATGGCACCTGGGTGGTGTCCTCTGAGCCTCAATCTCTTTGGAAAGCAGGGATAATAATCTGTGTTTCCTCTGCTTTGTCACAGACCAGGCAAAAGAGAGCCTACCTCAAGCTGGAACATTGTCTCTTATTTGACAGTAAGACCTACAAACACCTGCCACGCCTCACATCAAGTAAAGAGAGTCTGCTTTTAGTCTCTTGGGTGTTTCATCAGTGAATCAGTGGCTATATCCACCTTGAAGATGATAAATTAAGTTTCTGAACCTATAAGAGCAGACACTGAATCATGATATGGACAATCTCTGACACTTAACCCTAAATATTCTAATGTTTCTGTTATGGTTTGTATATCCTCGGCCCAAGGAATGGCACTATTAGAAGGTGTAGCCCTATTGAAGTAGGTGTGGCCTTGTTGGAGTAGGTGTGTCACTGTGGATGTGGGCTTTAAGACCCTTATCCTAGCTGCCTGGAAGCTAGTATTCTGCTAGCAGCCTTCAGATGAAGATGTAGAACTCTTAGCTCCACCTGCACCATGTCTGCCTGGATGCTGCCATGCTCCCACCTTGATGATACTAGACCGAACCTCTGAACCTGTAAGCCAGCCCCAATTAAATGTGGTCCTTATAAGACTTGGTCATGCTGTCTGTTCACAGCAGTAAAGCCCTAACAAAGACAGTTTCCTTCCTCCTTTTACCCCCTATAGATTGAGTTGAATGACTGCCCATGATTCAGGCTGGGAGATGGACTGGAAGGAGGCAATAAGAGACCTCTAGTAGAACCCACTTTGAGGAAAAGTGAAGCCCTTCCCCAATACACAATGAGGCTTTCAGCTTCTTGCTCCTGGGCAGTGAATACAATCCATAAATTAAAGATAATTAGTGCCCTTCTAGAAAGTGCAATTTTAATTACAGACAGTTAAGTGTGTTTTGGGCATTTGAGAAGAATCAAGTGTTTCACAGTTCACAGACGGGTCCTTGCTGGCTGGAGGGGATACTTGGCACTCTTGATAACTCAGTTATCATTAGAGGAATGCAAGACGGAAGGAAACCAGCATTCAAGGGGAGTGGAGGACAGAGTAGTCACCCCACTGATGTGTATCCTACAGAGGCTGAATGTTCAAGCCCATGAGGTGAACTTGCTTTCTCCCCTTCTTTGGTCTTACAAGAAACTACTAAGTGCCAGGCACTGAGCACTATAAAAATAAACAATAAATCTGGCATACATGGCCCATCCTCTCAGAGCACTTGGTTGATTGGCAAATGCTGTGGGCTAATGCTATACACTGAACCCATATGTTGAAATCTAACCCAACATAACATTTCCAAGTAGCTATTATCAGGCTTGAAGGTCACTCAAGACGAACTCCTTCCTCATAGACAGCAGTTATATTTCTCCTCTTGGGTTGAGAAATAACTTCTGAACTGCCCAAAAGATTAGAAAGCTACTATCAGCCAGATACTATCAGTCCTTTCTAGTAAAAGACTAAGAAATTCCATTGTTCTTTTCCTTAAGACTTAATCTGGATGGACTTGTCAACCATCTGGACAGGACTCCCCAAGCCAAGAAATCTATTTTAAAGCTATTCTGAGGACTTAATATAAAACTTACCCAGAAATGTAGGTTGGCACAATAGACTCTGGTCACTGGCCACTGTCACCCCATGGAAGTGTTTTCCCCTGCAAATGTCCTTGTGCACTGGACACTCTCACCACTTGACAGTGCCTCACTTGACTCTAATGGAGTCTGTCATCTAAAGTATACTCAGTATGTCTCCTCTGGATTCTTTCCAAGAGATCCCAGGACATGGGGCAGGTGTGGGACCAGCTTGGTCCTGCAACAGCTGCAGGAAATGGAGTTGTTGGGGAATAATGTGATCATGAAAATGGAGCCCTCATGAGTAGGTAGGACTAGAACCTTCAATGGAAGAAACAGAGTAACAAAACTCTGGCGTGAGGCAACATTAGAAGACAGCCATTTGAAAACCAGAAAGATGGCTGTCACCAAATGTCAGGTGTGTGTGTGTGTGTGTGTGTGTGTGTGTGTGTGTGTGTGTGTGTGTGTGCAGGTACACAAGTTCCATTGTACGTATGGTAGTCAGAGACAAACTTCAGGACTCAATTCTCCCATTCCACTGGGCTTTAAAGTAGGCTCTCTCTTGTTTCTGCTACTATGTATGCCAGATCAGCTGGCTCATGAGCTTCCAGCCAGTTTTCCTTTCTCTGCTTCCTGTCTCATTATAGAAGTGCTAGAATTACAGATATGGACCATGATATCTGCTTTTTTTTTTTTTTTTACGCGAGTTTTAGAAACAACTCAAATGATCGGGCTTGCATGGGAAGAGCTTCTACCCATTAAGCCATCTCTCTGGTCCCCACCCTTACCAAAGACATTAATTACTTTTAGTTACCATATAAAATGATAGGTTTCATTACATTTTTCTTTTTACTTTAGCAATCTTTAATGAAAGCCATGTGTGTGAGATATCTCTACTCCTGCATCTTCTTGATTGTTTCTTCCTTGTATTTGCTGTTCTCCTTTCCTACTTGCCAAGACTTGGCTTTCCTCTCCAGGATCTTCTTGTGGTCCTTGCCCAGCTTTAGCTTGGTGATAACAACCTTGCTGGTGTGAATGCCCACATGGACAGTTGTGCCATTAGCCTTCTCTCGCTGGACTCGTTCAACGTGGATGACATATTTCTTCCTGTACACTTGGACCACTCTGCCAATCTGCTGACCTCTATAGTATCCTAGGTCAACCTGGACTTCGTCATTCTTTCGAATGGGCGTAGACGGAACATTATCCTTCTGTCTCAGCTCTGTGGAAAGAGAGGAAGACATGATCTTCTCCCAAATGTGAGAAGGTGCATTGAAATGCCATTTGCGATTCTTGCTTCGGTCAGAAGTCACGAAGGGATTGAACTTTATTTTGGTGGCTGCGATGTCATTATGACATTTTCATAATTATCGGACTTGGTCATACTTGCTCCTGCCCACCTCCAATCTTCCCCGGAAGTTTTTGAGCTAAGATCTTGGGATGAATAAAACCTGGCAAGGTGTGTGGTTAGAGGGCTGGGGTGGGGGGTGGAGGCAGGTAGGAGAACAATACTCTAGAAAAAAATTCAACAAGGACAGGGCAACAAGAAAGCATGGCTCGATTTCGGAATGGGAGTAAGTTCTCTGGAGCTGTTCTGCAGGACTTCAGTGAGAAAGTGGGTAGAGATGGGCTTTAAAAAGAAATACAAAGGCTGAAGGCTTTGTACTTAATTTTAAGTACAGTAGAGCCACTTAACCCTTTAAAGGGAATAGCAAAGTCTTAAAGAGATTTCTAGTATATTTGGGTTTTATCCATGGAAGGAACTTCTTAGGATTGCTAGTCTGCCAGGTAACTGAAAGAAGATGTTTATCTAAGCCTTTCACTCTTGACCACATTGGATCCCTCCATCATCTAATCCTCCATGGACATGGGGTCAGATCTAGAGCCCATAACTCTAGTCTCTCTCTCTCTCTCTCTCTCTCTCTCTCTCTCTCTCTCTCTCTCTCTCTCTCTTCTCTTCTCTTCATACACATGGATACATGTGTGTATAAACTCATGTGCACATGTATATTATGTGCATGTCAAAGTCAGAGATAAATTCAGGTATCATTCCTCAAGTGTTGTCTACTCTTGCTTACAACAAGACCTCTCATTGACTGGAAAAGTCTAAGCAATGAACTTCAGGGGTCCACCTGTCTCTCTTCCCTTCTATCTTGCCATTGCTGGGATTACAAGTGTGCACCACCATGCCTGGAGTTTTTGAGTTCAGTTCCTGTGGCTTTGACTCAGATCCTCACACCTGTAAGGCAAGTGCTTTACCAACTATGTGGTCTCCCTAACCTTCCACATCCCTTCACAACAGCCCCACCCACCTTGCTCCAGTGTTCAGCCCTCACTCAATATGCCTGACAATTAGAATGTATTACAGAAATATTTGTTAAGTGAAACAGTGGAGAGATGCCTTTGGGTGTCTCTCTCAGGGCCATTTGAGCTGTCCTTGGATCTACTGGAAATCTCCAATTACCACAAGGTTGAATCAGCAAATACAGTATTACTGCTCTTCATAACTTAATATATGATATTGATTTGTTAACAGTGAACTCATGCCAACAGCATTTTAACATACACTTGAAGGAAGA
The DNA here is from genome assembly GCA_028551405.1 of Uromys caudimaculatus. Lineage (NCBI taxonomy): Eukaryota > Metazoa > Chordata > Mammalia > Rodentia > Muridae > Uromys > Uromys caudimaculatus. The sequence goes on from CM052706.1 coordinate 69,053,852, forward strand.
TCATTGAACAAACCTATTTCCCTATTAGACACATCACAGCCTTCTTGTACTTAAGAAGAGAAGGTGACATATGGGTATAGAAAGATGACTCAGTGGTAGCCCTTTTGCCCTGAGTTCCCAGTACCCACATTGGGTAGCTCACAACCATCTGTAACTCCAGTTCCAGACTATCCAATGCCCTCTTCTGGTTTCCATGGACACTATATTCACATTCACAAACCCACACACAGATACAGGTATCTATACATAATTTTTAAAAAGAGGAGGAGGAAGAAGAAGAAAGAAAATTAGGAGAAGGAATAGGAGGAGGAAAAGAAGAAAAACAAGAGAAGAAGAAGAAGAAGAAGAAGAAGAAGAAGAAGAAGAAGAAGAAGAAGAACAAGAACAAGAAGAAGAAGAACAAGAACAAGAACAAGAACAAGAACAAGAAGAACAAGAAGAAGAACAAGAAGAAGAACAAGAAGAAGAACAAGAAGAGGAGGAGGAGGAAACAACATTTCAGAGCTATGTTTGGGGGCTTATTTTAAATTGGAATGACTAACTATAAGAGCCAAGGACCAGAATCAGCTTGGAGAGAGATTCTGAGGAAGAGGTGTTTGGGAGCGATAAAAAGAATGACTCAAAGTTAAATGATGGTGTACACGCTGACAGCCCTGTAGTCTGCTCAAGATGGCTCCCTAGATAGCTCTCTGTAGATAGCTCTTGGCTTTATAGTCTGCTCAAGATAGCGTTCTGCTTAAGACAGCTCTCTGCTCCAGACAGCTCCCTGATCCAGACAGCTCTCTTGTGCTAGAAAAAACTCTAAAAGCTCTCTTGATAGCTCATGGGTTTTCCAACCAAAGTCAGAAAAGTTGCTAAAAAAAATTTCTTGAATCTTCTGGAAAAAATTCTAAAAGAGCTATGTTCACCTTTAAGCAGTTCTCTCTGGGAAGCTGCTAGATAAAAGTCTCAAAGAGCTGTGTCCTCTCTCCAAGCAGTTCTGAGTGGCTCTCCTGCAATTCAAAGCCCAGTTTTTTATTTACATATCAATTCAGTAATTTACTCCAGGTTCCCTTTTGATATACCATGAATTAGCATTTTATGACCGTAACCCCTTGATTCTTAGAAAAAGACAGCAAGTACACTTTAAAAAAAACAAAACAAAACAAAACATGGCAAATGAATTCAGAGATCTGCTGGCCTGCATAAGCACAAACAATAAACCTAGCTGGGTAGGATCTTGCCCTGTGATTACCACTATCCAAATCTCTTTATCTCCTTCTTTAGTATCTTTCTGACAAGCTGGATTATAGTGCAGCTGCTTTTGTTCTTTTAGGTCTGTGAAGCCTCCCAAATAATTTATATTGCATCCTTATATTTTGCATAGATGAGAAATTATATATTTTTGAACTCATGTTTTCAGCATTCTTTCCCACAGCCTTAAGGACTGTCCTGAAGGTTCTAGCATTCTACCATTTTGCTGCGGCAAAATTTCCCCTCCCGGAATCATGCTGTCATGTTGTATATGTATATATACAGACACATAAATAAGTCTTACACATAGCAACTGTCAACATTTGTGGAGGCCATACCCTCTTGGCTCTATTTTAGGAGCAGAAACCATGACACACAGTTGCTTTCATGACCATGCAGGACTCACACAAATGTGAAAATCATGTCAGTAGATAGACCATGAGTGGACATTTATTTACAGTTTGAAAGCTAAGATAGGGAGATAAAAGGCTGCTATCTTTGATCTCAGCTAAGGATGACTTAGGGCTTACAAATTTTCATGAATGTGCAAATCCACACATACAGAATATATGAATAATGACCATCAACTGTATTTCTATTGTAGATTTATTACTCTGAATTAAAGTAAGTGATTCCTGTATCCTTTCTTCCTTTAGAATCTAATGACTACACAATGAACAACTCAAGGAGTTAGCATAGATCTGAAACAATGTCAATGACACACTAACCCAGGAGATTCTGCTGTATGGTTTTTCCATACGTGCTTTCCCATGAAATGCCTGTGAGAGTCCTGTACCATCATTCGTTATTCCTAATGTGCAAGTGGGAGACTCAAGGCTTAGCAGTGATGGCAATACTTGCTCACAGGAACATAATTAGCATTGAAGCAAAGGCTAACTTAGAAACCCACATGCTTAATGACTATGGTATCCTGGCTATAAATTTTAAATCTTTTAGAGAAATCTCTAGAAAATACATTGCTTTCTTATAACCAGCTGATCAGTCTCAGAAAGAAGTAGTCAAGTAGTCTAGCAAGAGAAGAGGGAAAGGACTTTTTGAGAACTCTTGGAAGATCTAGAAGGGAGGACAGTGTCTTGCACACCATTGACTGAGGAAGTACCTGTCTATCAGGGAAGGCTATCCTCTTCTACCTAACATGAAGCTATGGGAAGATGCACATGAATGGTGAAAGAGGAAGGGGACACCCGCCTAACCTGCAAGATCAGCCAAATCAATACTGACGATCAATGGAGTGATAGATGTATCAGACAGATTCCCTCCTTCCCACAGGTAAAGAAGCTTCCAGGAGGAAGTGACTCTTATACATGGCCCTCGCCCACTGACATCAACCATTGATTTAAGAAAGTGATTGACCAAAATCTTATGCAGAAGGAAGTATTTTCTGCTCATGGGAAAATAAGACATGTTAGCTATGGAGAATAAATCATCCAAACTGGACATTTTTATGATTTGATTGTAAAGTGCCCACCCATTTATGTGTTTGAACAGCTATTGATACCATTTTGGAGATGGGTGAATCTTTAGAAGATAAAGTCTGGCTGAAGGAACTAAGTCTCTGAAGACAAGCATTTAAGGTTACGGGGTAGCCTGACTTCCTGCCAATTCTACTTTCTGGTTTACATGTCATGCTCCTGCTGCAACAGCCCAGATCCACTCCTGCTGCCATGTCTTTCCCAACATGACATAAGTACTGGCTAGTTTTGTGTGTCAACTTGACTCAAGCTGAAGTTATCACAGAGAAAGGAGTTTCAGTTGAGAAAATGCCTCCCTGAGATCCAGTGGTAAGGCATTTTCTCAATTAGTGATCTAGGGGGACGGGCCCCTTGTGGGTGGTACCATCTGTGGGCTGGTAGTCTTGGGTTCTATAAGAAAGAAAGCAAGCCAGTAAGAAACATCCCTCCATGGCCTCTGCATCAGCCCCTGCTTCCTGACCTGCTTGAGTTCCAGTCCTGACTTCCTTTGGTGGTGAACAGCAGCATGGAAGTGTAAGTTCAATAAACCCTTTCCTCCCCAACTTGCATCTTGGTCATGATGTTTTTGCAGGAATAGAAACCCTGACTAAGACAACATATCATCAAACTGTGAGCCCAGATAAATCCTTTCTCCCTTAAGTTGCATTTTTGACAGCTCTTTGGTTGCAAGAAAAGTAAGTCAAGAGACAGTGGGATGAGCAGAGTTGGAATATAATGGATGCCCAACAGCAGTAGAGAGAAAAGAACGGTGAATTTGGAACCCAGGGAGATATGGTCCAGTATGATCATGAAGGAAGCCCCATGGGGAAGACACCTTCGTGATTGTTCCCCATGTCTTAAGAATGTGTCGCTTGAACCAGGCCAAATCTCTAGCCATTAACTTGTCCACCATGATTTGGTAGATGTTGTGCCCAGTACTGAACCGTGGGGAGATGGCTGTGTGGTCGGGGGGATGAAGGAGCATGAAGAGAAATTTCACCTTGGCTCCAGGGGCATCATTACTCTTGTAGCTGGAGTACTCTTACCCTCTTAAAGCTCTATTTGTTTCTAGAATGTCCAGCTGTCAACAAAGCTGTGCTCAGTTCCCAAGCCTAGCTGCTTAGCACCCCCATTTGAGTCCTTTGCATGGTGACAAGAGACAAGGAGGCCAGCTTAAAATGTCTGTGCCTGGGAGGAGACAAGGATGTCTCCAGTGAGAGCTGTGTCCATAATTCAGAGCAGGCTGTCAGCCCTTTCCAGGAGCAGAAAGGACAGACTCTCCAGAGAGGCTTTGCTGCCTTTGCACACATTTTTATGCCCCAAGAGTGCTGGGCATTTGACTCACGTAAGATAGCTAGAGTGCGCTCTGTTTTCCCTAATGGCCTACCTGCCTAACATTGCTGTGATGACTTCATCTTGGGAAAGAGCCAACCTTCTCCCTTACCCTCAGAATGTTTAAGGTCAAGTAGCCTCTTCAAAGACTACATTTCTACTCTCTCCCATCTAGGACTGCTGCAGCTTTAGCACAGCCCCAGCACTGCAGCTACCGGGGTCCTCTTAAACAAAATCTCACTTGATCCTGGTTTGTTTTAGGTAGAGCTTGGCTGATTTTCCCAAGACTGTTTATGCAGTAAACATGGTTGATCAAAATGATAAAGTGACTGAAATCTGTCTCTATTAATTCCACAGCAGCCTGAGTTTTAAATTCTCCTCTAGATATTATTATTGAGTTATAATACTCCCTCTCCTCTCCTCTCCCCTCCCCTCCCCTCCTCTCTCCTCTCTCCTCCCCTCCCTTCCCCTCCTCTCCCCTCCCTTTCCGTCCTCCTCCCTCTTCAACAGCAATAGGTTTCTTTTACGATTTGGGGTACTGTATCCTGAGACTTCCACTATCAGAAAAACGCATATGAATATGAGGCCAAAATAAAATTGGGCCTTCTGTGGCCAACCACACCATTATTGCTTCAAATAAAACAAACAAACAACCTCTTACTCCAGAAGCACCAACAAGTACTGCAGATCTGGAGGCTTCAGTGTACCCTGTTTCTCAAAGCATAAAGATGTTCTAGAACTTCTGTCTTGGAGTCTCTCCCATTCTTCAGTAGCAAGCACTTCCCACTTTCCCTTTCTGGTTTTCTTTCCTTATAACTTTTTGCCTTGGGCACATGACCCCCTTAAGTTTTAGCCTTGTCATCCAACTGCCCGCCCCCATTTCTGCCTTTGTATTTTTCTCTCTGGCCCCTCCAAGCCTATGGTCCCCTTAACCAACTTCTTCCTCTTAACCCCCCCCCACTTCTCTCTTAAGTTCCTTCTTTCAAGCCTCTTATCACAGCAATGCAAAAAGTCACTGATACAGAGGGAATAGTCACAGACGTGAAGCTAAGTCACTCTCACAGACGTGGGAGTAGTTGACACAGCGGCAATACCTCACGAAAAGTGAGTCAATGCTAGGCTCCTCCATTACCACGCAGCTCTTGGGCATCTGTCAGGAGAAGGAGGTGTGTTTTGCGCCGTCAAAATCCTCAGCTTTTTAGAGGTGTACCAATTGAGATAATTGAGCGAAGCAAGAGTTAATTTTATTTTATTTTATTTTTATTTTTATTTTTAGATACTTTATTTACATTTCCAATGTTTCCCCCTTTCCAGGTCTCCTCTTTGGAAACCCCCTATTCTCTCCCCCTCCCCACCTCTATGAGGGTATTCCACCTCCCACCCAACTGCCCACCCACTACCTTATTCCCACCTTGACATTCCCCTTTACTGGGACCTCTAACACCCTCAGGCCCAAGGGCCTCTCCTCCCCCTGATGGCCAACAAGGTCCTCCTCTGCCACATAAGTGGTCCGAACCATGGGTCCCTCGATGTGTATTCTTTGGTTGGTGGTCCAGCCTCTGGGGGTGGGGGGCAGGCCAGTTGACACTGTTGCTCCCTCCATGAGGCTGCAAACTCCCTCAGCTCCTTCAGTCCCTTTTCCCACTCCTCCATCTGAGACCTCACTCTCAGTCCAGCGGTTACTGTAAAGTGAAACTTGGGTATTCCGAACTTTTGGGCTAATATCCACTTATCAGTGAGTACATACCATGTTCGTTCTTTTGTGACTGAGTTACCTCGCTCAGGATGATATTTTCAAGTTCCATCCATTTGCCTGCAAATTTCATGAAGTCATTGCTTTTAATAGCTGAGTAGTACTCCATTGTGTAGATGTACCACATTT
>CM052706.1:69060270-69075941 GCA_028551405.1 Uromys caudimaculatus
TTTCCCCACTTTCTCTTCTATTAGATTCGGTGTATCTGGTTTTATGTGGAGGTCCTTGATCCACTTGGATTTGAGCTTTGTACAGGGAGAGAGGAATGGATCAATTCTCATTCTTCTACATGTAGACCGCCAGTTGAACCAGCACCATTTGTTGAAAATGCTGTCTTTTTTCCACTGGGTGGTTTTAGCTCCTTTGTTGAAAATCAAGTGACCGTAAGTGTGTGGGTTCATTTCTGGGTCTTCAATTCTATTCCATTGATCTGCCTGCCTGTCACTGTACCAATACCACGCAGTTTTTATCACTACTGCTCTGTAGTACAGCTTGAGGTCAGGGATGCTGATTCCCCAGAAGTTCTTTTGTTGCTGAGAATAGCTTTTTCTATCCTGGGTTTTTTGTTATTCCAAATGAATTTGAGAATTGCCCTTTCTAAGTCTATGAAGAATTGAGTTGGAATTTTGATGGGGATTGCATTGAATTTGTAAATTGCTTTTGGCAGGATGGCCATTTTTACTATATTAATCCTTCCAATCCATGAGCATGACAGATCTTTCCATCTTCTGAGGTCTTCTTCGATTTCTTTCTTCAGAGACTTGAAGTTCTTGTCATACAGATCTTTCACTTGTTTGGTTAGAGTCACACCAAGATACTTTATATTGTTTGTGACAATTGTGAAGGGTGTCATTTCCCCAATTTCTTTCTCAGCCTGTTTATCCTTCGAGTATAGGAAGGCTACTGATTTGTTTGAGTTAAAGAAAGCATTCCTGTATTCTAAGCAGTGAATGCACTGCTAGGGTTGCATGTCCACCGTTCTCTAAACCTGTTCAGATCACGGCTCTCGGCTCTAGGCTCTCGGATCCCGGCTCCTGGCTCTCGGCTCTCATCTCTCAGCTCCCGGCTGCTCTATTGGTGAAATTCCCTACTGCCAGTGAGTCAATATACTAAATAAATTTCTTTTCCTTTATTTTTTTTTTTTCTGCCTAAAGATTTGCATCTTCCCCGAGTTCTGGAAAATTCTCTTCGTATTTCTTGTTATGTATCCTTTCGACCATCTGAGTATTTTAGCCATCTGGGACACCAGTTATACGCGTTAGAGTAGAGCTTCTTGCTTGAGCATCTCTAACTTCATTTCAGTCTTCTATACACTCATCTTGTTGTATTCAGGGCGATTTCTGTATGTGTTCAAGATAAACTGTCCTGTAAAACAAATAAGCCCCACAAGAGGAACGTTGATTTCTTGTCTACATCACCGTTCACTGCAGGCTGTGGAGCTCTGGTGGAGGACTCCCGGCCCCTTCTTCTCTCCATGGTGCTGCTATCAATATGTGGGGACCACAGCCTTCAGGGAGGAAGATGACAACCCAGGGTGTGTCCTGGCCAGGACTAACATTCATTTCCTCTCACAGCCCAGTCCTATTTCCCCAGTCTCAGTGCCAAGACATCCAGGAAATAGAATAGTTTTGCTTGTGTGCTCTGGAGAGGAAATGCAGGTGACAAGTGTGTACCCAGACTTTATCATATTTACTTAATTCTTTCTTCCAATAAACTTATTCTCTTTTTTTCTAATATAGCCTACTAAGTTTTAATTCCATTTTCTATCATTTGGAATATATACCGTTTAATAGCCTCCTATTTATCCAAGAATGATATTTTCTCACTAGTGGCTAAGGGTTCTAAACACATCTGTTTTAAGCCCGTTAACAAGCTACCTCATTCATTTCTGTTTCCTTAGATGTAATGTGTGCCATTTGTTGGCTGTGCCAACCAGCAATTAATACTGTAGATATCATGATGCACTTTGTAATTTTTATTTGAAAACCGATCGTGCGTGGGAGTGTTTTCCCTGTGCTGGTCCTTTCTGTTGGATGCTTTCCGAATTGCCTCGGACGGATCCTCCGAGAGGCCAACATTGAGCCAGGTCTTCGTCTCAGGGACTAGACATTTCGTTCCACTCTAGAACACTATGTTTGAATGGTATACCCATGCATACAAAGGCATTATTCCCATTTTTATAACATAGTCGTTGTTTCCCATTGTGCTAGAAACATGATCATCAAATTTTGAGATAGCCCCAAGTTCACTTGTGGAGAGCTTGGGCCTAGCCCATTGTTGTACACGGGGCTCTGGCTTCTGCTTCTCATTCATTCCCAGGGAGCTTGGCCACTTCACTGATGACTTGGCCTAGCTGGCCCCATTTATTTTACCTTGTACTTTATATCTTGGTTCCTGCCACCTTTTTAGAAGGCCTGACCTACCCTTTCACACTGAATCAAGTGTGCTACCGTCTTGGTCACCTGGCGCATGTACTCCATCACAGTTATCAGTGTCTTCTCGACTAGACTGTAAGAACTTTGAAGGTAGATTTTAATCCCCTATTTATCTTGCTGCCCCAGTGCCAGCACAATGGCTGTAGACTGAAGATACTTAATACTGAAGAAATTAAATTTGAGATGTTTTAGGGCCTCTTGAGAAATCCAATTTTAACCATAGTCCAGAAAATGAGTCCCTAGTCCTACAACATGATGTTTGAGGAAGATAATTTACAGACGTAACCAAAAGGCATGCATTTGGACTCTGTAAATGATGCTCTGATCTGCCTGTGTGTATGGTAACTCGTACAAGGCCTTTCGTTTGCTTTCACTTTGCTCTTTTGAAGATATAATTGCTTCTTGGTTCCATATTTCTATTGCTCATTACACTGTTCCGTGCCATTTCATTCTGAAAATAAAACAAAATAGGATATTTAAAATTAATGATGCAAGACACAGCTTTTTTCTCTCCCTCTCTCTCTTTCTCTCTACCTCTAGGCAGAATTAGCAAATGACTTGAACACAAGCCATTCTTTTTATTGGAAGCGTCTGGGTTTCATTAGGGTAAGAGAGATCACTGGTTTGAAGGAGCGAGGCCTCGGAGCATCTTTGCAGAGTCGCTAAGGTGTCATCTACCCCTCTTGCCTCTGCCCCACCCTGACAAACTCTTGATGGCTGCTTCGGTTTTAATGTAAATTGAAAAGTCAATCCAATTTCTCCGAAACCAAGTAAGCAAGAAGGTGGAGTGAAGTTTTTAAAGTCTTGACAGAGTGGATCCATCAACCTACAGAAATTCTTGGCAGAATTTTTCTTCAAAAACAAAATCAATTGTCAGAAAAGAAAAAGAGAGAGAGAGAGAGAGGTTGTTATGGGTAGATCTGCCTTCAAGAAATGCTCAAAAAGCCAGGAATGATGGTGCATACTTTTAATCCTAGTAGTTGGGAGGCAGAGGCTGGCGGATCTCTGTGAGTTGGAGGCCAGCCTGGTCTACATAGTGAGTTCTGAGACATCCAGGGCTACATAATGAGACACTGTCTCAAAAATAAATACATAAATGTACTAAATGTGTGGCCCGTACGGGGAGCGAACCCGCGACCTTTGCGTGATTAGCACCACGCTCTAGCCAACTGAGCTAAGGGGAAACATTGGAAATGTAAATAAAGTATCAAAAATAAAAAAATTAAATAAAAAAATTAAAATAAATAAATAAAATAGATAAATACATAAATAAATAGTTTTTTTACATGCTCAATCTCTCCCCCCCCCCTTGTCACATGTTCTTCCTCTTCTTCTGTTTCTCCTCCTCCCTCTCCTACTTTCTTCTCCTCCTCAGTTAGAGAGGTTTTACCTTGTTTCTGAGGCTGTCCTGGAACTCCCTCTGTAAACTAGGCTGCCCTCAGATTTGCTGTCTGCGTCCTGTCTCAGCCTCCTGAGTGCTGGGATTAGAAGGATAAACCACTGTACTAAGCCTAAGACTTTTCTTTCTTTTTCTTAATGGTAATTTATTTATTTTTATGTATATAAGTACACTGTCACTGTCTTCAGATGTACCATAAGATGGCATCAGATCCCAGTATGAATGAACAACCATGTGGTTGCTGGGAATTGAACTCAGGACCTCTGGAAGAGCAGCCAGTGCTCTTAGCCACTGAGCCATCTCTCCAGCCTGACTTTTCTTTTTCTTAACCTTAATTGATCTAATGGAAAACTGTATAAAGCCACACTAAAAGTACATTTGATTATATATACTAATGTTTGTGTATAAATGAAGTGACTTATATCAGTGAGTTGGGAGTTGTCTTTGAAGCGAGAGAGAGAGAGAGAGAGAGAGAGAGAGAGAGAGAGAGACTGCCTGCCAGAGTCAAGGAGGGTCAGGGTCTGTTGGCAGATTTCCTGGCCTGATGAAGCAAGGAAGGATAAAAGGAAGTGCACTTGAGGCTCAAGGTGAGGGCTGAAGGTTCTGCTGACCTTTGTGGAAGGAACAGAGAGGTTTTTGGGATGGGAACAAATGTCTTGTGTACATTTTAGCAAAATTGTTTCTGTTAGCTTGTGTCTTTGCTTCCCACAGTATTGTAGTGTAAAAAGGCTATGAGAAATACACTCAAGTCTGACATGGTGATGACCTGCAATCCTTCCATATCCGTCTCTTGCATCTTTGTTCTATCTTTCCTATAATCAGCCTCACTCACCCTCAGGGGACTGCTCGACTTTGTACCGGCCGGGCTGGTACGTACAAGGCAGGAGAAGAACTATTATTACTTAGTTATAAGCTAGTTGTACTACCCATGAGGTAAGGCAGTACTATTAGGAAGAAGAATTTGACTAATTGAACATGGACATTGCAAACTCTAATGTGATGACTAAGTATAACTGATATACAAAAAGGAAAGGGAAAATGGAATAAGATCAAGTGAATAAGAAATACTAACAAACCAACAAAACTTAATACTACAGTATCAGCAATCATCGCAAACACCAGCAGCTCAAATGCACCAGTCAAAGGACAATTAAGAATCTGTACTCATGGATCAATAAAAGAAAACAATCTACATGCTCTCTATGACAAACCCACTTTAATCGTAAAGTCACACCGAGATGAAAGGAAAGTAACCAGTGAAGAAGGCCATTGCAAAGAAAGAGAGCTGAATTTGTCAGCTCTTAAATGTAACAGTTCTGAATGCTTGTGCACCTGAAAATGGAGCATCAAAATACATGTGAAGTGAAAAGCGGAGCTGGAGAGGTAGCCAAGATGTTCAGAGTTCGTGTTGCCCTTGTAGAGGACCTGAGTTCAGTTTCCATCACCCACATCTGCAAGTTCACAGGGACAGCTCCAGGTCTACGGGATGGGATGCCCTTCACTGGCTTCTTGTGGATATCTGCACACATGCTCATACACACACATACACACACATTTTAAAATGAAAGGCTTTCAAGGGGAAAAAAGATGAATCTATGATCATAGTTGGTGATTTCAACACTCTTCTATCAAACATTGATGCAGCAGGCAGAAAAAAACAGTAAGAATCTAGTTGAACTCAAAATACTGTCAATTAGCTGGATATAATGGGTAGCTATAGGTTACCTGGTCCAACATGTCAGAGACTATATGATGAAGTATTCACCTAGACAGAGTATATGCATTTTAGCAAATACAGAAGTATATGAATCCCACAATCTCAGCTTTTAGACCACAATGAACTTAAACTAGCAATCAAGAAAAGAAAAACAGCTGGAAAATCCCAAAATTCTTTGAGGTTTAAAAAACACATTTATAAAAAACACGAAGTTCAGTGACTTAATCTCAAGAGAATTTAAAAAAAATTCAAACTGAATGAAAATGAAAACACAACCTACCAAGTTGTCCAGGATGCATCAGGCACAGTACTAAGAGGGAGATCTGCCTTAGGGAACACGGGGGTGGAGGAAATCTAAAACCCTACAATTAAGCTTTTGCCTCTGGAAACTAGGAAATGAGTGAATTAAATTCAAAATAGGTAGAACAAAAGTAATAAAAATGAGAACACCATTAACAAGGACTATCATGGGCCACCCTGCCTACAAACCTGATGACCAAGAAGACACTGACTCGTCCCTTAGAAACCGCAGTCTGCCAAGATTCGCCCGAGAAGAAATAGATGCACTCTGAATGGGCTCATATCTACAAAGGAAATTTAATCAATAGTTAATAACAGACCTGTTATGAAAGAGTTCACTGGTGAATTCTACCAAATTTAAGGAGGAAATTCTACCAAATGTCCTATAAACTCTTCCAGAAGCCAGAAGCAGAGAGGAAACTTCCTCGCATGTTCTACCACCCATCATCACCTTAGTACCAGAGCCAGACAAAGGCCTTACACAAATATAAAACTATTAACCGTGGTCACCCATGGAAGATAGATATAAAAATTCTCAACAACATTTTGAAAAACTAAAGCCAGCAATAAAAAAGGGGGGATTATGTATCACGGTCAAGTGAGATTTATCCCAGATATGCAAAGCTGGCTCAACATTTAAATATCAGTCTAGCATATCAACAGGGTGAAGGGGGAAACAGTCATATCACCATATTAATAGATGTATAACAAACGGATAATGAGAAGAACTTTTAGCAGTTAGGACTAGAGGGAAAGGTCTTTAAATTGATCCTGTCTATAAAAACCCCACAGGTTTTACTTACTTAATGGTGAGAAACTAGCCTTGTTCACACTTCAGTGTGAATACCATGCAGGCATCCAAATGTGAAGAAAGTAGTCATGATACAATTCCTCAGCTTTTCCTAAAAGTAACCTGAAGTAGATCTCAGAGTAAAATGCAAAACCACGAAGCAACACAAGAGGATGTCTGGGTGACCTTACGTTTGCCTTGACTTGTTGGAAGTGACCTAGAAAGCTCCTATAGGAGCAGCCTGTGTGGCCACTCCATTTTGAGATCTCACATCGCTCTTAGTTCTCTCTCCAAAGCACGGCAAACTTCATTCTCCTTCCTTGTGTCTCCCTGCCTGCTTCCAGGGACCCGAAAATTCTTCCTGTATCTTCCGCCCAGCAATTGGCCCATGGCTTTCTTTACTGACAGATCAAGAACAAATTGAGGAACAGGACCTTAGCATCAGAACTGCCCCCTACAATGGGGGAGCCTTAGAACTCAACAAGAAGAAGCAACTCAATTAAAAATGAGCCAAGGGGCTTAAGCTGTAGATCCTCAAAGAACACAGATGACTGTGAATAACTAGAAAAGATGCTACACACTGTGTCATCGGGGAAATGCAAACGAGAACGGCAATGAGAAGAGCCCAAATCCAGAACCTAGAACCCGGTAGATGATAGTTAGCATTCTCAGTCAGAGCTGGCAGGCATGAAAGGGCCAAGTCACTTCCAAGACAATCAGTAAGCTCCAACTAAGTTTAGCAGGTGAGTAGTGCCAGCAACTGCACTCTGGCATTTACCCCGTGAGGAAATGAGTATCCACATAAGATCCTGCACATAGGTGTTTATGGCATCATTTTTCAGTATTTCTCACACTTGGAAGTAACCAAGGTATCCCTCGGTGGATCACTAGATAAAGACATTTTAGTATGTCTGTGCAATGAGGGAAAACTAAAACACACACTACTGTTTTCGGGTGTAGATCACAGGTAAAGCACTTGCCTAGTGTCTTAGCCAGGGTTTCTATTCCTCCACAAACATCATGACCAACAAGCAAGTTGGGGAGGAAGGGTTTATTCAGCTTACACTTCCATACTGCTGGTCATCACTAAAGGAAGTCAGGACTGGAACTCAAGCAGGTCAGGAAGCAGGAGCTGATGCAGAGGTCATGGAGGGATGTTACTTACTGGCTTGCTTGCTTCTCCTGGCTTGCTCAGCCTGCTTTCTTATAGAACCCAAGACTACCAGCCCACAGATGGCACCACTCTCAAGGGGCCCTCCCCCCTTGATCACTAATTGAGAAAATGCCTTACACCTGGATCTCATGGAGGCATTTTCTCAACTGAAACTCCTTTCTCTGTGATAACTCCAGCTTGTGTCAAGTTGACACACAAAATTAGCCAGTACACCTAGCATGTTTGAGACCTGGTGTTTAATACACCCCCACACACACTGTATACAAAATTACTAAATTGAAGAAACCAATATAAAAAGGCTATATCCTATATGATTCCAAAGATTTATGTTTCCAGAGAAGGTAGAGCATGGTTGCTTTCCGTTTCTCCCTCTGCCTTGGATATGTCTTTCCCCAAGTGGCCACAAGATGGCTGCCAGTAGCTTTCCATAATCAGGCACACTTTGGCATACTGAAGAGAAAAGGTCCCTAAGTCAGTTTGTAAGGAAGAGTAAGGATGTTCTCTTCCAGAATCCTGAGGAAACGTGTTTGCCATCTGCATTCGTGGGTCTGGTGCTTTTCCTTCACCAGTCACGGGGTAGGAGGGCTGTGTCAGCTGCTCATGTCTAGAACTGAGTGTGGAGTCAGCCTCATCAAGATTCCCTCTGCCTCATAAATCTAAGGGGCTAGAGAGATAGGTAGTTCAGTAAGTGAAGACCGGTCCCACCAAGGCTGATTACCTGGGTTTAATCCCTAAGACATACATTGACCTCTGACCTCCATATGCATGCTGTCGCCTATGTGTCTTCCTATTCTCCAACCCCAAATAAATAAATTTTTTTAAATAAAAATATTTTACTCTCCTTGAGAAAAATATTTCTATTAGAAAAATCACAAAGTTTCTCTTTATAATTAAAGAAACTGTTCAAGAAAAGTATCTCCAGTTTCTTTTGTATTTTAGGCATGGTCCTCCCCTCCCCTGCCCCAACCGTGGCACATATGTGGCAGATGTGCATCTCAGTCTTCATATGGTCTTATGTGCGTCCCCCAACAACTAGAGCGCGTGGGGGAGTTGTCCCTAAATCTGTTGCTTGTCTGTGGATTCACACCCTCTAACTGAGCAGCCTTGTCTGGCCTCAGTGGAAGAGGATGTGTCTAGTCCCACAGAAACTTGATGTGCCAGGGTGGGGTGATACACAGGGGGAGCCTCCCCCTTCTCAGGGGAGAAAGGGAGGGGGTGGGGAAGGAGATGTGGGAGGGGGAACCGGGAGGAGGGGGGCTGCGATCCTTATGTAAAGTGAATAAATAAATAAATTAATTAATTAAAAATATCCCTGTTGAAGTTCATAGTATGAAATTTAAAGGTGGCAATTTTTTCTAATCCGGATAGCTCCGAAATAATTGAGTCGGAGGCCTATTGGTTTGTTATTTATTTATTTATTTATTTATTTATTTATTTTTATTTATTTATTTATTTAGTTAGTTAGTTTATTTTGGTTTTTTCGAGACAGGGTTTCTCTGTGTAGCCCTGGCTGTCCTGGAACTCATTCTGTAGACCAGGCTGGCCTCGAACTCAGAAATCCACCTGCCTCTGCCTCCCAAGTGCTGGGATTAAAGGCGTGTGCCACCACTGCCAGGTGGCCTATTGATTTATAAACAACAATAACAACGAAAAGTTCCGCTGTGTGAGGGAGGGAAGGACACCCAGTGTAATCAGGATGCTGAATTGAGGAACTGGGTGCCTTGTGTTCAGATCAGCCTACTTCCTCTGGAAAGAATCATTTCCTCTTTTCCTTTCTCTGACCTTACACGGGGAGACTTAGGCGTAAAGAAGCGAAAGTGTAGGGGAAGTCCCACACTATCTAGTTCTGGAGATATGCTTATCTGTCTGCCTTCCTCTAGGAGCTGACTGGCATGCCTCCTGTGAAGGACCAGTGCGCATGCCTAAGAGTTCCTATGTCTTTTTCTTCCTCTGACAAAAGTAAGCCATCTGATTAAGGCTGCCTACTTACGATGTGCTTTGGTCTCTCCAAATGGCAACTCTAGCTAAAAAGAACTCATGTCTTGGGCTAGCAAGATGGCCTCATGGGTAAAGGCACGCCTGCTGCCAAGACTGATATCTTTAGTCCAATCCTTGAACCCATATGATGAAAGTAGGAAACCAATTCCCTCAACACACCACCACCACCACCACCACCACCACCACCACCACCACCACCACCACCACCACCACCACCACCACCACCACAACCACCACCACCACCACCACCACATAGGTGAGGAGAAAAAGACCAGGGGTGGGGGAGAATGATTTGAAAATGCTAATAAAATTAAAAAAAAAAATGAAGTCATGTCTTGACTCTGCTCCTGCTCTTCTCTTCACTCCATTGCTTTCACCCATTAATGCCTCAGCCCCGGAATGATCTTTGTGTCCACTGCTGTACTGTCACTCTCGGGTGACTCCTGTGACATGATAATCCTCACTCAAATTTAAAGTTCTAGTCCTAAATTTTCATTTACTTAGTTTTTTATGTGTGAGTGAATGTACAGGTATACGTGCATGAGAGTGTGTGTGTGTATGTGTGTGTGTGTGTGTGTGTGTGTGTGTGTGTGTGTGAGAGAGAGAGAGAGAGAGAGAGAGAGAGAGAGAGAGAGAGAGAGAGAGAGAAAGACCCAAAGGCCTATTCTTATCTCTCCTCTTCCATGTTGTTTTGATTTCACCTTTTAAAGTTTTAGCCCAGGTTGGCCTCAGATTCATGGTGTTCTTCCTGCCACAGGCCCCGACCACGTTCACCTTTTTTTTTTCCAAGACAAAATACTATTTTAATAGCCTCTCTTAAAAACTATGTCTGAAGCCGGGCAGTGGTGGCGCACGCCTTTAATCCCAGCACCTGAGAGGCAGAGGCAGGTGGATTTCTGAGTTCGAGGCCAGCCTGGTCTACAGAGTGAGTTCCAGGACAGCCAGGGCTACACAGAGAAACCCTGTCTCGAAAACCTAAAAACAAACAAACAAACAAACAAACTATGTCTGAGCCAGACGCCAAGGCACAAACTTCAATCCCAGCATTCAGGAGGCGGAGGCGGAGGCGGAGGCGGAGGCGGAGGCGGAGGCGGAGGCGGAGGCGGAGGCGGAGGCGGAGGCGGAGGCGGAGGCATCTCTGTGAGTTCATGGCCAGTCTGGTCAACATAGTGAGTTTCAGGACAACCAAGACTACACAGAGAGACCCTGTCTCAAACATTAAAACAATGCATGTCGCTCTTGCTCTTTCCTCTCGTCCCCCCCCCCCACATGGTCATGGCTGGCCTCTACTCCTCTACTTCTCTCTCTCTCTCTCTCTCTCTCTCTCTCTCTCTCCCCCTTTCTTTGTCTCTACTACCCCCTCAACTCCCCTCCCCATGCCCTGAATAAACTCTATTCTATACTAAAAAACAAACAAACAAACAAACAATGCATGTCTGAAATTCTACCACAATTGAGACACACACACACACACACAC
This sequence comes from Uromys caudimaculatus, assembly GCA_028551405.1. Lineage (NCBI taxonomy): Eukaryota > Metazoa > Chordata > Mammalia > Rodentia > Muridae > Uromys > Uromys caudimaculatus. The sequence goes on from CM052706.1 coordinate 69,071,392, forward strand.
ACACACACACACATACACACACACACACATGTATATGCATCAATATACATATTTCTCTCTCTCTCTCTACACACACACAAACCAAAGAGAGACAGAGAGACAGAAAGACAGAGACAGAGAAAGAGGAGAGAGAAAGGGTGATTCTCTGTGTAACCTTAGCTGTCCTGGAACTCACTCTGTAGACCAGGTTGTCCTCGAACTCAGAGATCCGCCTCTACTTCGCACGTGCTGGGATTAAAGGTGTGCACCACCACACCTGGCTTACACTGATATATTTTTAAGCACTGGGAACAATATACAAAAGACCTGCTTGCTCTTTCATTTGATATTATTTACCAACTAAATCATAAGAAGTCAAAGAACAAGGAGGCCGGTAGATTGAGTATATTCCTTGTATTTCAGAAAAGAGCAAACCAAACCAAACAACAACAAACCCCTGCAATTTGTTGCCTATACCTGATGGAAGGCTGAAGTGGCCAGGATAAACAATCTCAAATAACAGTCAATCCCCTGCCTCTGAAGTGGGGTCCACAGGGAAGTTCCCCCAAGTTTGGAGAAAGTAGTGAGGGTATGTGTTTTCAAGCAAGCTTCCAGGACTCTATCACGCCCCACACACCTCGAGCCTGACTCTTCTATAACAAGACTTAAGCATTTGCCATTTTAACTGATACCCGAGTGATCCAAGAACACAGTTGAGAGCGCTTGCATCATAGGTTACTCACAGGCAAATGTACAGCATGCAGCACAATCAACTAGGCCTTCTGAGCCTGGCTGGCCCACTGCTCATTAAGCAAAGATAGAGGTAGGAAGAACAGCCCGGTCTTAGTCTGAGCAGATGGCACCTTTAGGCCTGTCCCACCCACAGCCAAACCAGTAGGAGTAGATGTGCTTGGTCACATGACTTGTAAGCATCTGCTATGATTTCTTGGGAGTGGGCAGGGGAGAAGGGTTGAGCTATAGGTGGTAGAGAGAAAGATGAAATAGGTTTAGGAGAGGGTCAAGAGAGCTGTCAATAATATAAAAAAACAAAACAAAAAACCAAACATACTGGCCTAGTTATATTAATAATTCCTTCATTCCTTCCAGTGCATATGTCCTATATGTAGTCAGGTATAAAATTGCATGCCCACTGCAATTATGTTCCTCTATAGCTCCATTTTGGCCCTGGCCTTTATCAAAGCTCTTGGGTCTATTGTGGGGGAGGGAGGTGGAGAGAGGGAGAACCATGGCAATAAGCTTCAAGCACTTCTATAAATTAGGTCATTATCGTATGAATGGCTAGCTGTGATATATCGGTGGGTTTGAAATCAATTTAATGGCGAGCGCGTTTAACTGGAGTGGAAAGGAACAAGACAGAAACAGACCAGCAAGCACTACTGTTAGTGTAGGTGTGTGCGCACCTGCATACAGTGAGCCTACTGCAAAATCCTCTGTTTGTGGCCTTAACGACTTTGTTGAGGTATGATTGATTTCACTTAAATGTGAAGTCTGAAAGTCAGAGAAACAGAAAGTGGGATGCCCGTTGCTAGGGCCTGGGAGAAGGGGAATCAGAGAAGTGTTGGTCAAAGGGACAAAGTCTCAGCTAGGCAAGATCGGTGCAGTCTGGAGAACCACTCACGGAATAACACCGGGCTAGATCAACCATACCGTACTTGAAGGGAGGGCTGAGAAGATGGCTCAGTTGGAAAAGTTTTTTTCTTGCCTGCAAGCATGAGGATCTGAGTTCAGGTCCCTGGCACCCACATAAAAAGCCAGGCATTATGGCATACATCTGTAATCCTAGGGCTGTGAGGCAGAGAAGGCAGATCCCTGGAGTGTATTGGCCAGCCGGGCTGAATCTGGAAACTACAAGTACTCCATCTAATAATAATAATAATAATAATAATAATAATAATAATAATAATAATGATAATAATAGGGAAATGATTGAGGAAGATATTCCGTGTCAACTTCGAGCCTCCACACGTATGTAAACACACACACACATGCACTTGCATGAACACACATACAATTGTGAAAAGGGTAGATGTTACATTAAGTGGTATTTGGCTGGACTAGAAAGAAAACTATGATGTTAGAAGTAGTCAGGGCCAGAGTACAGCTCGTGTTGAGTCCTTAGTAAAGGTCACGTCATTTCAGGTCTCCTAAGCCCAAATCCTCTTCTGCCTTCCAGCCCACCGTCTCTGGGCACACTCTGTTCGTTGCAGGATTTCCATGCAGTTTCATTCCTAATGAATGCACATTGGCTTGTGTGGCATTATTTGCTCTGCTACTGTACTATTGGGGATTTGGCAATTTCATTTGTAGCTAACATAAATAATTCTGCTGCAAATATTCTTATAATTAAAGTTTTGTTGCTCTTACGAATTACTTATATGGGATACATTTTCTGGCATGATCGTTTTTTTGTGGGGGTCTACTACAGAAACTAACTAATTTATACTTCAGCAGTAATGATCTCCCAAGTCTCACTGGTGCTGGATTTTATCATTTATCCTTATACTTGTTTATCTGATATGTGTTAAATGGCCCTTTATAATTGTTTGCATTTGAATTTCTTTAATTAACTTTCGACACTTAGCGTTTCAAATGTTAGTTTAATGTCGGTATTCCTGATGTTTGAAACTGGCTATGTGTGTCCCAGCCCCTCTGGGAACCTGGTTCAAATGAACTCAATATATTTTTAGACGGCAACTTTAAATATGCTGCCATGTCTATAGCAAACACAGTTTCTTATTCCCTTGCATCTCTTTTTTCCTCTTGATTTTGTAGAATTCCATTATTACAACGATTTATGTTTTTATATCATTGAACCTGTCATTTTATTTTTTTTTACTTTGAAAACTCTCCCACTCTTTACATTATAAGCAAGAATGGGTGCTATAAGTAATAGTTGTAAAACTCTGTTTCATGCTTCATACGGTGATTTTTAATTCTCCAGTACACAGACACGAAGTAATTAAAATAAAGCAAAACAAAAACCCACCAACCTCCCTTTCATGGAGTGTGAGCATGTAAGTCAAGAAACGACTTGTGGTAAGGTCTGTTCCGGTTGTGCTTCTGTTATTTCAAGACAAGGTCACATGCAACCCATGGCCGCTGACTTTTGTAGCTGAAACTGGCCCTGAACTCCTGATCCCCCGATCCTCCTGGTCTTCCTGCCTCCCTCCAACGCAAGTGCTAGGATTATAAGCATGGACTGCTGTGCCCAGATCATTATAAACTTTTTACTAATACATTTTTTATCCTTTTTTTGTGAGTTTTCTAAGATCAGTATCAACTAAGAGTTGTTAGAAATAGAAATCTTGGGAAATAACTTGAGTTTGATTCCAGAAACCTGCATGGTGGAAGAAGAGAACCAACTCTTACAAGTTGTCCTCTGACCTCCACATGCATGCTGTGGTGCACACACACACACACACACACACACACACACACACACACACACACACACACACAGAGGGGGAGGAGGGGGGAGGAAGGAACAAACAAACGAAGAAAGGGGAGGGGGAAATTCAGTACCACTCCATATGCACTGCATCAGGACGGAAGGTGGACTACCACTTGTTTTAACAAGCCCTCTAGGCAGTTCTGACACCGGCTTTTACTTGAATACAAACCCAACAGCCACAGTCGCATTCACTTCTAACTTTGAATTAATTGGTTCTAGAAATCATCTTTCTTCGCTAGGTGATTCCCCTGAGGTCTACAGAATAGCATTTACTCCGTTTATCAAAATACCCTGCGACGGTGCCCCTCCATCCCCATCCTTGTCAGCACAGCCAATTATATGCAGGCGGCTTCATTTGCAGCCTCACTCGAAGCTCCCCTCCACTCCACACCCATTAGGGCTTTCTACTTGTTAGGGTTTCCGTGAGGATGTTCTTCTGGGTGCCTTCCTGGGTTATTGGCTTTGTGAAATCATGTGCATTTTTATCTTTGCTTATGGAGAATTTCTCACTATGCTTTCTCATTATTTTCTGTTCTCTGGGGTCTATCCCTGAGCTTCGTCGCTGATCACTTCCCTTCGCTCAAGGTCAGTTTTGATGCGCTTTTCAATAATGATGCAGGCAGACAGAAGAGAGTGATCTTAAAATATCAAGTTTAAAACATCAGAGGGAAAGTTCAGAAACTTTGGTGGTGAAGAGGAACCCACAGAAAATATCAATGTTGATAACTGGGAATACGTTGAACACTTTCAAAGGGTCATGGTGTGTTGGGGTCAAGGAAGCAGCTGGGGTTTGTGTCCTAGGTGTAGACACCCTAAAGTGGATTCAATCAGTTCATGTGGAGTTAATTGGGCTTCCAAAAGGGGGAAAAAAACTTGGCCAATTAGAGTCAGCTTCAAATATACCAAAAGTATTTGGGGCAGTCTTTTAAGATACTCTCCCAAAGTTTCTTCAATTTTATTATTTAAGATAATAGAATCCTTAAATCCTGGCTGTCAAGACGGTCCAGTAGTAAATGCACTTGTGGCCAACTTTAGAAACCTAAGCTTGATTCCTGGACCCCACGAGGGGGAGGAGAGAACTTATTACCGTAAGTCGTCT
>CM052706.1:69076041-69111702 GCA_028551405.1 Uromys caudimaculatus
TCTGTCTCTTGTGTCTATCTCTTTTTCTCTGTCTCTTGTGTCTATCTCTTTTTCTCTGTCTCTTGTGTCTATCTCTTTTTCTCTGTCTCTTGTGTCTATCTCTTTTTCTCTGTCTCTTGTGTCTATCTCTTTTTCTCTGTCTCTTGTGCACATGCATACACATATACATACATGTAAAAAGAAAATAATTGATATTGAGCCCTCTTAAGTGGGCATGCACAAACAATACATTTCCACAATCTGGATGAAAACAAACACACCTAGGGACTCCCTGTTCTGCCTCAGGGAGCTGCCATGCTCATTTCTGATCACAGCCCTCTGATAAATAATGGAATCTGAAGTTACTGATTTTACCCTGTCTTTAAAATGTTTTAAAATTTACTATGTCAAAACACAAAGAGAAATGGACAGGTTTTATTTTTTTTCTCTTCCTGTTTTGGACAAGACCACTAGCTTCCATGACAAGTGCTTTTATTATCTGTATTAAATTTAGGGAGCTACCAGGATAGTTAATTCAAGGCTCGGATCTGGTTCAGCTGGTAAATGCATTTGCCAGGGAGCTCAGTGACCTAGTTGGAAGGAGAGAACTTCTTCTGAGTTGGAAGGAGAAAGACTTTGACATATTGATTTTTTTAAAGTTTATTTAAAATACTAAGTGAAATCAGTAGATTTACATGGCCTGTTATTTGTGACAGAGCTGTGTCCACAGTTAGCTATGGAGGTTGGAGAGACAGCTTCATGAAAAGGAGGCTTCCCTGGGTGTCCATATTTGACTTCAGCCCGTTGCAATAATTTGGACATGACCAGTTCAGGGGATTCAAGGTGTGTGTGTGTGAGTTTGTGTGTGTGTGTAGGAATTGTATGTAGTGTGTGTGTGTGCACATGAGCTTGTAGGTATATGGGTCTGTGCATAGGCTGTGTAGGCCTTTATCATGCTCAAACCTGAGGCCTCAAGCCATTTGGCACAGCTTGGCTAGCTAGGGAGGTTTTTTTTTTTTTTTTGGTTTTTCGAAACAGGGTTTCTCTGTGTAGCCCTGGCTGTCCTGGAACTCACTCTGTAGACCAGGCTGGCCTCGAACTCAGAAATCCGCCTGTCTCTGCCTCCCAAGTGCTGGGATTAAAGGCCTGTGCCACCACTGCCCGGCGAGCTAGGGAGTTCTTAGGAGCCATCTGTCCCCCAGATCCTGTGGTTACAGGCACACACAGCCATGCCTGTTGTGTTGTTTTTGGTTTTTTTATGGGTGCTGGGGATTCAAACTCAGGTCCTCATGCTTGTAGGTACTCATTCTTAACTTCCGTACTGTCTCCCTAGTCCTTTAGTTTAGGCTATTTTCAATTGGATCTTGTGTTACAGCCAAACTGACTCACAACTTTAATCCCAGAACTCAGGAGGCAGAAGCAGGGGGATTGCTGTAAATTCAAAGTCTGTCTGGTCTATATATCAAGGTCCAGAACAGTCAACATTACATAGTGAAACCCTGTCTAAAAAACCTGAATAAGAAGGCTTTCATAATTTAGAAAAGCAGACTTTATTATTGAGAACAAGTTTTGGTTTACAGGAAATTCAGCAGAAACTCCAGCTTCCATATATGCCCCGCCTCAACTCCCATTTCATCATTTTGCTAGAGTCTTATGTTAGTGTGGCTCATTTGTTACACCCATGGTCCAATGCTTAAAACCCAAGATCACATTAAGATTCTATCTATACATTCTCCATATTTTGATAAGTGTGTGATGGTATATATCTTTTCTTATATTATGGATAACAACCTCACTGCTATAGGAAATTTCCCATGTAGCCAGATATGGTGGTATACGAATTCAATTCCAGCACTTGGGAGGCAGAAGCGGGTAGATCTCTGTGAATTTGAGGCTAGTATGTCTGGTCTACATAGGAAGGTCTAGGCCAGCCAAGGCTCCATGGTGATACCTTATCCCCAAAACAAAACAAAATTCTCTATTCTCCATCTATTTACTTGGTCCAGGGAGTGGCACTATTAGGAGGTGTGGCCTTGTTGGAGGAAGTGTGTCACTGTGGCGGTGGGATTTGAGACCCTTCTCCTGACTGCCTGAGAGATTCAGTCTCCTGGTTGCCTACTGAACAAGATTTGGAACTCTCAGCTCCTCCTGCACCATGCCTGCCTGGATGCTGCCATGCTCCCACCTTGATGATAACGTACTGAACCTCAAAACGAGTAAGCCAGCCCCAATTAAATGTTGTCCTTTATAAGAGTTGCCTTGGTCATGGTGTCTGCTCATAGCAATGGAAACTCTAAGACATCACCCCATCCTCTACTCCTGGAGGCAACTGATTTTTTTTCTTAAATTGTCTTCATAGTTTAGCCTTTCCAAGAATGTTACATAGTTAGACTCACACATAAATCCCTTCCAGATTGGCTTAAAAAAAAAAAAAAAACTTAACAATATGAATTTAAGTTTCTTCTATGTCTTTTTGTGACCTAATAACTCTATTTTCAACTTGATTTCTTTTTATCACTGAGTAATATTCCATTGTATGGATGCACCAGATTCTGTATATACATTCACCCATTGACAGACACATGGGTGGTATCTGTATTTTAGAAACTAGGAATAAGTCTACTATAAAAAAACACATGCACAAGTTTTAATGTGTACATATGTTTTCAGCTCATTTGAGTAAACAGCAAGAAGGGCAGTTGCTGTATCATATGGTAAGAATGTGTTTATCTCTTTATTTTAAGAAATTGTCAAATTATCTTCTGAAGTGGTTAGACCATTTTGCTTCCCCACCAGCAGCGAAGGAAGAGTTCCCGTTGCTCTGTATTCACACTGACAGTTGGTGTTGTCAGGGTTTGGGATTCCAGCCATTCTGACGGGCACAAATTCTTGCAGGCTATCTGCAGCTTCTCATTGTTGCTCTAACTTCCACTCTCTGGTGACACAGGATGTGGCCCATTTGACCATGTTTCTATGCCATCTGCAGATCTTTTTATGGTGATTTTTATCTGTTCAGATATTTTGCCCATTTTTAAGCTGGGAGTGTTTATTTTCCTACTGTTAAGTTTCAAAAGTTCTGTGCAATATAATTTAGATGCCAGATCGTTATCAAATACATGTTTTGTAAATATTTCCTCCAACTTTAAGACTTATCTTTCCCTTTTAACTGTCTTTCACAGAGAACTTTTTAATTTTAACGAAGCTCAACTTGCTTCTGGGTTTTTTTGTTTGTTTGTTTTTTGTTTTTTATGAGACATGAGTTCTGTGTTGCATCTACAAAATCATCAAGCCAGACATGGAAGTTCATGCTTGTGGACCTAGTACTGAGGCACTGAGCCAGGACAGTCGAGAGTTCAAAGTCAACCCGGTCTGTGTAACAACCCGGTCTGTGTAACAAGATCTCATCTCAAACAAAACAAGACAGACCCAACAAAAACAATTTTTAAAAATCCAAAAGTTGTCATCAAACTTAAGATCATGTGGAATGTTCTCTTAAATTATCTTCTATAAGTTTTATAGTTTTACATTTAATTCTACAATCTATTTTGAATCAATTTGTTTTTCTGTGAAAGGGGTGGATATGCAGGAAAATCCGTTCTTTCCCGTGTCAGTACCTAGTTCCAGCATTGTCTGATGGCTGAGGACATCATTTCACCCTTGCACGCCTTTGTTCCCTTAATATGCCAGCTGATGAATGTAGACAGGTCTATCTCTGGGCTTTCAGTATTGTTTCCTTGAGTCTTCTGGGCCAATCTCTCAAGAACCCATTGCCTGGATCACCGTGGGTTTGTAATAAGTCTTGAAGTTGAATAGTAACCAGCCCCTCCCCCACTCCCAGTTCTATTCTGTTTTCCTTTTGCCTTTCCATGTACACTCTGACAGTGCCGTGTAGAAAAGGTCCTTTAACTTACCCATTCACAGATGAGCTGGAGGCCTCACACCACTGACGACTTGTTCAGCATCTTATGTATATCCAGATCTGTAGCTGCGAACCCCCCTGTGTTTTCATTCCTAACAAGTCTCCAGACAACAGACCAAGCATGTGTACGAACTAGCGTCAAAATTGGTTTCTTAGCAAGTGCATGCTGTGTACACACAGCAGAACCTGGTGCTTCCCAGAGATATGGCGGCCATTGCATAGCAACTCGCTGACAAAGCCAACAGCAAACAGTTCAGAGCAACTGGGAAGTTAACAGCTTGTGATGTTGAGAGAGCTGGAAATGAGGGTGATCGAGCTGTCAGTGTGTGTCTTCAGAAAAATCAAACCTGGCTCACTGGATCTATCTTCAAAATCTTGAAAGTCCCAGGGGTTCTTAAAAGGACTCAGTGGGTAAAGGTACTTGCAGAAAAAAATGATGGCTTGAGTTCAGTCCTCAGGACCCCATTATATCACAAGGAGAAAACTGACTCCCGCAAACTGTTCTCTGACTTCCACAAACATACATGCCCACACATACACACATGACACATAAATAAATGTAATAAGAATAAAATGAGGCTGGGCAGTGGTGGCACACGCCTTTAATCCCAGCACTTGGGAGGCAGAGGCAGGCGGATTTCTGAGTTCGAGGCCAGTCTGGTCTACAGAGTGAGTTCCAGGATAGCCAGGGCTACACAGAGAAACCCTGTCTTGAAAAAGAAGAAGAAGAAGAAGAAGAAGAAGAAGAAGAAGAAGAAGAAGAAGAAGAAGAAGAAGAAGAAAATTAGACCAAGTAAATTATACTAAAATATATCTATCCCCTTGTATGGGTTGGCTTTGTGTGTCAACTTGACACAAGCTGGAGTTATCACAGAGAAAGGAGCCTCCCTTGAGGAAATGTCTCCATGAGATCCAGCTGTAAGGCATTTTCTCAGAGATCAAGGGTGGGAGAGTCCTGCCCATTGTGGGTGGTGCCATCCCTGGGCTAGTAGTCTTGGGTTCTATAGGAAAGCAAGCTGAACAAGCCAGGGGAAGCAAGCTAGTAAGTAACATCCCCCTATGGCCTCTGCATCAGCTCCTGCTTCCTAACCTGCTTGAGTTCCAGTCCTGACTTCCTTTGGTGATGAACAGCAATGTGGAAATATAAGCTCAATAAACCCTTTCCTTCCCAACTTGCATCTTGGTCATGATATTTGTGCAGGAATAGAAATCCTGACCAATGCGGGGCAGTGGTGGTGCACGTCTTTAATTCCAGCCCTTGGGAGGCAGAGGCAGGTGGATTTCTGAGTTCGAGGCCAGCCTAGTCTACAGAGTGAGTTCCAGGATAGCCAGGGCTACCCAGAGAAACCCTGTCTCGAAAAACCAAAAAAAAGAAAAAAAAAATTCCTGACCAAGACATCCCTGATCTTAAATCTCTATATCCTGAGTATAAGCTGAGGTGAGAGGATTGTTCTCAGATCATATTTAACTTGTGATACTGCTATCAATCTGAAGGCATGGACTTTTTCTTATTAGGAAACAATATAGATTTGGGGAAATATATGTGCTATGTGGTAACTTCCTCTAAAATGAAATATCACCACCTAGAAGGAGGAGGAAGGTTCTTAAGACATGGGTCAACAAAACCTACAGTCTCAGGGAGCTCCAGAGACTTTTACAAGATTCCCAAGGCCCCTTCCTGAGGTCAAATGGGAGAAACATTTCTCACTAGCCAAGATACCGTAAGTGATGCAGGGAGCTCCTGGGAGTTCACACAGCTCACACAGTCATCACCTACCATGCGTGAGGGAGGGACATGGCAGTTATGCTTCTGCCTTTGAGTCGGCTGTGCAGTAAGCCCTCAGCTACACTGGGTAAGTAAACCCAAGAAAGCACATTGCTCCTCAAGATGGACTTTGCTGGAATCATTATTTTGGTCTATCCTCAGTTGATATCTCCTCAAGAAAAATGAGTGCCACGTGACAAAATCAAGCTTTCAGGGAGTCCTAAGGAGAAAAACAAAACCATGTACACCTCACACACAGATCAAACCTACATTCAGTTTAACATTTTCCTGTAATCCGGGTTCCACGCATATGCTCCAGGTTTCAGCGTTGTCCTGGTTCATTGCATAGTTATATTTCTCTGGGCCTATTGTTTTTGAATGTGTGCATGTCTGTGCTTTCTGTTACATTTTATTATTATTATCTTATCATGCTAATACTTCATAAATATAAATGTCAGCAGTTGCATTATATTTATTACATTTATTTAGCACATAACATCCTAATTATTGAACTATTCTGCTAGAATATTTTTATTATAATTATATTCCATCCATTCAATGTATGCATGTCTTCATCCATATCTCTGATCTCAAACCTGTCCCTCAGTAAAGACTCGGATGCTTTGAGTTTTAGGGGCGGCCCTCTTCAACGATTGTGTTGTCAGTTTGTCAAAACATGTGGGTTTTTTTTAACACATTAGTGCTGTGTTCTTACTGTCTTCATCCAAACACGATGCAAGACACTTATCTTGTCTCGTTCTCGTCAATTTGTTTGTTTTTGCCCTTTTGGTAGCTCTTAGCCAGATATAAATATCTTTTCTTTTTCAAGTTAAGACAGAGTTACAGGACAATGGCCTTTAAGAAGAGATTCTTAAATGAAAACTAAACCAACGAGCTGTCAAAAAATACTCACATAGTCTTGTCATTAATGAGGACCTGCCACCAAAACTTACCAATGGTTTTAGATGCATCTCTGCATGAAGATTACTGAAGTGCCCTTAAAACCTTCTCTCCCACAGCCAAGAAGTTGAATTACCCCACTCCAAATATATAAATCAAAATATAAGAAAATCAGAATGAAAGAAAAATATGCAAGTCCCCCCTCCCATCTCTACATAAAGTTGAGTGATTGAACCCTTCCTTTGACATTTTAATATTTTCTATCTAGTTCATCAACTTTTTCTGTAGTCAGTTGTATTGAGTCTTTGAAATCTCCCAAGACTATGACATTAACTACATTTTTGTTAGTATGTATGCATATTGTACTGGTTTGAATAGGAATGTCCCCCATAGACTCATGTTTTTGAATGCTTGGCCCATAGGGAGTGGCACTATTAGGAGGTATGGCCTTGTTGGAGTAGGCATGGCCTTCCTGGAGGAAGTGGGTCACTGTGGGAGTGGGCTTTGAGCTCTCTTATGCTCAAGTTCCACCCAATGTGGCTTACAGTCTGCTGCCTATGAATCAGACCTTTCTCCAGCACCATGTCTGCCTGCATGTCCCCATGACTAAACCTCTGAAACTATAAGCTAGTCTTAATTAAATGTTTTCCTTTATAAGAGTTGCTGTGGTCATGGTGTCTCTTTACAGCAATAAAACCCAAACTAAGACAGAGAGAGAGAGAGAGAGAGAGAGAGAGAGAGAGAGAGAGAGAGAGTGTGTCTTGGGGTAGAATAGATAACTGATTGCCAACTGATACAATTGCAGAGTGGCCAAGCAGCACACTAACAGACCAAATCCCTCACATGCTACCTACTGATAAAAATGTAGACCTTGTTATAAGACAAGAAAACCATAGTCTGCACTGTCTTATCAATAACTACAAACATCCTCAAAAACTAAACAAATCAAGTCTAGTGACCTGTATAAGCAATGGCAAGATGAGGGTTGTTTTAGGAGTATAACATTAGATTAATAATTCAAATCAATCTCCAATTCATTGTGCTAACAGAATTAAAGAGAAGCACGATATGATCATCTCAATAGATGAAAAGTCCCGGGCAGTGGTGGCACACGCCTTTAATCCCAGCACTCGGGAGGCAGAGGCAGGCAGATTTCTGAGTTCGAGGCCAGTCTGGTCTACAAGTGAGTTCCAGGACAGCCAAAGCTACACAGAGAAACCCTGTCTTGAAAAAAAAAAAAAAAAAAAAAGATGAAAAGTCAATAGCAAAATTCAATAGCCATTTAAATTATCAATGAATGAAAGGAAACTTCTCCAGCTGATTCAATTTTTAAAATATATACTTAAAAAAATCTATAGCTAGTATTTCAAAGTAGCTGAATTTTAAATATGTCTCACTAAGACTGAGAAATGTATATCAGGTCTTTAAGATATAAGGGTCCAAGATTTGTTGAAAAATAACAACCCGGACTCAAATAGAATGTAAATGCAAAGAGTGTTTTATTCTTCAGAAGTCCAGCATGCTGGGGTCTCCCTATTACCAAGAAAGAGAAACAACCAAGTGAGCTTGCAGGCTTGATTTAAAGCACATTGGGGAATTCTGGGATAGGTGACCTCTATGTTAATCTGTTGGGCCCATCTCTACAGGACATTCTATTACTGGGATTTGGGCCCTAGATACTTGCTGGGGAAGTCTGGAAACTGTTGATGACCCATTGTCCTTGCCTCAGGACAGGTAGCAAGACAGCTTCTGAGGCCCAGACTTGCCTGGAATTGCTCAGTTCTTGGAACAGAGATTTAGGAGTCTCCTTAACTGCCAATTTGAAGCCTGTTTTGGAATCAGCCTAGCCTTCTCCAAGATTTGTTTATGTGCTGGGGGTGGGGAAACTATGTACATGTGTGTGAAGATGGCCACAGAGGCCAGAGCAAGGTATCAGATCCCCTGGAACTGGAATTACAAGCTGTTGTGAGCTTCCTGATAAGAGTGCTAGGAACCAAACTTGGTTCCCCTGTAAATTAGTACATGATCTTAACCACTGAGCCATCTCTTCATGCCTGTATCATGGATCTTAGACAGTGCAGAAGGCAAGAAGAAAGAAATAAAAACAGTGCCTCACCAACTGGTGACCAAGTGTTCAAATACTTGAACCTATGGGGGACAGTTTGTATTCAAACCACCACACCAACTTCAGTTACTGCACATGGTTAATGTTGACAAAGCAGCTCCATTTTTGATTCTGGCAACTTTCACATATCTTAAGTTAGGTGTAGTCTCAGATTCCTTAGATTGTGGCATGTGACCCCAACTTCAGGTAGTGAAATGAATTGAAGAATATCCAGCTGATATTACAGGATTGCTATTGGAGGAAATCTTCTCTACCCCTTTATTCACAGAAATGTCTTATTTTGATATTGAGACTATAAGGAAGAGAATGGTTTGTCTCTCCTTTTACATCTTTGTGGCTTGAGGTAGCTACATAGGACAGGAGTACCAACCATTTTCAAAAATATTGGAAACTAAGACTTGATCAAATTGTAAAGTGTATGTTCCTTACTAGACATTAATAAGGGCTGAAAATATGGCTCAGTTGGGAGAGTGCTTGCCTAGCACATGCAAAGCCTTAAGGTTGTTACCTAGAATTTCTTTAAAACCATCCCTAGCACACATAAAGCCAGGCATCATAGCCAATGTTTATAATGCTGCCCAACTCAGAAGGTAGAGGCAAGCAGATTGGAAGTTAAAGGTCTTCCTCAAATGAACAGAGAGTTTGAGGCCAGCCTGGGCTAAATGAGATTCCGTCTCAATCAAATAAATAGACATGAAAAGACAAGCTACAGACAGGGATAAAGTATTTGCAAAGGGTTTGTGTCTACAGTACTTATGATAGAAAGAAGTGTCAAAGAACTCAGTTTCTCAAATGATGAAAACTAGAGCAAATACTTCACAAAGAAACGTTATGACCCAATAAGCACATGAGAAATGTCCGGACATTATCAGTTATCAGAAAGTTGCAAATTAAAACTGCAGCAAGGAACCACATTGCAGCCACAAGAAAACTAAAAGCAAAATGGTTGACAATACTAAAAGTGTATTCTCATCTTGCTAACAATGTCTATGAAAAACCACGTTGGGAAAGTTTTGAACACATGTACACACATACACACAGAATTAAATATATAGCTACCCCTTTACCCAGCAATTCTATTCCTGTCTGTACTAGAGAAATGCATATACACAAGGTAATTTGCTAGTAACAGCTTAATTCACATTACTTAGTGAATTAAATGAATTTTCTACTACTTAGTTAGTAGAAAACATAAATGCTCAATCACAGAGAATGGATAAGTTGAGCCATATTTATATCATTGAATCATACTTAGCAATAAAAAGGAATGAATTATTAATATCTATACCATTGCACTGTGGCATACATACTCATATACATATATAGTTATGATTCAAAAATCACTGAAGGAAGGCCCCAGACTCAAATAGTGTGTAAGAACAAAGAGTGTTCATTCTGCAGAAGCAACCAGCATGCTAGGGTCACCATTGCTTCAAGATGATGACCCAGACAAAGACATTCAAGCCCCTTTTATAACAGAACTGGCTTAATTGCTCCTGAGATAACAAACAGACTTCTAAAACCTAGAGCACATTCTAAGGGGTTATAAATACCATTAACTGAAAAAGTCATAAAGAAAGAGCTAAGGATATACACCACCGGTGCAAGGACAGGAGATAAAATACTGACTGGGTTTATCTATACAAAACTTCAAGAACAACTTAGTTATGGTTTTTAACTCTCCATGAACCTTTAAGCTAGTAACAAATGATGAATGTTTAGCCAGTTAATTGCTCCTAGTGGATATGCTTGTAGACAGTCTCTGTTATAAACCTCTTATTCAATTTATAACCTGAATTTATGTGTAAACTCGTAGTGAACTTTTTACCATGTGATCACATACTCTAAAAGTCATACAAGTGCTGAGAACAAAGAGCAGAGACAAGCCTCCCTCCCCTTTTCTTCAATTTAGAGCTGAGCAATTCCTGCCTCCTGCCAAGATAGAACAAAGGCTACTTTACCTAGCCTCCTGCTGTTTTACTATGAGGTGCTAAACTGGAGACTATAGCTTTTCACCTCAGAGCAACCCAGACAGGCAGATCAGCTGCAGAAGCAACGCACCTTACACTTAGATTGGGTAGCAAATGGTTTATGGCCTAGTTTCTGAGTGTAGAGAAAATGGGATAAAAAGGACCCTTCAATATACACAACATAAAGAAGTATTTTAAAAATTAAAACTCAGTAAGAAGACAGCTTGTGGTAGAAAGATGTGAGCAGAGGACAACTCCAGTTTTCATTCCTCAGAAGTCATCCCCCTTGTTCATTAAAACGGGGTCTCTCATTGGCTTTGAGTTCATGAAGTAAACAAGACATCCCAAGGAATCCACTGGACTCTACTCACCAGAGCTGGAATTATAGGTGTGCCCCACTGAGTGCAGATAGTGTGTGTGTGTGTGTGTGTGTGTGTGTGTGTGTGTGTGTGCATGTGTGCATGCTAAATAAACACAATATTTTTTAAAAATAAAATGAGCTTCCAAATGGTCTATCCAGAATGTCAGTCAGAACATCTTGACTGAACATGACACTTGTTCAGTGTTGTTCTAACAGACTTCCCTGGCTCAAAGACTATGGGTATGTGAATTGTCAGCTTTCTCAGCTGAGCAGTGGAATCAGAGAAGCAGAATGTGGATGGTCTAACTCTTAATCTGGAATGAAAAGATTTATCCATGAAGACATACTGTTATTGGAGACTATTGGGGAAAGAAACCCAATGCAAACTAGCTTAAGTTCAACGTGTGCTATATTAGGAGGCTGCTGAGATGGTTCACAATCAAAGGGTGGGAATGCTGGAATCGAGAATAAAAAGGTCCGGGCAGTGGTGGCACATGCCTTTAATCCCAGCACTTGGGAGGCAGAGACAGGCGGATTTCTGAGTTCGAGGCCAGCCTGGTCTACAGAGTGCTGAGCTCTCTCCTCTCATCCCTTCTCCTTTCTCTAAATGGCTCCTAAGAGACTCGACACTAATGATGGCACCCTTGGGATGTAAATGTGTCTTTGAAATAAATTAGGGAGGAGTCATGGTTATTTTTCTGAGCTCATTAAAATCACCCCTCACTTGCAGAGTTATTTCTCTCTTTTTTTTCTTATATTATACTTGTTATTTTCTCTCTCTCTCTCTCTCTCTCTCTCTCTCTCTCTCTCTCTCTCTGTCATCTTCAGGAGAAAACCAGATTCTTCACTGACACAGGGCCTCTCATTGACTTTGTGCATATTGGGTAGGGTATACTGCCTAGGCAAGGAGCCCCCCAGGAATATAACCCATTTTTTTTGCTCCCCAGTCTGGGATCCAAATGTACTCCAATGCACCCAGATTTCTTATGTGGGTTCTGAGGATCAAATCAGGTCCTTGAGTTCACAAGACAAAGACTATAGTGACTGAGCCATCTCCCAGCCCCTAAATTTGTATTAGAAACTATTCTTAAAAGACATCTCTTTAATTAGGTGTAGTGGCACACATCTTTAATTCCAGTACCTGGAAGGCAGAACCAGGTAGAGCTCTATGAGTTTGAGGCAGCCTGGTCTACATAGTGAGTTCTAGGTCAGTCAGGGCTAAAAGGTATTGCCTTAATAATTTTCCTAAGGCAAATTACTTCATTTACCTCAACCTGCCCTGTGTTGCCATATTTGTTTTTTTTTTTTAACCTTTATTTTTATGTATATAAATTTTCTGCTTACATATTTGTTCACCATGTCTGTGTGGTACCCAAAAAGGTCAGAAGAGGGTGTTGGATCCCCTGAGACTGGAGTTAGAGATAGTTGTGAGCTGCCATGTGGTGCTGGGAAATGAGCCCAGGTCTTCTGGAAGAGCAACCAATGGTCTTAACCTGGAGGTATCTCTCTAGTCTCTGTGCTGATGTATTTGTAGATTGGGTGCCCCTCCAGATATTCTTCCTTTATCTGAATTATATACATCATTTATACTCTTTTTTAAAAAAAAAGAATTATTTACTTTATGTATATGGGTACACTGTAGCTGTCTTCAGACGCATCAGATCCCATTACAGATGGTTGTGAACAAAAGAGGATTTTTTGAATGATTTTTTAAAAAGATTTATGTATTCTACCTGCATGTATGCCTGGAGGCCAGAAGAGGGCACCAGATCTCATTATAGATGGTTATGAACCACCATGTGTTTGCTGAAAATTGAGCTCAGGATCTCTGGAAGAGCAGCCAGGCTCCTAGCCTCTGAGCCATCTCTCCAGCTCCTTGAATGATTTCTCAAAAGTATGCATATGTGAAGAGTCCTTGGATAGAAGCTACAGGTAGCTACCTGGGGCTTGATGTGGGTGCTGAGAAGCAAACTCAGGACTTCCAAACAGGTATTCTGTGATAGGTGTGAAATGTTTGCTTGTTTGTTGAGCTCAATTGGCCTATAATAACCATTCCCCCAGGTCCAGTTGTGCAACCATGAAGAGAAACAGCTGTACTCCTGGGGATGTTTCTACAGCACTTTCTCTGGGGATAGAGGGACTCTTTCACCACAGCGGTGCCTGCTGGAGACAGTGTAGCTCTCCGGAGGCAGCTGGTACACACTCTGGTCAGAGTGACGGTAGCCAGGATACAGCAACCTAAGGAGAACAAGATTGCTACATAGGTTCTGATCTAGGAGCACTACCAGAGGCTTGGCAGGGTCAGTGACAAGCAGTTAAGGTACAATTAATGATCAGCTTTTGAAAATGACTCGTGTAATGGATTTAAATGTGGAGGTCTGGAGGCAGAGATAAAGTTCGTTTGATAAGTTGCTTTCTTGGCATGCGTGTGGCCCTGGATTTGATCCCCAGCACCCTATAATCCAAACATGGCAATACATGCTAGCAATCCTCTGATCAGGAAGTTCAAAGTCATTCTCAGCATCCTAGTGAGTCCAAAGCCAGCTTGGGCTACATGAAACCTTGTCGTGTGTGTGTGTGTGTGTGTGTGTGTGTGTGTGTGTGTGTGTGTGTGTGTGTGTCTGAAAATAACTGGACAAAGCAAAGTCAAGTGTTTCTGTCCAGTAGAAGAAACACAAAAGCTGCATACCTTAGGTGCTAGGCCGCCACAACTATCATTTTCTAACTCAAAGCCATCTTTCTCGTTTTTTACTACAGGTGCAAGACTTACTCGATAAAACAAATCATGGACCCAGAACATAAACGCATCTTCAGTGGTCTCCACAAGAAAATAAAAAGGAGTTGTTTTCCCTAGTAGTATGGAAGCCACTCAGCACCGAAGCGTGGAGAAACGTGATGGAAATCGCGTCTGCAGAAAAAGTGTGCTGTTAGTGTATTAGCCAGGCTGACCTAGACTTTCAAACTATTCAGAGAAATAGCAGTCATTTGCAGTGATTTCAGTCAACTGCTCTCTCTATCATTTTGTGTAATTAGGGGCAGCCATTTTCTTGAAGGTAGCAAAACACGGAGAGACACAGCCCCCGCCCCCACAGCCCCGTTTCCGCAGCCGTCAGAAAGTAAATGGTCTCCATACAGAACAAGTCACTGAGGCAGCGGCGACTTCAGCACCGGACGTGAGCGTAACCAGGTGGAGAGACAGGGGAGGCTGACATATGCAGTCCTCCATGTGGACAGAGGAGAGATGAGTGACAGCGCTGTTTTCTAAATGTCCCACCTGTCAGTCGCCTCGTGCCAAAGTGCCCCCCTTGGATATCCGGCCCCTTATTTTTATCTCTGGAGATCAGAGCCCCTCAGGATTCAAATACTTACGTATTTTAACGTGTCAGCAGAGAAAGTGACAAAATGAACATTTCCTGCCACCCAGGGTGAAGGGAATTTAAATATGCAATTGCTTTCAGCCGCGCCTTTGTTCCAGCACTACCCTTTTATCTGTTCTTAGAAATGATTTTATTTACCCCAACTCCTTCCCTCCGGCCTCCACCACAGGCGGTTTTCAAAGCCTCTGCCACACCGGGTTCGCTTCATTAGCGATTTGTGTCCCAGCATCACTGGTGGTTATCTGTGAAAGCTAGGGAGAGAAGTTTGTTCTCACATTAACCAACATTGGGAACAGCTTCTATCACCTGCTCCAAGCTGACCCTGAGAGCTTTAGGAATGGAGCTTCTTCCAGGTAGCACGACTACCCGCCGAGCTGGCTCCGTGGTATACTGGCCTAGCACACTCTCCTAAATGGAGAGCGATCCCTATACCGTTTAGAAACTTTTGTGTTAATGCCGGTTTCAATAAGGCTCACAAATGCTATACCCCACCTCTGCCTGCCCCACCGGCTTCATGCTCTATGGATTTTTGGTTTTGTTTTGTTTGGGGGTTTTGGACTGTCATTAAGACATAAGCGATCTGTGTGTGTGTGTGTGTGTGTGTGTGTGTGTGCGTGTGTGTGTGAGAGAGAGAGAGAGAGAGAGAGAGAGAGAGGAGAGAGACTCTATGTAGCCCTGGCCCCGGAACTTTGCCATGTAGACCAGGATGGTCTCAAATTCAGAGATCCACCTGCCTCAAGTCATGAGTGATCTTATCCCTGCAGTCCTGAGACAAGTCCTGGCTCTCAATTCAATGTATACAGTCCAGCGTAAAAAGAAGAAGAGGACAGGAGGAGAGAGAAGAGAAAGAAGAAAAAGACATACATTAAAAATTAATTCTTTTGTCATAGACCTGTTATTAGTAATGATGGATTTTGACAATAAAAAAAAAAAAATCAAACCATCGCCTGGCATGAGAATTTCCCAAATGATTTATCAGTGGTTTTGTTTATCTGAGCACTGAAAGACTGGTGTCTCCAGAGCTGAAGACTGCCAGCACAGCATCCTTGGGTCATATCTTCCAGACTCATTGTGTCTGAAGACCACAGTGTCACCTAACCGCAAGTCACTCCACTGCCAATTCCCTTTACTCTCAACTCACATTTATTTCACATTGGATTGATTTCTTAGGAGTAAAACAGAATGATTCTAAACTATAAAATTAACCAGATATGATAGTGCATGCCTTCGATCCCAGCATAGGCAGGTGGATCTCCATGACGTCCAGGGCAGCCTAGTGAGTTCCAAGTCAGTCAGGGCTACAGAGTGGGACCTGTCTCATTAAAAAAAAAAAAAAGCCAAAACCCCAAATAACTCCCTATCTTTCAAGCTTCTCTGTCTCTTTCTGTCTTTTATTTTTGAAAATTTTATTTATTTAAAATGAGTGCTCTGCTGTATTTACATCTGCCTGCCTGAAGAGGGCATCAGATCTCCTAAAGATGGTTGTGAGCCACCATGTGGTTCCTGGAAATTGAACTCAGGATCTCTGGAAGAGCAGCCGGTGCTCTTAACTGCTGAGCCATCTCACCAGGCCCCCTCTCTCTGTCTTTTCTATCTTTCTGTTCTGTCTCATCTATCTATCTATCTATCTATCTATCTATCTATCTATCTATCTATCTATCTATCTATCTATATCATCTCTCTCCTCTCTCTTTGGTTTTTTGAGACTCTATAAGAAAGAGAAATGAAGGGGCTGGAGAGATGGCTCAGCAGTTAAAAGCACTGACCGCTCTTCTGAAGGTCCTGAGTTCAAATCCTAGCAACCACATGGTGGTTCACAACCATCTGTAATATGAGATCTGATGCCCTCTTCTGGGGTGTCTGAAGACAGCTACAGCGAGCGGGGCCGGAAAGAGAAGAAGAGGTGTCCGAAGACAGCTACAGTGTACTTACATATAAATTTTTAAAAAGAAAAAAGAAGAAAGAGAAAAGAAAAAGGAGAGGGAGGGGGAAGAGAGAGAGAGAGAAACAAAGTGAGTGAGAGAGAGACAGAGAGAGAGACAGAGAGAGAGAGACAGACAGAGAGTGTTTCTTTCCTCCTTCCATCTGGGCCAAGTAGGAACCACAATTCTGTGACTGCCAGCCTGAAGGCCAAAGTGAAAGAAGGTTCTTGAAGAGCCACCTCAGGCTCAGAGAAGCCTGGGACTGTGCAGACACCTTCACAATTTACTGCTTGCTGGAGTAGCTTTCTTTCCAATGAGAAACTGGTAGTTGGAGACAGACAATGCATTTCCTGCCACAAAACCACAGACTTAAATGTGTGTCTGGTCTGGGCCGGCTGTAAACTGCAGATCTGTCCTTTCCAATTCTGATTTGTGTGAGGACATGATACTCACGGATGTGTCTTATAAAGCCAAGGATATGTTTTGTAGAGTGAGGTACGGTGCAGTGGGAGGGGTGCCTCAGCGGACAGGCACCCCGCCCCCAGAGACCAGCCGGAGGGCGGTATAATATAGAATAGAGTTTATTTGGGGGAATGGGAAGGGGAGTTGAGAAGGGAGTAGAGGCAGAGAAAGAGAGGGGACAGAGAAAGAAAAGAGAAAAGGCCAGCCAGGAACATGTGGAGAGGAAGGAGAGGGAAGGGGAGAGAGGGAGATGGGGGTCAGAGAGAGAAAAGGGGCAGAGAGAGAATCAAGAGAGAGAGGGAGAGGCCAACAGTCCCTTTTATAGCAAGCCAGGCCTACCTGGCTGTTGCTAGGTAACTGTTGGGCGGAGCATAGAAGGAATGCCAACACTCACCCTGCATTTATTATGGAAAACCTCAGTGGGCTTTCAAGGTCACGGATTTTCACACTCGGCTTTTGTCACAACTGCTTTGTTTTGTCATTGTAGTATAAAAAAAAAAAAAAAAAAAAAAAGTCACTATTAGCCACACATTAAAGGGCCAGGTGAGGCGATGCAAGCTTTCACCCTTACCACTCAGGAGGCAGAAATAGGTCAGTCTGTGAGTTCAAGACCAACTTGGTCTCCATAGCAAGTTTCAGGCTAGCAAGAGCCACATAGAGAAACCGACCCTATGTCAAAACACAATAGCAACAACCCCCAAATATGTTAGAGAGTGATGCAGCTCTATCACAATTAGTGCTCACAAAAATAAGCAGCAAGTTGGATTCACCTGAAGGCCATAGCTTGCCACTGCCAGCTCCAGAAAAACTGTCTCTTATTTTACTTTATAATTAATCAGTTAATAATTAATAATTATTTATTAGTTATGTCAATCATAATTATATAGGGAATATTATGATGTTAGTTATGACTAATATGATTGTTAATTATTAATATTAAGTAATTATTGATTATAATTAATTAACTAATAGAGTGCTGGGGACCGAACACAGAGCTTTACACAAGTGTTCAACCACTGAGTACACTGCCTTCTGATTATTTAATGATGCATTCTATTAGTTTAAACAGTAAACAGAAAATAATATTGATGAGATGGCTCAGTAGATAAAAACACAAATGTGATGACCTGTGTTCAAACCCCAAGACCTTTATGGAGAGAAGGAAGAACAGACTCCCACAAGCTGTCCTCTGATCTCCCTGGTACACGCACACACACACACACACACACACACACACACACACACACACACACACATTCTATCAGTTCTGTTCCTCTAGAGAGCCATGAGTAATGTAACATAATAGATCCTGGAAGTCCTAGATCAACCATCATAAGGGTCAAGTTACCTCTGAAGTCTATAGGAGAGTTCTTCTGCCTTTGGATGTCAGCTAGCAACGCTTGGTGTTCCTTGGCTTGTAGCTTCCCCACAACGATGAACTACAACCTGGAATTTCTAGCTAAAAACACACAAAAAACAGTAAAACAAACAAAAAAACCACAACCCTTTCTTTTTCCACTAAGAGAAGAGTTGCTTTTTGGCAGAGTGTTTTATCGTAGCAACAGAAAGGAAAGTAGAACACCCAGTTACACAGGACGGTGCTTGGTGCTTCTCAATTGTGACCTACCCACCCCAACCCCCTCCCCCCAACAAGTGACAGCACACAGGGCTTAAGAAATGTGGCTCCAGCCAGGAGGCCAGGGTCTACAGCAGTCCCTCTGACTGGTTCTGATATGCACATGAGCAACCATGAAGGCTGCCGCCTTAGAAAACATTAAGCACTAATTCACAAGCAGAAATTAAAAGTAGAGGAATTTTGCTGGGTGGGATATTTCACAACAAATTTCTGCTTAGTGATCCAGAACGGGACTTTGAAGATTACTTGTTCTCCAAATTCAGAAGAGACGAGCAGGGTTTTAATTAGCAGTATGATTAAAGGCCAGCGGAAGTTTAACGTGATGCTATCTGACAGCCTCTCTAATCAAGCCTATCTTAACATAATGTTAATCACAGTATAGATTAGTCTTCTCTGTTACTATAAGCAAGGTTAATATTTTATTGGGAAACGTATAATTGGGGCATAAGGTCGCCCCTCTTGGTGAAATGGAGCATATCTGAGGAGGTGCATTAGATTAGCTACATTGTATTTCAGTGATAAAATACCTGAAGAAACAATTTAAAGAGGAGAGCTTCATTTTTGTCTCACAGTTTACAGAGGCACAGTTCGTCATATGGGGCAGCATGATGGCAGGGCCAGCAGGAGACTGCTTATTCACATCTTAGATCAGGAAGCAAGAAAGACTGGAAGCAGAGTGTAGACATAAAACTTCCGGGTTGGATAGGGCAAGAGAGGAGGAAGAGAGAGAGGGGGCCCTTTTGGAATGGGAACAGCAAAAGGGTAAGACAATGCTGCTAGTGTCTCCTGGTTGGCGGATCTGGAGGATTTAGATTTATTAAGGCTTACAAGATTAGGGTTTTAGTTGTTGTGCCTAGAGATTGAGTTACTGTTGTTTCTGAAAAAAAAAAAAAAAAAAAAGAAAGAAAGAAAGAAAGAAAGAAAGAAAGACTGGAAGCAGGGTGGAGTCATAAAACCTCAAGCCCCACCCCCTCCCCCGTGACCCACATCATCCCGTGAGAATTCACTTTCTAAAATTTCCACAAGTTCTCAAAACAGCGCCACCAGCTGGGGGCTAAGTGTTTGACTCCTGATTCTGTGAAGGACATTTCACATTCAAACCATAGCAAAGGTAATCCATCTAGGGCCAGGAGGAATGTGTTAGGGTTTATCATCGAAACATGACTAACAGAAACAAAGGAAGGATAATCCTTACTTTACAAACTGACTCTGGCATTCTCAATCTATCCGTGCTATTAATACACTTCTCTGGTTTTCCTAGAAATAAAGTATCCAAGAGTGGAGAGCATCTGACAGGAAGCTTCTCATTCATTGCCAAATGTATTTCATCACAATATACTGTAGCTCAATATACTCAATATTGGACTATATTATCTAGCTTTATCTATGCCCATTGCTCCCTAAACAGAAAAGTGAAATTCCTGAAAAGCAAATTTGTATTGAAAATCTTATCTTCTTAGAGAAAGTAAAAGAGAAGAGCCAGGGGTGCAGAAGAGCTGATGTCTATCCTCTGCCTGATCCAGGCAGCTTAGCTTAGGAAGGATGTTAGAACCCTAACCCTCCCCACTGAAACCAGGCAAATCACCTAACTACTCCATGCTGCGGTTTCCAGTGTATGAGAGTGAATGAGAGGAACACACCACACACACACACACACACACACACACACACACACACACACACACACAGAATATATTGTGGGAATTAAATATGTTGATACTTTACTCTTAGGCCAATGCCTAATATAGATCACACGTATAAGTATGTTACACAAAACAAAAGGTTGTAAGGGTTGAATCCCTCAGTAAGTAAAGCACTTGCCTCACAAGCCTGAGTCTGATGTTCAGAACTCAAGCAAAAATACCAGGCATAGTAGCAGATGCTTCTTATCCCAACACTGGGGAAGGAGAGACAGGAGGTTAGCCAGGACTCACTCATCAGCCAGTCTAGTCCAATTGGGAAATTCAAGGCCAATAAAAGTTCCCGTTTCAAAAGAATTGGACAGCATTACCAAGAATGACCCCCAGTATTATCTTCTGATTTATGTGTACACACACACACACACACACACACACACACACACACACACACACACACACACCATGGCAGGAAGCATGGCAGCATCCAGGTAGACATGGTGATCGGACTGCAGCCAGGGGAGACTCTCTTCTGCCCTGGAAGGAGCTTAAGCATTGGACCTCAAAGCCCACCCCCATAGTGATGCATTTCCTCAAACAAGGCCACACCCCCTAATAGTAGCATTTCCCAAGGGCCAAGCATATTCAAACCACCACAGCTACTTTTCCTTTTCTGTAATAAAACACCCATGACCAAGAAAACTTATAGAACAACAGGCCTCAACCTGTAGGTTGCAACCCCTTTGGGGGTCAAATGATCCTTTCAAGGGGGTCAAATATCAGATATCCTGCATATCAGATACTTACATTAGGATTCATAACAGTAGCAGAATTGCAGTTATGAAGTAGCAACAAAAGTAATTTTATGGGTGG
The DNA here is from genome assembly GCA_028551405.1 of Uromys caudimaculatus. NCBI lineage: Eukaryota > Metazoa > Chordata > Mammalia > Rodentia > Muridae > Uromys > Uromys caudimaculatus. Next base: position 69,096,968 of record CM052706.1, read on the forward strand.
GGGTCACTAAAGTTGAGAACCACTGTTATAGAGGAGTAAGAATCTGTCATGGTGGGGAAGTCTGGCAGCAAGCAACAGGATGGTGGTAGATCAGGAAGCTAAGGACTAAGTAAACAACAGAGAGAGAACACTGAAAATGATGGGAGGTTTTTCTAAACTTCAAAGCCTGTCCCTATAGACATGCTTCCCCCAATAGAGCCACACCTTCTAAACCTACCCAGTTGTACTAAGTGAGGACCAAGTATTCAAACATCTGAGCCTATGAGGGACATTCCCATTCAAACCACCACATTCCACTCTTTGGTTTGTGACAATAACATTATGCAAAATATGCTTAGTCCAACTTTAAAAGTCCTCATAGTCTCTTGGTCCCAACACTGTTTAAAAGTTCAGTCACAAGGAATCTCTTAATCATAAACCCCTGTGAAATCAGAAAGGAAATGACATACTTCTCACATACAATGACACAGAATATACATTTCCATTCACTCCTCTTTACCTTTGCATCCTATAAGCCCCAATGTTTTGCCAACCTATAACTGAATATAATGGTTTTACATTATGGAGAAAGAAAACCCTCAGCATAAGCATGGTCAAGAAATTAAAAAGTGTAGAAAGATTGATTGTCTGTAACAAGTGAGAAGAACATGTATTTATTTTCAGATCAGTGCAATTCTCAGACAAAGGAAGCATGGGGGTTTTCTTGAAAGAACTTATACACGTTCATATAAGAAAGAACCTTGATGGTGGACACTTTGCTAAGCATGCTCAACTTAAGGTAAGAGTTTAAGGTGGTGTATTAGTGAGGGTTACCATTTATGCATAATGAATCTCTCTATGTGGAAAGGGGATTTATTAGAATGATTACACAGGCTGTGGTCCAGCTAGTCCACCAGAGGCTGTCTACCCGTGAGAGGTCCAAGAATCTGGTAGGTGTTCAGTCCATGAAGCTGGATGTCTCAGCAGTTCTTCAGTATACATGGGAATCCTGAAGAAGTAGGCTCTAATTTCAGTGAAGGAATTAACTTGGCAGCTAGAGCAAGAGCAAAGAAAGCAAGCTTCCTTCTTTCCTGTTCTTTATATAGGCTGCCATCAGAAGGTGTGACCCAGGTTAAAGGTGGATCTTCATACCTCAAAAAAATCTGAATTAAAGTTGTGCCTTCCCATCTCAAATATCCAGATTTTAGAAGTAGGTCTTCCCACTTCAAATGATTTAATTAAGAAAAAAAAAATCCCTCAAGGTGTAATCAGCCACTTGGGTCTTAGTTAATTTCAGAGTAGAGTTGATGACCAAGAATAGCCACCACAGAAGGAAATATGTCAGATACATTTAGGGGTATGTTTAGCTAAAGGTCATGACACATGTTTGAAAGGTTAAAATGGTGGACAGGAACACTTTGGGGCATGCTCATGTCATCCCATAAATATTTCAGACTGCATTTGTATCATAAAGTGATGAACCAGCCTGCTTCCATCTCAGGCTTTTTTTTTTGGTTTTTGAGACAGGGTTTCTCTGTGTAGCCCTGGCTGTCTTGGAACTCACTCTGTAGACCAGGCTGGCCTCGAACTCAGAAATCTGCCTGCCTCTGCCTCCCAAGTGCTGGGATTAAAGGCGTGCCACCACTGCCCAGCCCTTTATTTCAGTTTTATGACCATCTTACAACCCTACCTTTGTTTCAAAAGGGTTATTATAACCACCCGTTGTTTTGACTACCTTGTTATGTTCTGCTTCTGGAAGCCCAACTCCCTATTTGCCTCATTTGGAATCCTCTACCCCTGAGTTATCAACACCTTATTTTTCCTACATCTCATGCTGACCTCTTGAAGCCCCCCTTAGGGGGAGGCAGCTCACATACATGAATTAAAAAAAAACTTGTTTTAATTAATTGCTTGCTTTAATTAATTTAGCCATGGTGATTTGAGTCAGTAGGACTCTTTTTCCTTACATCTTTGGAATTAACCTTTTTGGGTCCCCCTCCCCCCAAGATCAAGACCCCATTCCAAATTCAGAAAATCAGAACACAGTCCCAGCCCTCTGGGACAAAGAGCTGTTCTGTAGAACAGTGTTTCTTAACCTGTGGGTCAAGGTTTCTCAAACAATCCTTTCACAGAGGTCATCTAAGACCATCGGAAAACACAAACATTTACATTACAATTCATAACTAGCAAAATTACATACGGAGTAGCAATGAAAATAGTTTTATATTTGGGGCCACCAAAACTTGAGGAACTATATTAAAGGCTAAAGCGTTAGGAAGGTTGAAAACCACTGTCCTAGGGGATGTACAAGTTGGAGACATTCCAAGACCAGTTCAGCACCAGAAGAAGAAGGAGGAGGAGGAGAAGGAGGAGGAGGAGGAGGAGGAAACAGAGAGAGAGAGAGAGAGAGAGAGAGAGAGAGAGAGAGAGAGAGAGAGAGAGAGAGAGAGAGGGAGGGAGGGAGGGAGAGAGAGAGAGAGGAGAAAGCAGTAAGCATTGGTTTATGGAAGCCTCATACTCTCCTTGGCATCTGGCTCTATTTTGGTTCTGTGGGATCTTGATTTGGGGATTCGGTTGGCTCTAACAAGATCCAATATTTCCCAAGTCCAGAGCAACAAGTGAGACACTACAATCATCCGTCTGGTTACTTGGGAGCTCAGCCAGAGCCACCAGTTCTTTCTCTGGCTCATTTTGGGACCTTGAGATGCCCTGGTGAGACTGGGAACTGAGAAAAAGAAGAGGCCCAGCACCTCAGCATCCACTGGCAGGATTTCAAGGCCTAGGCTGCACAACAGAGCCAAGGAACCTAGAGGACTTTCTGAAACACTGGGAGCCAAGAGTTTGGATAGAGCCCAGAGATGGTGGCACATAGCTTTAATCCCAGCACTCAGGAGGCAAAGACAGGTGAATCTCTGAGTTCAAAGCCAGTCTGATCTACAGAGTAAGTTCCAGAACATCCAAGGCTACACAGAGAAACCCTGTCTTGAAAAAGCAAAAACAAAACAAAAATCATAGAACTATAGGAGCTGGAGAGATGATTCAGCGGTTAAGAGCACTGACTGCTCTTCCAGAGGTCCTGAGTTCAATTCCCAGCAACCACATGGTGGCTCACAACCATCTGTAATGGGATCTGACGCCCTCTTCTGGTGTGTCTGAAGATGGCAACAGTGTACTCACATATGTAAAATCAATAAATCTTTTTTTTTTTTTAAATGGAACAAAAAGAGTTTGGATTGGCCCAGTGAAGGACATCAGGCATTACCAGAAGCTGAACAGGAATCAGAGAGGCCTGGCTAAGCTGAACCAGAATGAAAATGTAGGAAGACTCTGATAGATTCTCATTGCCTGGGTTGGTGGTGAGGTAGTTGAGGAAAAGTCTCTATTTAAAAACAAAAACAAAACTTCTTTGGTCAAACTGGTGAATCTCTGAATGACCCCAATTACTGTTGTCATTGTCCCCATGGTTACTTTTCCTCTGTGTCTTGTTTTGTGTGTTGCCTGTCTTTGTGTGTTCTGACTGAGACGACTGAAACAAACCACATGAGTAATAAGACCAGCAAGCCGGACAGTCCTCTAGCCTGTGTACTGTGTATTGGTTTTGGTTTTGTTTGTTTGGTTGGTTTTGGTTTGTTTGTTTTTGGCTGGCTTTGTCTTTTGTATATTCTGTGTTCTGTGTTTTGTTTGTTTGTTTGTTTCATTTTTGCTGCCTACGTCCTTTGTATGTGTTTCTGTGTGCTCCCATTAACCATTTCTAGATACAGGTACACTTAGGAGCCATGTTAAACTCCAGCTGCTACCACTACCATGCCACTGAGTTGGGGAAATGTGGGCACTTCCTCCAACATGCCAGCCTAGGCAGATTTGTGCACATGCGCACACACACACACACACACACACACACACACACGGAGAAAGAGAGAGAAAGAGAGGGGTCAGAGGGAGATAGAGACAGAGAGACAGAGACAGAGAGAAACAGAGAGACAGGGACAGAGAGGCCCAAATCCACTGCTGCTTGCCATGTCTATTTTGATAGCCAGGGCTGCAAATTCCTTCTTTCTGAGGTTTCTGATCACTGAATTCAGTTTAGCGGGGATTTAAATGACTTTTGGGTATGGATAATGTTGAAATATTGTTTTATTCTGTTCTGTTCCATTCAAAAGCTAGCTCAGGAGTTGGAAATTTTCTGTCCTAGGCATGCCACCTGATTCTGTGGCTGGAAACAAACCAAACCAAACCAACCGACCAACTAACTGACCAACCAACCAACCAACCAACCAACTAGACAGACAAAAAATGAGCAAGCAAAGGAGCTAAAAAATTCGATTTTGGGCTGGAGAGATGGCTCAGTGGTTAAGAGCACTGACTACTCTTTCAAAGTTCCTGAGTTCAATTTCCAGCAACCACATGGTGGCTCACAACCATCTGTAATGGGAATCTGATGCCCTCTTCTGGAGTGTCTGAATGAAGACAGCTACAGTGTACTCATAAATCATAAAATAAATCTTTTTTAAAAAATCAGATTATTGATTTGTTTAATTTAACAGCCTAAAACTTTTGTGAAGTTATAATCCTTATCTCAGGATTTATAAAACTAGTATGTAACTTTTCTGTACCTCAGAATTTTTATTGGGTTTATTGGGTTAAAAAACTATAGAATCTGTAACAAAAGTTGACTTAAAACTTATAACACAGGGTTAATAATTGAAAATTTATACATAGGTAATCTTACCACTCTGACTGTAAAACTCACACATTGACAGTACCACCAGCCAAAATGAAAAGAAAGATCTAATCCATCAAAGTCTATAATTGTGGAAAGTTTCCAAATATTCTAACTTTGCTTTTTAACCCCTGTAGTTCTGTTCTTTTTTTTTTTTTTGGTTTTTCTGTGTAGCCCTGGCTGTCCTGGAACTCACTTTGTAGACCAGGCTGACCTTAAACTCAGAAACCTACCTGCCTCTGCCTCCCAAGTGCTGGGATTAAAGGCATGCGCCACCACTGCCCGGCTGTAGTTCTGTTCTTGTTAACTGAAATTTGTCACTCCAGGACATAGTTTTTATGCTTAAGGGCTCACTCTGAGAAAGTCTCAAGGCTACACTGGAATCCCAAATACCCAGTATAGTCTCCTGCCAACTAAAGTTAGGATCACAACAATAAAAACTGACATTTAACACCGGAAACTGGGATATTCCAATTTTATGATGCAGCAAAATAATGACATAAGCAGTCTGACAAAAAGCCCACAGAACGTCTCGCCTGACCTAAGGTCTAGGGAGGCTAATAGAGAGTGATGTAAGAGCTTTTGCCTAGCCTCCATGTCTTTGCTAACTTTGTTAAGATTTAGCTATTTTGATAAACTGAGTTCTACAAGAAGCTGTGATGTTTGCAATGGTGCACTATGACAGGACCAGGAAAATAAAGCTGCAGGCTCCCTATGGACCATTTTCGATAAGCTTTCTTTAGCATCCTGTGTATATTTTCAAGGTTATACCCCAAACAAGTAATTAAAAACCAGTAAAGCTTATTTAAAATCAAGTATACTTAATAAAAGTCCTCAAAACTTTTCAGAGATTTGCTGAATATTGGCATTTAAAATGTTTAATGGAGCCGGGTGGTAGTAGTGCAGGCCTTTAATCCCAGCACTCAGGAGGCAGAGGCAGGCAGATTTCTGAGTTCGAGGCCAGCCTGGTCTACTGAGTAAGTTCCAGGACAGCCAGAGCTACACAGACAAACCCTGTCTCAAAAAAACAAACAAACAAATAAAATAAAATGTTTAATGGAAAAAGCTTCCTGTGATAGCTAGAAATGCCTGCTCCTAGAGACAATCCTAAAGTCTCCAAATAAGACAGTGGAGAAGCTGGGCAGTGGTGGGGCACGCCTTTAATCCCAGCACTCAGGAGGCAGAGGCAGGTGGATTTCTGAATTCGAGGCCAGCCTGGTCTACAGAGTGAGTTCCAGGACAGCCAGGCTACACAGAGAAACCCTGTCTCAAAAAACAAAAAACAAAAACAAAAAAAAGATTAAAAGACAATGGAGAACCAACAAAGCCACCTGGATTGAAGTAACACTGACCACTGGGCCAACTGCCCCATGCCTTGCCTGCTGCCAGGGCCCTGCACAATTGTGGATTTGGTTGTGTTGACAGCTGACCTCTGCTTCCTCACAGCAAGTCAGTTTTTCCAAGTTCCCCTCCACAGGAAAATCTTTCAGATCTTCTGGGTCTGTCAGCCAAGACCTGTGCTGTCCTGTGCAGCAGCTGGAGATTTAATGCTGTCCCATGTGACAGCTAAATGTCCCCAGTGAAGACACTGAGACCTTCAGAACCTAAGGTAGCTGCCCGGGTTTTGGTAAGACTCTGTTATTTTAATTGATATGTAAGCCATTTGGATTTTACTTCCTGTCATAATCTATCCTTCTCAGAACTCTGATGGTGTTGATGGTTAACTGTAGCTTCATCAGTTTAGCAGCAGCTGCCTGGTCAATGCATTTCACATATAAAAACCAGACTTTACTTTTCTAGAGCTATTAGGTTACCTGAAGAAAAAGGCAAACTCACAGACAGGTTGGCCTTACTAACAGGCTTTCTATTAAAAGTTAAACAGGTTTCAGATGTAAATTTTACTATTTAAAGGAACTTGCTTGCAAAGACTGCTCTCAGTGATCAGTCACTTAAGTATGTCTAATGGTAAATAATTGGGTAAAAAGTTTAAGGGTTTATATAAATTATAAAGGTCTAAAAATAATTTAAATTGCAAAATATGAAAGTCTAAATAAATTATGAGCTCTAAAAAGATAATTTAATATATATAAATACAAGTTTCTCTGTTTTGTTTTGTTTTTAACTAAGATTTCAAAAATTCAAAGTTTTAATATCCACCAGTGAAGTTCTGGTAATCTGGTAAAGCATTGACTACTATTATCACTCATAAGCTCAATATTTTATTTTATTTTATTTTTATTTTTATTTTTATTTTTTTTGGTTTTTTTGAGACGGGGTTTCTCTGTGTAGCTCTGGCTGTCCTGGAGCTCACTCTGTAGACCAGGCTGGCCTCAAACTCAGAAATCCACCTGCCTCTGCCTCCCAAGTGCTAGGATTAAAGGAGTGCGCCACCACTGCCTGAGGCTCAATATTTTAAATTTACTCTGGTTGTCTTCTAAATATAAACTTAAGGAAGCCTCTTATCTTGCTAAAATAATCTCTGTCCAATCTATATATTTAGACCTCTGGAGAGAAAAAAAAATGTTTATGCTTTTTAACCCAAATCTATAGCTTTTGCTGTGACTCAAAGACATGAGTCCATTCCAGCTGTTTTATAGATAACTGTTAGCTGCTTTTTCTACAATGTGGATTTCAATACAAATTACAAAGGAAGGAAGATAATATAAGCTTCAGAGAGTTGAGAAAGTCACAAGACTTAGATCAGTTCTCATGTGTTAAACAAACCCCAGATAAATATTACCATCAGTCCACACCCTAAGCATCACTACCTATTGCTTATTTCTGAGGGGAAAGCTCCAAATATGGAAGTTTCCTTTAAGTTATTTAACTTTAACTTCTGTTCAGTATACATCTGTCTTGGGAGAGTTCCACTTGGCTGGTAGACACTGTTCAGAAATCAGCTGCAGACTACAATCTTTTCCTAAGGTGATCTACGCCATGCCAGCCCTAGGTAGTCCTACAAAACTGGAAATCCCTGGACTTGCTAAAGACTGATATAAACCAGTCCGGCTGATGTGATTGTTCCCATCTCTTCAGCTGGGTCAGCAAACCAAATGCTCCTGATAAATACCCCATTGCCCTAATCCCCTCCTGGCCTTTGGCTAACATTTTAGCCTTCCAGAGCCCTGACAATGGTCAGCAGGAAGTAGTTACAAAAGAAAATACACTGCCCCTTATCCACAACAAAGGCTGGAATATTAGTCAAAAGGAAACTCGATGGCAGAGGTGACAAAATGGTTACCAATAGTATCTCTTGGCATACCAAGGTTATATTATCTTAATTTTTTTTCTATGCTAACCAAACAGGTATAATTTTAAAATGACCCACGACTCTTTCAATGCAATACAAATTTCATTTTTCCCCAGATAAAGGATATTAGGGCCCTGTCGAAGATTTGACAGAAACATGTAAGAAAAGGGAGGAATGATGAACCATCTTAGGCTTGCCATCTTAGGCTTGAAAGTCATTTTATAATAAAGACAAACTAGACTCATTCCTGTTTATGGTTAAATCTGTTTCTTGAGGATTGGGCTATGCCCTACCCGTAACCTTAATTGCAAATTGTTTTGTACTGCCTGTTCCAGGAAACAGCAAGCATGTCTTTGTTTCAAATTGTTGTTATAATCATCTTGCAACCCTATGTTTGTTTCAAAAGGATTATTATAACCAACTGTTATTCTAAAGCCCCAGAGGGTCTTTACCTGCCTGGAGACCCCAAGTGAGACAAGACTCTGATCGATGCAAAAGCAAGAGGTTTATTTTTCCGGCATGCTAGGATTGACCTTCAGCAATCTCTCAAGCAAGAGACTTGAGGCGATCCCGATTCTCACATACAAGCATCTTTTATACATTTTTTAGAGGGCAGATTACAGGAACAGCAGCTAGGCACTTGGTGATGGGTAGTTAGGCTGACCTTTGGGCTGATTGGCTGGGCCCATATGGGATCATACTGGGAGAGTACCTTCATTCTGAATGACCTGACCCCCTTATGAGGAAAGGTAGACCCCTAGCACACTTGGAGCCAGAAACAGAAATAGGACTGAAATTGCATGCTTGGCCAATCCCCACCTGGCTGCATTCTTTCCGCTAAGAAACGAGTGACCTTGGCCTGGCCCCAGAGCCAGAGGCACAATGTTCCAGGAACTAGCTAACCACAAAAATGTTTGTGCAACTGCCTTGTGACTAACTTAGAACATTCTGTACTTACCCATAACGCAAATTCTTTCCATCCTTGTGTTTTTTTCCTTTAAATACCCCTGACTTCAGCTGCTCAAGGTCGAACTCCTCTGCCCCTGCATGGGACACGAGCTCGACCCCAGTGCACTGGTCCCCCGAATAAACCTCGTGTGATTGCAGCAAGGTCAGTCTTTCGTGAGTTCTTGGGGGGTCGCACCGTCCCGAGACTTGAGTGAGGGTCTCCCCAACTCGGGGGTCTTTCAATTCCAGTACATTTTCTGGTTTTTCTGAGAAGTGTTTTGTCAGTCATTTCTGGAAAATCATCCTGGTACCGGGAGCATGAAACTCTCCCTTGGGACCTAACACCCTTTCCAGAAGCCATCTCAGGGTTGGGTCAGAGATGCTTAATCTTATTATTATGGTTGTTATTACTACCTTATTATGTTCTACTTCTGAAACCTTGCCTATTTGCTTGCCAAACCCTCCGTTTAGAAACCCCCTATCTCTGAGCTATAAAAACCTTACTTTCCCACATCTAGTGCAGACCTCTTGAACCACAACTTAGGGGGAGGCATTTCATACACACGCACACACACAGCTTGTTTTAATTAATTGCTTGCTTTAATTTTAATTCATTTAGCCATGATGATTTGAGTCAATGAGTTTTTCTCCTTGCATCTTTCAGATCAGTGAAAGATGGTAGGCAAGATTGCTTCTAGGATCTCCAGAGAGTATTAGCTAAAAAGGGGATTGGTGTTAGCATTCTGTCTAAGCTCACCCCACAGTTACCTGACAACAGACAGGTAGGCCTGACCACTATAAAAGGGGTTCCTTGCCCCCTCCTCGATCTCTTAGTCTCATTTCTCTCTTGCTCTTTCTCTGCTCCCCCCCCACGTGCTCATGGCTGGCCTCTACTCCTCTACTCTTCTTCCTCCCTCTCTCTCTCTCTCTCTGTCTCTCTCTCTGTCTCTCTCTCTGTCTCTCTCTGTCTCTGTCTCTCTCTCTCTTTCTCTGCCTCTACTACCCTCTTAACTTCCCTCCCCATACCCTGAATAAACTCTATTCTATACTATACCATCATGTGGCTGGTCCCTCGGGGGGAAAGGATGCCTTGGCATGGGCCCACTGAGGTGCCTCCTTCCCCCATACCTCACCACATCTCCATAGAATATATCCCCTCTCTCTTTATCTTTTTATAAACACAACAGGTGGGGTGTATAGAGAGGTGCATGGGAGTGTCTTAGTTAGGGTTTCTATTGCTGTGGAGACAAGCCGTGACCACAGCAACACTTATAAAGGAAAACATTTAATTGGAGCTGACGTATATTTCAGAGATTGAGTTCATTATTGTCACAGTAGGAAGCATGGCAGCATGCAGGCTGAGAAAGTCTGGGGCTCCAATGGCTTACCCCCCTTCCTGGAATGTCCGGTGCAAGACCAGGATAACCTTCTTACAGGCCCGAACCAATAAGTTTAAAGGTTAAGGGTGCTATCCAATGGAAATGTTCCGAGTTGCTGTTTCTGTACTCTGCCCTCTGAAAAAATATAAAATTGCTTATGTGAAAGCCTGCAGGGTCGCCTCTCCTCATGGTGCAGGTTGGACCCAGAGCTCTGGTTCAATAAATTCTGAAAGACCCCTGAGCTGGGGAGACCCTCATTCAAGTCTCAGGACGGCACGACCCCCCAAGAACTCACAAAAGACCGTCCTTGTTGCAATCACACAAGGTTTATTCTGGGGACCAGTGCACTGGGTTCGAGCTCGTGTCCCATGCAGGGGCAGAGGAGTTCGACCCTGAGCAGCTGAAGTCAGGGGTATTTAAAGGAAAAAAACACAAGAATGGAAAGAATTTGTGTTATGGGTAAGTACAGAATGTTCTAAGTTAGTCACAAGGCAGTTGCACAAACATTTTTGTGGTTAGCTAGTTCCTGGAACATTGTGCCTCTGGCCCTGGGGCCAGGCCAATGTTACCCATTTCTTAGGGAAAAGAATACAGCCAGGTGGGGATTGGCCAAGCATGCAATTTCAGTCCTATTTCTGTTTCTGGCTCCAAGTGTGCTAGGGGTCTAACTTTCCTCATAAGGGGGTCAGTTCTTTCATTCCCCACTTCTTCTAGTGTCTAGTTCTAATCTTAGAACTATATTTCTGTATTGTCGTAGCCTGTTTGTCGTGTTCCCCCAAAGCCTGGTATGCTGTCTTAACATTAGAATCTGTATAGCACTTACTCGTTCCCTGACAAAAGCTATTTATCTATTTACTAAACAGGGTCCAATGGTGAGCAAAAGGAATAAAATCAGCAGAGGTCCTGCTAAGACAGAAAACAGAGTTGTCATCCAAGGCGACTTGCGGAACAATCCTTCAAACCACCCCTGTCCAGCCTCCCGTTCTCTCTTGCATCTTTCTAGCCTTTCTGTAAGCTTGCTCATGGAGTCCCTGATGGCCCCTGAGTGATCAACATAAAAGCAACATTCTTCTTTTAAGGCTGCACATAATCCTACTTCTTTTAGGTATAGCAAATCTAACCCTCTCTTGATTTGTAGAGCTACTTCTGATAGGGAGGTTAAGGATTCTTCCAGGCTACTGACAGACTTTTAAAAAAATCAGTAGACTGGTTGAAAACAGAAGTAGAGACACAAGGGATTAATCCAGTACTGCATATCCACCATTTGTTATATCCTGGCAAGCGGTTCAAAATCTAGGGGTCAAAAGTCAACAATAGAACAATTAAGGTCTTAACAAGGTAAATATGAGAGCTGTTAACTAAGATGTTAAACCAAGACATGAACCAGCCCTGACTCTGTTTCCTCTCTCTCTCTTCCATTTGGCTAACCCTACTTACTCTCACCTTGGCAATTGAATCTTTAACAACCCCAGAATGGTCTATACAAAAGCAACACTCTTCAGCTAAGGTAGCACATAGCCCTCCTTGCTGGAGGAAAAGTTAAGTCTAATCTCCTCCAATTCTATAGTACTACTTCTGATAACGAAGTCAGTGATTCCTTAAGATGACTGATGGTTTTTCCTTTGAAAGACCAAAGCTGAGGTCTTGGTGACTGCCCCAGCCACCCCAATCACAACAGAAGGGAGACAGTGAGTGCTGTCTAAAGGTACTACAAACAGTCATGATAAAGGTCAAGAGATCCTGAGCATGAGCAAATTGTCCATCTTCTATACTGTCTAGTGGGGGTCTCTGGGAAGCAGGGCATCTGCAGGTTTCACATGAGAAGCATACATCCAGGCCTCAATACCATCTACCTTGAGGACTGTGGGAGTAACTAGCAGTGCCAGGAAGGATCTCTTTTATCTGGGTTCCAGCGACTGTGTCCGATGTCTCTTTACATAGATCCTGTCACCAAGTCTGGAAGCGGTGAGGGGTCTCTGGCACCCCTGGAGCACTTAAGGCAGACAGTTTGGGTCAAATCTCATGCTGTGGGATACCTCTTGGGAGAGCTCAGTGTATACCAAGGGAGTTGGGGTACCACACAGGATCTCAAAAGGGGTCAGGTTAAAATGGTAGGGGGTGTTCCGAACTCGGAACAGGGCCAAGGGGAGGGGCACCACCCAGTCCGAGCCAGCCTCCAAGGTCAATTTAGTTAAGGTCTCTCTACCTGCCCTGAGCTTTGGGGACGGTACTCACAATGAAGTTTCCAATCTGGCCCCAATACCTTTGCCACCCTCTGGCTTACCTGACAAAAGCAGAACCATTTTCTTATCCACTTGCCTTGGGCACTCTAAACCTCAGGGAAATTTCTTCTTGGAAACCATGGCAGCTGCTTCCTGCTTGGTGGGGAATGTTTCAGCCCATCTAGAGAAAGCAGCTATGAACACCTGAAGGTATTCGTAACCACATTTTCCTGGGTAACTTCTGTAAAATCGACCTCTCAATATACTCTAGGCTGTTCCCCCTAGGTGTTTTGCCCTCTTTATTCCTGGCTGCATAAGCACTCACTTGCCAGCATATCTTACACTGTCCTACTATCTTTCTGGCCCAGAACCTGAGTCTTATATACTCTAGGTCCCTTAACTGCTTGGACATGGACACGCTTTTTATCCCATAAATGAGTCCATTTGGCCTAGTAAGTCTTTTGCTTGCTTGCTTTCTTCCTGATGTCCTGGGCATAAATAATACTCACAGTTACTGGCTTCATTGGGACATCTACGAGATCCAGGATTTGTTTGTTTCCTCTGGTGTAAGCAGTCCTCTCTCTTAGCATATAGCTCTGTGGTCGTGGGATGTGGCAAAGGCATACCTGTTATCTGTATAGATGTTGATTTTCTTGCAGGCTCCAAGTTCTAAGTCCTTGGTGGGGGCAGTTAGCTCCACTTCCTGTGTTGACGAGTCAGAGGGTAGAGGTTCCGCCCAGATGACAATTGTGCTGTCCACCACAGCAGCACCTGCTTGTCTCTGATCTTCATGGAGGAAACTGCTCCCGTCTGTAAACCAGGTAGCCTCGGCTTTTGGTAGGGGTCAGTCAGAGAGGTCTCTCCTTTTGGGCCAGCTTATTGTGGCCCGTTGGGCAGGAAATGTATCTGGGTCCCTATTTTGGAGAGTGTCTCACCCTAACAGAGGGTAGGGACAGTCTGGGGTAACCTTAAATGAATGGGATACCCAGCCCATCCCTAGGTCCACTGTTCTTCGGGTAGTCCATGAATACATTTTGGTGCCAACGGCTTCTTGGACCAAAGATCTTTTCTTTAAATGGGGCCATCAGCTTGGAGGATGAGTGTTGAGCCCCTGTGTCCATCAAGAATTGAGTGGGTTTCTCCTCCACTCTCAGAGTTACCCTGGGTTTGGGGAGAAGGTCTTCCCTAATCACTGTCTTCACTCAGGGCTAACACTTTTTGCTGCTTGGAGGCACTTTTCTCAAGGCCTGGGATTCTTTGCTCCCGACTTCTGTTAGGACACTCTTAGGCCCAATGGCCTCAGTCAGTTCTGAGACTGAAGGCAGGTATATTTTTCTCCCAATCTGCTTTTATACCATTTAAATTACATACAAGCAATAAGGTCAGTTCTAGGTTGCAATACAATAAATGCAAATAGCCAAGGAATGAGCAAGGCAATAAGCAAAATTCTGTGATCATTCCTGTGATCGCTGTTTCTGAGGGCATGTCAGGATGACTGAAGTATCTGAGCCTACTTCCTTGTCCAAGCCCCAAATCAAATTCTTGTCTGAAGCCTACTTCTTCTGTTACACCCTAAAATTAAAATTCTTACCTGAACTTACTTCCCTGTTCTAGCCTAAGATTAGATTCCTGCCTGAAGCCTGTTTCAGGACTTCTTGTACATTCCTTTCCTGTCGCTTTTCTTCCTCTTTTTTTCGTTCTCTGCTCCTTCTCTTCTCCTGTCTCCCTGCCATCGCAGACCTTCTCAGCAACTTGCACTAACTCTCTTGACAGCCCACTCTGTCTTTCTAGCTTCTGAAGCTCTTTCTGTAATCTCAAGCTATTCCCCTGAGACCTGCCAATGGAGTCTGAAGATGGACCTTCAGGTTAGATGCCCCTTACCTTCTGCCACAGTCAGGAAAAACCGGATGACAGCCTGGTCAATTGATGGTGTCTGAGGGGGTGTTCCTTCTAACTTCATCTTAGGTGGGCTGATAAGTAAATAATACAGTTTTAGAGAGATTAATTGGCCCCTTAGAACCTCCTGCTCTTCCCTCCGGTAAAGAGGGGTAGGGCCATAGGGACCAGGGTAAGGGGATATAGAGGAGGAGAGTCTTGGAGTAACAGGTCTGCTGTTGCTGTTGAAGGTCCTTGGAGGATCGATTTCTTCTCAGGTCTGGATCTCTCCTCCCAGGCTTCATTTTTTCCTGATGGCCAGCACCTGTGAGACAGGTCTTGGGGAAAGAAAGGCCTTTATC
>CM052706.1:69112202-69171737 GCA_028551405.1 Uromys caudimaculatus
CATTATTGAAAGCTATCTATCTATGCACAGCGATCTACACTGTTGTCTTTTAACTATTCCCAGCTATTTTTAATTAAATTATCTTGAAATCACCCTACCAATTAACTCAGAGCTATGAATTTGCTATCTGGTCCTTAGCTCGTATGCCTAATAATCTAAAATCAGTCTGTAAAGGCAGTCTCTTTTTATGAGTCAATTTTAGTAATAACCAATAATAAGTATTTATTTGTGTCATGTGAAGGATGACACAAAGAATGTTTACCGTTTTGATTCTCTTGAATCTAGTTCTTTAGGGGGTCTCCCTCTATCAAATCTGATTCATATGACTCTGGGAGATGTGTAGAGTCTAATCACCTTTTTTTAAAACCACAAAGACAAAGCCTTTCTCTCAAATCAGCATGTTCTTTAACCATTAACTCGGAAAACTTTTAGCTTGATCTCTATCCCAGAAGAATAATAAAAGAATCACAAAACTTAGAATCATACCCATTTTGATAATTAAAGCAATTTAAAACAAATGAAGTAAACTACACATATACTGTATGGACCTATTTCTAGGCATTTTCTAATTTGTCATGCCAGCATATTAACCCAAAATTCCCATGGAGCCCACGTTCAAATCATATGAGATATCTTGCAGGACTTTATTATGCCAATCTTTAAAATTCTGTCCTATGATTACCTGCTTGTAGGAAGCAAGCAGCTTTTACTGTCTGGCATTTTGCCTCTGGGCAATCATCTTGTCTTTGTTCACAGCAGGGGACCACAGAGTCATGCTTGAGCCCCCATGACTCCTCCTCCTGATGAGCAACAACTGGTCCCCACCTTTCTTTTTTCCTAACTTTTTCCATGTTTAACTGGATGAATCTGTCCAATGTCCAAAACAAACAAACAAACAAACAAGCAAACAAACAAACAAACAAAAAAACCTGTCGTCAGTCAGTTTCAGTCTTAGGAGCACAGAACACAAAACAGAACAGAAGACAACAGTTCACCCCAGCTCGCCCCTGCCACGGGCGGCCAGCGCATACAACCAACAACCAATACACAGCTCATCCCTGTCATGGACGCAGAACAGATTTGTCCCTTCTATGGATGTAGAACACTTTCCCAGCCAGCTGTAGCTGCGCTGGGTTACAGACAACTCAGATCCTGCCACCCCTGCCACAGGTGGCAGGTGTAACCAAAGAGTTTGTCCCTTCCACAGACTCAGAAACCAGGTGGCCCTGCCACATCAGCAGAAGCCAGATACTCAGGCAAACTGAGAGTCCAAGGCATCCCTCGGTCCCTCTGTGGCCTCAGCGTTCAGGTATGTCTACCCGCCATGAACACCACTAGACAGGCAGCATGAAAAGTGCCCAGACAGATGGCACTGAAGTGCCCAGACAGATGGCACCAAAGTGCCCAGACAGATGGCACTGAAGTGCCCAGACAGGCGGCCCAGAGGCCTACAGGTGGCACTGAAGTGTCCAGAGGCTTGCAAGCAAAACTGTAAGTAGGCACCACAAAAGAGGAGGAGGATAGAAAACAGACAAAGAAAGAGACAAACAATACCCGTTCGAGCGTAAAGTCAAACTTAGGGGAGTAGATATCGTCTATCCCATTGTCAACGTCGCAAACAAGACAAAACAGATACTGAAAATACACAGACAAAGACTGATAAGGGCCCATTTCCATTGAGACAAGCAAAACCAATTCAGAAAACCATACGGCCAGTAGGATCGTGTTCTCTCTGGCACCCCAATGGGAATCTCCCAGGCGTCCCTGGGGTCCCTCCAGACCTCCTGGGATGCCTCCCAGGGCGACATTCGGTGATCCCCTAGCCTGTCGGCTGATCACTCCCTCAGCCTCTATCCGAGACTGGGAGATCGTCGCCCCCTTACGGAGGCATGAGCAACTGCCAACCAGACTGTGCACAAACCGAAAATACGGACTCAGACTTCAGCCGGCACAGACGAACAAGAACACAAACAGTATGTCACCTCCAGGTAGGTTTTCGGAGACGAGGGTGGTCGCAAATCCTGGACGAGCCCCCAAATGAAATAAACCCCCCTCCCCCGAGCTGGGGAGACCCTTGCTCAAGTCTCGGGATGGCGCAACCCCCCAAGAACTCACTAAAGATTGTCCTTGCTACAGTCACACAAGGTTTATTCGGGGACCAGTGCACTGGGGTCGAGCTCATGTCCCACGCAGGGGCAGAGGAGTTTGACCCTGAGCAGCTGAAGTCAGGGGTATTTAAAGGAAAAAAACACAAGGATGGAAAGAATTTGTGTTATGGGTAAGTACAGAATGTTCTAAGTTAGTCACAAGGCAGTTGCACAAACATTTTTGTGGTTAGCTAGTTCCTGGAACATTGAGCCTCTGGCCCTGGGGCCAGGCCAAGGTCACCCGTTTCTTAGGGGAAAGAATGCAGCCAGGTGGGGATTGGCCAAGCATGCAATTTCAGTTCTATTTCTGTTTCTGGCTCCAAGTGTGCTAGGGGTCTACCTTTCCTCATAAGGGGGTCAGGTCTTTCAATTCCTCTTGCATTTTGCATCAATCCCCAAGTCCACGTGTTCACTTAGGGGTCTCAGGTAAGTTAAGGCTCCCTAGAGTCTTACAAGGCATCTTTCTGGATCTGTAGCTGAGGGTTTTACATTCAGATGGCAAGCAGCTGGAAGAGAGAGTGAGTGACTGGGCCTGGCCTGAGCTTCTGAGATCTCAAAGCTCACCCCCAGGGACACACTTCAATAAGGCCACACTTCTTAATCTTTTCAAATAATGCCACTTCCAGTGGGATTCCAGGAACCATATTCATTCAAACTACAATAGAGTGGGGCTGAAGAGGAGGCTCAAATGTTAAAAGCTCTTTTTGCATTTGAAGAGGACCGAGATTCAACACCCTCACTCAAAGGGTTGCTCACAAATACCTGTAATTCTAGTACCAGGTGACCTGATGACCTCTTCTGACCTCTACAGACTTCAGGAACGATTTGATTCATATACATACAGGGAAGCAAAACACACATACACATAAAATAAATGATTCTAAAATTTTTTTTAAAGGAAAGGTCACCCTGAAGTTGCATATAGGAATTTGCCTCAAAAGATCTGCACTTATTGCCTAACAAACTGAGTTTCTCATTTAAATTTCTCCATAATATGTTGGGGGTTATAATAACTATTCAGTATTTCCTCTTTCTCCTCTTCCACTGATTCTGCACCTTTCTTGTATCACCAATTAATTTTTGTTTTGTTTCGTTTTTCAAGACATGGTTTCTCCATGTAGCCCCAGCTGTCCTGGAACTCACTCTGTAGACTAGGCTAGCCTTGAACTCACAGAGATCTACCTGCATCTGCCTCTCAAGTGCTGGATTAAAGGTGTGCACCACTAGTGTCCAGCCCCAACTAATTTTTAATATGTGCCATAATGATCCATCTATAACATTAAAACACATTATAATAGCTTTCCTGTCTGGAGAGCTTACTTTGAATATATATAAAGATTTGTTAATTTCTCATGTATCCGATCTTCACAACAATTTTAGGTGGTAACTAATATTTCTCCATTTTATGAAAAAAAAAACTGGTAAAGACAGCTATAAAATGTCAAAATAGAGATTGGCAGACTTAGTCTATTGGGTTTCTCATAGCACACTGTATAAGACCCCCCACTCTTGGTCAGTGGCACTTACTTCGAGACACCCCCCTGAGTGAGACCCCTGAAATGTAGGTCAATGCAAAAACAAGAGGTTTATTTTCCTGAGAGCCATAGGGTTGACCTTCAATTAGTCCCTCAAGGCAAGTGACTAGAAGGCGACCCCCAATGGCTATTACAAGAGTTTTTATACTTTTTAGGGGCACCGGTTACATCAGCAAGTTTACAGTTCAAACTTATTGGCTAAGTATATTGACCTTTAAATCTATTGACTAGCAAGCATGACACGCCTTTGAACTCTATCTGGGACTTTTTAGAGAGTCAGGTGACTATCAGTCAGTACATTCAGAGAATTTTTTACTTAAGAATGTACCTGTGGGTGGAGAATGGAACTTGACCTAGCCTTGACCTCTGGCAGAAGGGGGAATCTGTAAGAGGGTGTGGGACTGGAAAAAGCCCTTAGGGTCCCTCACTGTATTGCTTCCATAAAATATAAAGAAATTGCCTGGCACCCAAGTCCATCTAGCACTCATCCTAGCCATCCCTCAGCTTCCCGTTTACAGCCCTCTGTTCTAAGCTGAGACTTCTTACTGTTCCCTGAACATCTTACGGCTTCAGTTGTACAGTTCCTACAACCCACAGAACCAACGGAAACCCTCCATATACCTTGTGATGGCTCATCTGTAACGTCAACTTGCTTGGATTTAGAATCACTTAGGAGACATGCCTCTGGGTGTTTCTGTGATGCAATCTCCAGAAAGATTTCACTGGGAGGGGAAGGCTGCCATGAGTGATCATTCCATGTGCTGTGACTCTACGCTAAACTAAAAAAGGGGAAGAGAGATATGAACTGAACAGAAACATTACTCTCTGTTACCTTCCTCATCACAATGGCAGTGTGAGAAGCTACTTCATCCTCCCATGGCCACACCTTTCCCACCTTGACGGCTGCTAGACAAAAGGAAGCCAGCCTTCCTTTAGTCGTTTCTCTTTAGGGGTTTGGTCACAGCAAGGAGGAAAATAAAATCCATCCTTAAATTCCATTTTTAAATGCATGCCAGAAAAGGGCATCAGACCCCTTTATAGACGTCGAAAGCCACCATGGGGTTGCTGGGAATTGAACTCGGGAGCTCCTGAAGAGCAGTCAGTGCTCTTAACCTCTAAGCCATCTCTCCAGCCCCTTTAAGTCTGTCTTTTAACCAACATCGCAAGTCAGAATTACTTGCTCCTTTCGGATTGCCTAGTTAGACCTTGGACATCTTGCCTTGCTTTATGGCAGCCATCTGCACGTTCACTTCTATCACAGCCACTCTTCCTAATCAAGGGTCATGCCATTCATTTTCCTTCCATCTTTTATACCAATGCCTCCATAAAAGTTTGCTGCTTGAATTGCTAGCCATGGCAGTAGTAATCACAATGATAATGCCAGCTAGCCTCTGCTCCACGGCCATACACAATGATTTCACTTGTATGTAAAAAAAAAAAAAAAAAATTTGTTTTTTTCTTATTCAAAAATATTTATCGCTGGGCAGTGGTGGCGCATGCCTTTAATCCCAGCACTTGGGAGGCAGAGGCAGGCGGATTTCTGAGTTTGAGGCCAGCCTGGTCTACAGAGTGAGTTCCAGGACAGCCAGGGCTATACAGAGAAACCCTGTTTCGAAAAACCAAAAAAAAAAAAAAAAAAAAAAAAAAATTATCAGCTTCTCTCCCCCCCCCGAATTAAAAAGAAATGCCTTAATCTATTAACCAATTTTTCATGTAGTTCCAGACACTACATGCTGTTTATGTGTGGTGGAGATTGATTTATGAGCAGTAACATAAAAATTTGTCTATTGTCCTCTAAAAATATAGCCCTCACAAAATAGAGGAAGAGCCAGTTTGCCCCCTAGTCCCCAGAAAAGATTCTTTTTTCTTGGATCTTGGAGATCTTGGCAATGTCACTCTATTTAAGATTATGTCCCAGACAGTTTGAACCTACCCTAGAACTTTGTGTCAGGGTGGGACAGTGGTAGGGGGTCTTCAGACTGAATTGTAAACAGCACGAGCCATGCCTTGGCAGTTCTGAAAGTTTAAACTTAGCCGTATTTATATAAAAATCTTTGAAGTCTGGATTCTGTACTTCTGGGCCATCAGAAGGGGTCTAAATGAGCCCCATGGGAAATCCAGCCATAGTGGACATTCTGGCTGGTGGCAGACCAACTTTCTGCTCAAGCCCAGACGCTATTGAAAAGCCAGGCACATGTAAATGACACAAGAAAATGTCCATGAGGTGTGGGAGTCTTAATCAAAAGCAGACTGAAGAAAATGTCTGAGAAATAATTAAAAAGGAGTGAGCGGAGTCCGTGGAGCAGAGAAACACAGCGCGCAATAAAGAGATCAGTGTCCCCCTTGGGTTTGCCTTTCCTCCAGCTGCAAGAGTAATCCTTGTTTCTGCTCATAATTTGAAATATCTGGAATGCCGAATTTATTGACGGGAAGTGTATTTACCATCTAATCAGAGAGATCCCGAAGGGAGATGAGCACTGTATGCATCAGAGGCACCCCAGAGACACTGTTCATAACGGCGTGAAGAGGAGGGAAAGCACCATACTCCCATTAAAGCAGAGCTCAGTTGGCTAAAGAATGAACAAAAGCAGCGTTTCTTCATTAGTGTCATTGCAGGGAGCTGATGCCGTGAGAGCTGCAGGCCATCAGTGGGATATTGCAGCAATAAAACCGAATGAAGAAATGAACCTCCTTGGTCTCTTGTCAATCTCATACCCTTGTCTCTTTCTTTCTGGTTTTTTTTTTTTTTTTTCTTTAATATATACTAGGCACTACCCTGGTAAGCTAATGCACATTTGCACTTTTGTTTTTGTGCTTGGTAATTGTGCTGTGGGCACTCATTCATTTGACAGAATTTGCTCCAAATGAAGGAAACTGGCAGGTTAGAAGACAAAACCCAATGCAGCCAAATCACCAATTAAGGAAACTGCCTGAGGGAAAACTGGACCTGAGACTGGGACCCGATAAAAACGATCAGACGAAAGCAGAGCTTGAGAAGACATTTGGAAGAGACACCTAATGGAGGAGATAAGAGGGGATTACAGAGCAGCTAATCTCTACACGTGCCAAAATCAGACTGTGGAGATAGACACAGTGGGGGAACAGTCACTCTGCTAAGTTTTGGACACCTGAACAACAAATATGTCCAATTGTGCTGTAGTTGATGGGAAGGCTGCTTCTCTCCTTATCAGCGGAGACAGTAGGCCCTGTAGACAGTCTGTTCAAATCCCTGGGAAGTGATATCACCCTGGTGGACACTAGAAGACATAGCCTTGGCCCACCCCTTGTGGAGCTCACATCCTTGCCAAGGAACAGGTAGGCTCACAAGCTAATTGGATGAAGCTTACAGGGTAATGCGGGATACTCCTCCACTCTCCCTTAAGCACACCCAGGGAAACAGTCTCCCATTAGTATCATGGTGCCATTTTTTTTTTCTCCAGGCACCTGGATTCCCTACACGATCCTTCATTTTGTCCGGTGTCCTTCCTACTCCACCCACAAGACTGAACACAACCTGCAAGGGCAGACTCAAGGCATGGTGTCTCCAAATTGCCAAAGTTTCTTCAGTTTCCGAAATGAAACCCATTTTTGCCCTTGCTAGTATCAACTGCTTCTCGTGGGATAAATTAATTTCAATGAATTTTTATATTAACCAAGCATCTTTCAAAGTACAAAAGGTGCTACCGAAACTTTTCACAAAAAAATTCATTTTGTTTGTTTTAGCAGGGGATGTTGTGTTTGAATTGCGGCTTGTGTCCGGATTGATCACACCAGGCCAATACAGTTCCACGTGGGGTTTATTGTGGGGTAAGAGGGCAAAGGTGGCAATAAAGATGAAGGGGAAAGAGGAGACAGGTCAGAGGGGTCTGCCTTTTATTTGAATTGTGACTTAGCCGCTCCCAGGTAAAGGTGGGAGGTGAGCCAAGTGGATTCTGGGAATATATGGTGGTTGCCATGGCAACACATGTGTGGATCCCTGTCACCTGTGTGTGATGTCTCTGGGTTTGGAGCTGATCTACCATGTGGGTTCCTGATACCAACAGGGGATGCTTCCCTTTATAAGGACATAAAGAAAGTGGCCAATACTGCCAAACTGCATTGTGAAAAAGACATGCTTTTATTTGTTTCCCCCCTGTGTGTGTGTGTGTGTGTGTGTGTGTGTGTGTGTGAGAGAGAGAGAGAGAGAGAGAGAGAGAGAGAGAGAGAGAGAGAGAGAGTCAACTTTCAGGAATATGCTTTCTCCTTCATCACTGAGTTCTGAGGGTCATCTCAGGTCGTCAGGCTTGACTGTAGGTGCCTTTACCCACAGAACCATCTCACTGGCCTGAAAGGTATGTGTCACCAAAAGACTCGAGGGGAAAGTTTTTGCCTGTATCGTGTAGCTTGGTACTGTCCAGTAGAAGGTTTAAGACATATATCCTGACCTGAAGAAGCCTTGAATCTAGCCAGGAAAATGAGATTAACACGTGTGGTGTATAAAACCTACAGGACAACCTGCAGTTACACTTGTAAGTGAATGCATTGCCCATCATGGAACAAGGAGCAAGGGCTGGACTGCTTGTTCCCAAAGATGCTCATTTCTGAAAGCTAATTTTGTTACCTAGCTTCTCACTCGCTTGGTAAGTTGCCAAGCCTGTAGCTTGCTAGTCAGTGCTCATGTTAAGCTTTTTGTTTTGGGTGGTCGTCTGCACTTTTCATGTCGCCAGTTCTGTTCCTGTGTCTTGTAGGATTTGCTTTGAATCACCTATCCCTGACCCTAATACACTAAAAATACCCTTCTGTAATTTCCACCTCTGATGTAATGCTAAGACTGTGGGACAGTTGCTCTCTGTATTTTGGTGAGTCTGGGGAGATTGGCTTGAATGAAGGGTTTTATTTGGGTGACCTTTTGGGGGACGGACAGACCAACCTATCCCTTCCATAAATACAGGTGATTGTGCTATCTGCTAGTTTCTGCAGCCACCCAGATTGTGTATAAAGACTTCCTTTATCTGTTTGAAGAGCTGCTGAGACCGTGGATCTGTAACACCTAATAGTGAAAGAACATTATCCTGGCCATACATGAGGTGATGGACTGTAACTAAGATACGGATTCAGATGTGAGCAGGGTTTTCTACCCTGACCTCATGCCTTATGCTCTCCCAGCCAAGGTTCTTTCTAAAAGAAAGAATTCAAATCATCCCTGTGTTTAGGGATCAGATACATTATGAATCGAGAGCCACTGAGAGTGGAAGAATACTTGAAGAGAGCCAAAATAAGGGCACGGTGAGAGGGCATGGGGGATGGGTGTTTTCTGCATTGGCTCATCACATGTACATGCCTGTACAGTCCATGTTCTTACGGAGGCTCAGCCAGCGTAAGGTCATACACATAATTGGAGAGCTGTTTAGAGCTAACAGACACCTTACTGGGCCTAGTATCACCCTGAGGATCAAGAACTGCTGCTGGGAGAATCCTATATTGAGTGAAGTGACAGAGGAGGGATTTCTGTATGCTAACCCCTGGCAGGGAAGAGCTCAAGATACACAAGACCTTGAACACTGGCAACTGAGTGGGTTTTCTAGGCCTATTATTGCTGGGGATGTAACTCAGTTGTCACAGTGCCTGCTTGGGCCTGCTTGGGCCCTGGCTTTCATTTCCACCACCTCAAAGTCTGGGCATCTGAAAACCCAACAGTTGGGAGACGGAGGCTGTAGAGCAAACGTTCAACATCTCTTCGGACTACAGTGGCAAGTTCCAGACCAGCCTAGATACAAAAGATCTTGTTGGTGGATACGTGGATACATGGGTGAGTGGAGTGAGAGCAAGGGAAAGAAGGAGAAGAGAGGGAGAGATAGAGAGACAGACATAGTGACAGAGAGAGACATAGAAATAGACAGAGTGAGGAGGAGGAAGAGAGGAAGAAGAAGAAAACGGGGAGGAGGAGAAGGGGGAAGGAAAGGAACTCAAAAGTCAAAAGTTCTTGGGTAATTGAAGGAAGGAGAAGCTTGTCAGCTCATCAAAAAAAAAAAAAAAAGTTTTGCTTGAGCTATTGTGTTTTGGGGTCTTGAAATGTTCACCTTTTCCTACCTGAGAATATCTCACAAGAATGTCAGACATGAAGGAAAATCGAGTATGTGCCACTTCCTTAGATTCTGTAAATTTACAATTTTACAAATACATTATGGCTGCTACATAATTGAGCATCACAATGGAAGCAACAGCTGTGGAAGAAAAAAAAACTAGCCGGGTATGCAATGAGGTTACTCAGGTCACTTCACTACTGTCTACTGTGCTTAAATTCTGTAAGAGCAAACACTCGCTGCCCTCTGGGTGTTTGATATCAAGCTCCATTTCCTATTAACAGCGCTTCTCCTCTTTGGGGAGTCTTGGGAAATAATGGCCACAAAACCTATGCGGCTACACTCAGAGGCCCTGCTCATCCTGTAGCCGAACTAATGAGAGGACTTACATTGAATGCACTGTGGAGCAGCAGCGGACTGGACTGTGCCTGGGGCCCGCCCTTTGCTTCTGAGCAAGAACCTTGACAATGCCCTAGGCAGTCACACACCTGAGCTTACTCAGACACAATCCAAGCAATTAAACAGTAGCTGTCTAGAGAATCTCCCAGTTTCCCTCATTACAGCCTGTCCCAAGTTCCCAACAACCAAGAATGTGAAAAGCAGGGGTAGCTCCTAACTTGACAGCAAGCAGGTGATTGAGAAAGAATTAGCCAGCTCACAGGGCAAACGGGGACAGAAGTGAGCAGTGTGGGCACCTGCTTCTGACCCCAGGGCTGCTAAGCCTATTCTCAATAGAGTCTACTTTGCCCCTGGACAGCCAAGACCTTAACATTTAACTCTCAAAGAGTTTTAAAACCTATTCCCTTTTATTTCTTAGGAATGCTTACTTTTTTAGAAAATTTATAAAATTTATTATTATTATTAATTTATTATTATTATTATTAATTTATTTATTTGCTTTTTGAGACAAAGTCTCACTACGTAGCCTTGGCTGGCCTGAGACTCTGCCTTCCAGGTTCTGGAATTCAAGTTGTGTACCAGTATGATTAGCATTTATTGTGAACGTGTGCGTGCGAGTTCGCGTGTGTGAGTGCATGTGTGTGTGTGTGTGCGTGCGTTTGTGTACGCGTACGCGTACGCGCTTGTACTTGCGCGCTCAACAAGGGAATAGGATCCCCCAGAACTAGAGTTATAGGCTGTTGTGAGCTGCCTAACATGGGTACCTGAAACTGAATTACAATCGTCTGCAAGAGCAGCAAATGCTCATAACCACGGAGCCGTCTCTCCCAGCCCCAAGAATGTTCTTTCTTAAGATGCACGGAGCCTTGGAAGCAAGGTCTCACTCAGTTTTCATTATTACCTAAGCCGATCAGTCATGATGGGTGCTTTCAACTCGCGGTGGGTTCACATAGAGCACTGCATTAAAATGGCAGAATAGGATTAGGACTCATGTTTTCCCCATGTGGAGTCTAAGTAGCTCCTTCCATTTTACTGCACTTGGTCCCCAGAGCTGGGGAGGAACATAGCCGAGAGCTTCTGGAGCCCCCTCCCTTCATGGGCTGCAACTTCACCTAAGAAACATATTTTAGCTTCGGTTTTTTGCTTTTCCTCTGTTCTCATTTTATTGCCTCATCAAGATTTCCTGTTAATCACCGAGCAAGGCAAAGAGAGTATCTTTTCCAACTGCTTCTGCAACGTGAAGCTGCAAAAGGACAGGACAAGATATGCAACCTCGATGCAGCCATTACCGCTGGAGTCTCTAGGTTCTTGTCTTCTTGAAGGGTTCAGTCAAGAGACAAAGATTTAAGCAGAGGTTTATTTAGCAAAGCAAAGCACACACCTAAAGAGAGTAGAGTAAACTGTACCAAAGGGGAGGGGAAAACAGCGCAGTGGGTTTTGTGTTGTAGATATTAAGGTTGCTTTTTTATGAATATTCATGAGGTGAGTGGAATATTCATGAGGTAAGGTGATCCTTTTTCCACACCCAAAACATATGGAAGAAATCTTCCTTTTAGGATATTTTCCCCCAAAATCCTCTGAAAGAACTCATAAGGAGAATGTGTTGCGTAGTTCTGTATCAACTTGACGCAAGTTAGAGTCATTTGAGAGCAGGGAGCCTCAGTTGAGAAAATGCCCCCAGAAGGTCGGGCAACCTTAACGTCTCATTCAGATCACCACAGACTCCGGGTTGCCAAAACAGTAAACAAAAACAAAACAAAAGCCTGTAGCTTCGAAATACATACTTATAGAAAGACCAAATTTTATGAAATTACCTATAAAACAAGGACAAATGCTAATAATCCCTTCAGTTTATTGTGAACGAATGTTTGAATTTGATACTGAGGGAGGGACTTCTGTGTTTTGAATAGCAGTGTGTGTGTGTGTGTGTGTGTGTGTGTGTGTGTGTGTGTGTGTGTGTGTGTGTGTGTTTGTGTGTGTGATGCCCAGGCTCCCTGAAATTATTCACCAAATTTTACGTTCACAAGATTATGTATATCTTTCCCTAGAAATTCTATCTGTTCTCTCTTGGTTTGCTTGCTTGTTTGTTTAATGTTTGCCCTTCTGGGGATTAGATTAGCCCAGATAACAAGGGTCTTATATACACAACTGCTGTGATCAATAAGGGGAAAATGGAGTCTGTTTTCTTCTGTGGCCATGGGCATGTGAGAAAGGATTAGCTTGGCTACTTGACTTTTGCAATTTAATGGATGTATTTGTGATGGGATATTAGAGGTGACTTGTCTTGATCCAAAAATGCTAAATTTTTAAAACCTGGACTATGTTTTCGAAAATTCAAGATGCATTTAGCAAAGCAAGAAAAAATAAATTCAGGCTGCTAGCTTGGCAGCTTGTCTGGATACAGTATTTTGCTCTGTTTACTCTGTCAGGAAGCCAGTTCCATTTGATTAAATTCTGAAATTAGAATGCATGCACGCTGGAAGATACCAAGCAGCTTCATGCTTTTACCCGTACGGAAAATGTGATTAAGGAAATGAACTCAGAAACTGTAGCGCCAGGAGAGATCAATGGAACAGCTGTATTCAGCCAGGCTCGATGGGTTAGACCTTTACTTTATTAAAATGGATGGCTTTAGCAGAGAAACTATGTCCACATCACAGTGCTGTTGTATTGCTCTGAGCTGAGTCCGAGAAAAGAGCCAAGTTGGAGCTGCCATCCAATATTATGGCAGTGGAGCAAGTGCAGATCTGTTCTCACTCCACAAAGCTAAAATTAAGCCAAAGGAGAGATAATTAAAGAATTTATATGCACAGTCTTCCCACATCAACATACTGGATTCTTTTCAAAATTGCTGGTATGTTCTAATTTGGCAGATTTTCCAGAATAAACTGCACAAAAAAAAATCTCGAAAGTCTCTGTGAGGTGGTGGCCGACAGTGGAGTGGCCTGTGAATACTAATTTATATGTGAAATACAGTTAGAGAGCCGACAAGACTAGATAACTCACAGAAAGAATTTCATTGTCCTTCCTTACATAGTTACCAGAGGGGAAAATAAGAGTTTAAATACAAAATACTTAAATTGTTGCCTATGATTGCCAGCTCTTGACTTTGGCCGCAGAGGGATGGTTAATGGACACTAGGTGTGAAGGAAGTGTGTCCTGAGAGAGGTTGACCTGGGGGATAACCTAGTATGAGTTTATAGCACAGGTCATTATTCTGGACACTACATTCCAGGATGTAATCTTTGGGCCTCATGGGTTAAGAAGCTGTTTGTAAGAACTTACAAATAAGATCAGATTCTTTGGAACACTTTCATGCCAAACAAGAAGCTGGTACAAAGAGCAGACAGAATGTTGGCAATTTGAAATGTTCAGAAGAGCCCTGAGTACAGACATGCTATACTATATTATATACTACATGCTACCTGCTACGTGCTATACTACATAGATGTCTTCTTGGTCAGCTGAGCACAAGGGCTTGAAAAGCTGAGGGGCCTCATTTGTTCCTCCTATGTAGTTAAGACTCCATCTCCTCAGATTAAATGGTGTCTATCCTCTGACTTTATTAAAATGTAATTTATTTATAAAAATACATTTATTAAAACTGTATTGTTGGGCTGGAGAGATGGCTCAGTGGTTAGGAGCACTGGATGATCTTCCAGAGGTCCTGAGTTCAATTTCCAGCAACCACATGGTGGCTCACAACCATCTGTACTGGAATCATTGATGCCCTCTTCTGGTGTGTCTGAAGACAGCGACAGTGTACTCATATACATAAAATAAATAAATAAATCTTTAAAGTTGTATTGTCTGACGGGTTTTGACTGTGGTATATGCTCATGTAATAACCATCACAATTCAGTGTAGGATGCTCTCATTCTTCATACAATTTTTATTTTTTCCCACTTGTCTTAGCCAGGGTTTCTATTCCTGCACAAACACCATGACCAAGATGCATGCTGGGGAGGAAAGGGTTTATTCAGCTTACACTTCCATGCTGCTGTTCATCACGAAAGGAAGTCAGGACTGGAACTCAAGCAGGTCAAGGAACAGAAGCTGATGCAGAGGCCATGAAGGGATGCTGCTTACTGGCTTGTTTGCTTGCTTCCCCTGGCTTGCTCAGCCTGCTTTCTTATAGAGCCCAAGACTGCCAGCCCACAGGTGGTACCACTCACAAGGGGCCCTCCCCTTGGATCACTAATTGAGAAAATGCCTTACGGCTGGATCTCATGGAGGCATTTTCTCAACTGAAACTCCTTTCTCTGTGATAACTCCAGCTTGTGTCAGGTTGACACACAAAAAGCCAGTATACTACTCAAACTCCACCCTCAAGCAATCACAGATTGACTTTTGCTAAGACAGAATGTAGATAAAATTTTATAATAAAATTTCATATCCAGTTTTTAATTGTATAGAGTAAAAATGTGCTTGTAACCCTGATGAAATTCCCATGACCAAATGTTCAGAAACATTTGATTGTCTACATGGGATGGCAAATGAGGGGTGGCAAGCACAAAGAGCTTGAGGGGTTAGGCAGGTAACTGAAATGTGCCATAGCAGCGAGGAGAGGTAAGGGAAATTTCATGTCCTGTCAAAAGGCATTCAAGTGTAGTGTTAGTTTAAACATGTGCTGGCAAAATGGAGTCAAGAAAATAAGTGAGTCAGAATATGTGCAGAATAGCATTACTTGGGGTTTTTTGTTTGTTTTGTTTGCTGTTTGTTTTGTTTTGTTTTGTTGGTTTTTCGAGACAGGGTTTCTCTGTGTAGCCCTGGCTGTCCTGGAACTCCCTCTGTAGACCAGGCTGGCCTCGAACTCAGAAATCCGCCTGCCTCTGCCTCCCAAGTGCTGGAATTAAAGGCGTGCACCACCACTGCCTGACACTTGTATTGTTCTAAGGCAGGTGAAATGCTTTATATTACACTTAGGGATACGCATAGAGTGAAAGTGAGCTAAGAATAAGGAAGGGAATGAGAAACAATTTCACACAGTGGTTATGTGTATCTGGAGGAGATGTGGGCTGGCTATCACAGCAAGTTAAAGACGGGATTTAAATCAAAGGGTGTTTTCTTTACACAGAAGGATAAAGTGACTGCATGGACTCTGGCTGCATTTTACTCATCCTCCTTTGCATGTAGTGAATACTGTGATTCATCTTTTAAAGAGAAGAGAATGTTAAGAGAGAAACCCATGAAGAGTTGGCTACTGGCTACTCTGTCTTGCTTCACAGTCACCAAGGGGATTAGCTTTGAGGCCAGGATGCCTGATCAAATTTCAACCCTTGCTCTACACTAAATTGTTTTGTGCCTTTGGGCAGTGTAGCAGAGAACTACCGAGGCTAACTAAATACAGCCCTCTGCCAGTGTTAACAGCCCAGCAAGCTAGAATGGTTGTATATTTTAAGTGATAGGAAGAACTACCCCAACCACTGCCTCAGATCTATGACTGGCTTTACAAAGAAGTCACTGCTACAGAATTCAGAGTCTGTAAGGTAAAGCTAATCAGTGAAGCTGCAATTACACACCAAACTGAGAAGATGACCTAGTTATTTCAACAGTGACTATCAGTCTTAGGGCTGGAGAGATGGCTTATAGGATCCAGGTTTAGTTCCCAGCACCCACATAGAGCAGCTCACAATTGCCTCTAACTCCAGTTCCAGGAAATCTGACAACCTTTTCTGGCCTGTGCTGCTTCCTGCATGCACATGGTGGGCATAGCTGCATACAGACACACATAGATAACCATCAAAACAAAAACAAGGCCAGCAGCTGACAGCCTACCTCCTCAGACACTTCTTGTCAGAGCAAGCCACAGCCCCCATAGCCACACACAGTTTCAATAGACTTATTTCTCTGCTCCAACTAGAATCTAACAGTAGCTTATGGACCAGGATGAAAGTCCTTTTTCCTCCCATATTTCA
Source organism: Uromys caudimaculatus (assembly GCA_028551405.1). Classification (NCBI taxonomy): domain Eukaryota; kingdom Metazoa; phylum Chordata; class Mammalia; order Rodentia; family Muridae; genus Uromys; species Uromys caudimaculatus. The sequence goes on from CM052706.1 coordinate 69,128,264, forward strand.
AAAGTCATTTAACTGTGCAACTGAGGAGCTTCCACCTAAATGTCAATTGGAAGCAATTAATTTGCAATGTAATGACAGGCTGATAGGCAAATATCAAGAGGGGAGTTTAATAGTGTTGTGTAAGTGCCTTCCAAGCAATGCACATACTCAATTAAAACCACATGCTTGCCGGGCAGTGGGGGCGCACGCCTTTAATCCCAGCACTTGGGAGGCAGGGGCAGGTGGATTTCTGAGTTCGAGGCCAGCCTAGTCTACAGAGTGAGTTCCAGGACAGCCAGGGCTACACAGAGAAACCCTGTCTTGAAAAAAAAAAAAAAAAGAAAAAAGAAAAAGAAAATAAAAAAGAAAAAAACCAAACCATATGCTCAGAGGTTCTTATCAGTATTTGGCAGTATCTATCTGTATGAGAAGACATTTTCGAAGATGAAATACATAAAACCTCATTAAAATTGTGTTAACGGATGAGCGTTTGCTGCTGATTTGATGATATAAGGAACAGAACTTTGAACTTGTTGAGTGAAATGCTGTCCACTGCCCCCATCAAGAATTCCATCTCTTTAGAATTACAATGAGCTGGACTCAATTCCTCATATATATCCTCGTGGAGGCCACAGGAAGGAGTCAGGTGTCTTTCTTCATTGCTCTCTGCATTGTTCCCGGGAGACAGAGCCTCTCACTGAACCTGAGGCTGGGTTTTAGCTAGACCAGCTAGTCAGCATGCTCCTGTAATCTGCCTGCCATTGTTCACCAGTGCTGGGTTTACAGCTCCACGAAGCCATGCTCAGCTTTATGTGCATGTTGGGGATTTGAAATCAGGTTCTTATGCTTACATAACAAGGTCTCTTAAAACCACCTCATATACTCTTACGTTTTGAACTTTATCAGAATAAAATTTTGGAAATTGTTCTTTCTAATGTAAGTTTTTGTTGTCCTACTGGAACAATAAGCTTAAGTTGTGGGGGTCTGAAAACTCGGAATCAGATCAGAAATGATATGAAAGGATAATAAAACACATACGTGGGAGAGACAGAGACAGTAGGCAAATTCTAAGTGAGAGAGAGGAAGGGGAGCGCCTTGAACACAAACGGGAGCCTTTTTCTAACCGTTGCTTGGCCACGTCTTGTGGATAATATCTAGACAAGTAAGAGGTAGGCACCTCACTATCTTGTTAAGAAGAAAAATCTACACCACCATTTGTCCTGCATTTGAGCATGGGGAGTCAGCATCTGGATGCATGTGTAAAGCACTGCAAATCACTGGTGTTGGCTCTAAGCATCAGGTTCTAATTGTTAAAGACTGGGAAGATTTGCTATATGTTTAGTCTTTTTGTTTCTACACCTACCCAGGCCTTAACTGTGCTTCTTGGATCACAGTATCTGAAATCTTTCCTAACTGGATCTTTAAAAAAAAAAATTGCCAACCCATCACAGAATGATCATGATGACTGTATTCAGTAACCTCTGTGAAGTGGGGCTAGCAACGACCCAGAATGGAGTGGGTGGCCACAGCCGACCCCAGTCATCTAATCTGGGCATGTTCCACATGCCTCCATAGTCTTTCTTAATTATTAAACAGGGAAAATGTTAAATGCATCAAATATTCACACGCATAAGTGCTGAAATCTTGGATTAGGATCTAACTTTCTATTATAGTCCCAGAGGCAGGGGAATTGAAGATTGAGGCAAACTTTAAAGCACAATCTGCCTTACTGTGATATACATCTACTCTATAAGATCATCTTAGAACAAAGTGCTAACAAGTCCTGTCCTGACGGCTCAAATGGTGCCCCCCACCAGGCCCCATGACCTGAGTTCCGTCTAGACCCCATTGATGACAGAGTTGACTTGGACAGTTGTACTCTGCTCTGCACACAGCCGCCATGGCACTCGTGTGGCTTGAGTACACGGGCTAAATTAAAAGAAAAACTCCTGCCCTTCCCTTCTTGGAATGGTCCTGCTTCAATTTTGACTCCAAGGAGAAATAGCTTAGGAAATGTATCCGTTCATCCATTAAGCAAGCACTGTCTTCTACATATCTATGGCATGTTGAATATCCTCAGAAAGCTTACATGAGATGAAACGGAACAGATTAGATTTGTCCCTGCAGTTGGGTGTGAAGGATTATAACAAATAATTGAACGAAGGGTGGGCTCCAAGACAAAGAGAAACCAAAGACAGAGGGTAATAGGTGCTTGGTAGACACAGTATCAGGTGCTCACCACACCTTTTCAGTTCTACCAAGCCATATACTTTATTTTCCTGTTCGATCTGTTTAAAATTGGTTTTAAAACATGTGAATAATCTTAAGTTTAATTGGGAGGAAAAGGGGAACTAGTTAGGGGACTAGGAAGTTGGGTATAAGGCAGACATGAACAACCACCCAGTGAAACTGTAAGGCCTGACAATGCAGATTTGTGAGATCATAGAAAGCCTCTATGTATGTATCTTGGATTGTCAAAGTTCTTAGTCACCATGTTTCAGGATCTCTCAGGTCTTTGGGAAACCCAAAGGCAAAAGTTTTTCTGCCTATTAAAGGAGTGCTGCCCTCAGATGTTCCAGGGGAAGAATCCAACTAAAACATAATTCAATAAAAACTACAGTATCCTCAGAAACTGTACTTCCTCTCTCCAGGAAGCGGCATCGTCGTTAGTAACACCAGTCTTGATCCCGTGTTAGGGGCTCTGCAGCTGCCTGTTTGCTGCCCACTCCCTCCCACCCAACAGGACATTGACAGGTGCAGGTCAATCCTGTAGACAACACCTTAGGTTTCTGTACATTGATGGCCAAACTATTTGTTCAAGAACACTCTGGAAACTTATTAAAATCTGCCCCACTCTATAAATTTTCAATATATGAGAAAATGGGGTTCACTAAATCTTTAGCAGTGTCTCCAGTTGTTCTTGTACAAGAGTATCTCTCTGGGAAGGACATATACAGAAATTAAGTGTACGGATAAGCTGTCAACATTGCTTCAAATCAAGATTAAGTGGTGCTTCTTCTACGTTATCTTCTGAACTTTTAATGTGCTACAGCACACTTGAGCTTCCTAAGGTCATAAAGCACTCATCACTTGCCAAATTCATTGTCCTTGTATCACTTCCAAGGTAGTAGCGTTTATTTCTAGTAAAGGACTTGAAAACAGACTTTGAGAAAACACTGAGTGGCTATGAAGAGACAAGAAGAAGGGAAAGGAGTTTAAGGGGAAGAAGAGAGACATTGTGAGTCCAGCTAAATACATGTCAGGTAATGGAAGCCATTAGAGGGACACAACAAATACATAATGTAGATCAGCTGAGGAAGACCATGCAAGTGAAAGCAGGCAGGCAATGTCAGGGCATCAGTGGAGCCAGATTCAAAATTATGCATTTGGTTGGCTAAACCAACAGGGATGGTTTTTACAGAAATTGGGAAGACCAAAGATGTAGCTTAACGGGGTATGGAAAAATGAACTGAATGCGTGAGACTTGGCTGGAAAGATTTGGGGTCTTTGGATGATCACTCCTCTTGGATTTCTCTCCCTTCTTCCTTCCCCCTTTCCTTCAATTGCTCTTGTAAACACCATCTAGTACTGAGGAAAGTCATCAGTCTCTTTTTGTTACTATGTGTGTGTACACATGCACATGCTGTTAAGCGGAGATCAGAGGTCAACCTCTGGGAGCAGGCTCTCCTTCCATTGTGGGAGCCAGGGATGGCACTAAGGTCATCCAGGCTTTCTGCAAGCTTTCTTTCTCTCAATGTCTCCACTGGTCTCCTTTTAATATTCTAAATATTCTTAGAATTTTAATTCTTTACTGAAAATACTAATAGGAACCAATTCAACATAAGCTATCCAGCTGCTTCACCCCAGTTGCTAACTTTCCAGACTACTCTTAGAACCCATTTTAGGATTAGCACGTGCCATTACCAACACTGCAAGGACACTCAACTTTATGTCCCAACCCAATACAAATACAGTCTGTTTTTGGGAAACTTCAAAAGTTTATGCTAGTTCCTACTTCCATAGTACAGCTTTGTGACACAGTATAACTTTGATACTTCTGCACACACCAAGGATTTGGATATCCATTGAGTTTATGTGAAGGCTCTTTTCCTTCCCAAGGAAACACAGTAAACCTTGCTACACTATCACTCAACCAAAGCCTGCCCTCTGATGACCATATACACACCAGAACAAAAATGGAGTCCACTCCCTCTGGGTCCTCCCTTGCACAAATGTACTTTTAGGTTTTGGGGTGCTGAGTACTTGAGCCTGTGTTATCTTTAATTAGCATCTTCTTTCAAGCCAGTGTCCTCATTTGCTGAGGTACAACCTTTTTTATCTAAGACTTTTTAATCCTTTCCAATGTCCAACTTGAAGGAAAAACTTTTTAGTACAGAATTGGAGGCTAAATGGCAAGACAGGAAGTCCTTGAGCCCTATTTACACTTAAAAGTATTTGATAAAATCAAAAGGACTCAGCCTCTTCTGAACTCTCTTGCAGCTCACTTACTGCCTTTTAAGGTGACATTTCCCAACATTAGACATCTCTAAGTTTCAGGACTGCACAATTTTTCCAGCTTCTCTTTACTATCCCTCCACAGTCAAAAACCCATAGTATATATGTGGACTTTTCTCAATCATTTGTTTTGATTAAAGCTCTGCTAACTTCCTTTTAGGTATATGAGATAGTAACTACTGTTAAGTGGGTGTCTGTGTTGCAAGGTTCAAAGAACCTCAGAGAATCACCTCACTTTCGGACTACCCCAGCAAAGAAATTAAAGTACAACATCCTTCTTATGGGCTGGTGTGATAATCAAGTAACATACTATAAAGCTCCATGTGAGCAAAGCCACCTATCTAGCTTGTTCACTACTTAATTCTAAGTGCCTTATGCAGGCAACAGCAAGCACAGAGTAATTCAATCAGCTCAACCTACTGAGCAACAGCTTCTAGCACAATGCCGTAATCAAAAGTAGCTAATATTGGGGCTGGAGAGATGGCGCAGAGGTTAGGAACACTGTCTGCTCTTCCAGAGGTCCTGAGTTCAATTCCTAGCAACCACATGGTGGCTCACAACCATCTGTAATGGGATCTGATGCTCTCTTGTGTGTCTGAAGACAGTGACAGTATATTCATATAAATAAGTAAATCCTTTATAAAAAAAAAAAGTAGCTAATATTGTACCCTCCCTTTGTCACAACTTCCAGTCTTCTCACTATATTCCACTACATTAATTTTCATCTGCAGATGTGGTCTAACGATCACAGTGTAGCTTGTGGCAATTTGCTTTATCTCATTTTAAGTAAGTCTGAAGAGAGAAGGGTCTGAAAACAAAAATCCCACAAACTTTCTCCCAACACCACTTTGGGGAATACATAGTTAAGAGAAAAATAATGACCAACCACTTAGAGAACTATGACACAGTTATCATGGGAAGCCATCATAACCAATAAAGAAATGGCAATACTATACTTAAGGAAAGGTCTAGTGTGGCTGTTACCTATTAGCTTCTCCATCCAGAATGCACTTGTGGCTCTGGAGGATGTGTGAATTTCACCTGCTGCTGGGTACAAATCTATCACTGGGGAGTCTTAGGTAGGATTTTTAGGGCAACACAGCAAGGCCATTTGAGTAGTTTTATAAAACCATTCTAAGATTAAAAGAGTAAAGACAAAAGATGTCAAGTGATCACAGTGAGCAGAAAACAAATGACAAGTGACAGTGATTAGACTTAGGTCCCACCAGCATATTTTGTGACAGTAGATTCACACTAATGAAGTTGGAGTTGATTAAATGATATGGCACATGCAAATGTTCATTTGCACTCTTTAGAAAAGTATGATGCACATTTGGCTTAACTTGGAAGAGTGTTTGCTTTTAGTATAAGATTGGAGTCTGGCCAGGCCTGGTGGAGCATGCCTTTAATCTCAGAACTTGGGAGGCAGAGGCAGTTATGTCTGTCAGCTTTAGGATAGTCAGAGCTACAAAATGAGACACCACATCCCAAAAGACTGAGTCTGCAGACATTTGTAAAAAAACAAAAAAACAACAACAACAACAAAAAAAAAACAGAAGGGGGGAGGTATAGTTAGGTGATGAGGAGAAAGGTGTAAAGATAAAGCAATGTGATAAAGGACTTTTGTTCTCAACATGAATTCAAGGGTAGTTAGGGGTAAAGAGGAAGGCAGTTACAAAAGCCTGAATTAGAAGCCTCAAAGTTATCAGGGAGGGTTGTGGAACTCAGATACAGCTGGATTCCACATTGAGTAACTGTTACTCAAGTCTGGTACACGGCTCAAGCCCGTAAATCCCAGCACCTGGGAGGCCAAGGCAGGAGGATGATTTCAAGACCATCCTTAATACATGGCAAGTCTGCACTACACAAATAGTCACTTAGCTTTGTGACTACCTAAGAAAACCCCTCCTACACCCTTCTTGACCCCATATGGATATTAAGCCCCTCAACTATGTAGCATGGTCTAACCTGTAACTCAGAGCCTGCTTCCTGAGTCCTGAGATTAAAAATGTGTGTCACTACGCTTGGCTAAACTTTTCTTTGACAATCTATATCAACCACCCACATCGGTGAAAATACGTCACTAAAAATAAAACTGCTGTTACACCACGAAATGATTTTGGAAAGGCCTTGTTTGCAAGCTAAGTGAGGGTGGGCATTCGCACTACGCTGAGATTCGGGTTGCGAGAGCAGTTCCCAACGCAACCAGACGCTGCTGAAGCACACTTCTTAAGAGGTCGAGCTTGACGCCTGGGATCGGGTAAGGCGAGAATCTGCCTTGGCGGCTTCGGCTACGGCTGCGGCCACCAACGGGCACTCGACGTCTGTCGGTCCGAACGCTGGGTCGCGCTGGTGGCCGAGGTCCTGGCTGATTCGGATCAAGTCTAGTAACCAGGAAGCTGTCTCCGGAGACCATCGCCCAAGCCATGGCCGACGGACTGAGATCTCCTTGGGAGGATCGGTGGGCCATCCTGTTGGCTTGATCGCCGGCGGACAGCGACACCGAGTTCTGGGCCATCTTCAAACACTGCCTGCAGTGTTTGGTAGACGTACGTCGATCAAACTGGGCCCTTGGCAGCGCCGCAGATCACTCCTGCCCGCGTCGGACGCAACCGTTACCAAACCCAGCCGCCATTTTTCGTGCAACGGCGGAAGGAGCAGCCGCCGGAAACGGGCGCTTGTCCAGCGCGCATGCGTGGCTTGCTTGCGCTCACGCCCGACGGGCGTTTACGTCGTGACGTCTGAACGAGAGGACGCGAGTGTTTCTGAGAGTGCGCAGTAGGGTCGGTCGGCCGCGAGCAGGCAGCCTAGGCCGGAGACTGGAACGGCGCGGAGATGGGGGCGGCGGCCGCGGAGGCCGACCGCACTCTGTTCGTGGGTAACCTGGAGACGAAGGTGACGGAGGAGCTCCTCTTCGAGCTGTTCCACCAGGTAAGGGGCGAGCGCGGCCCTAGGGCGGCTGTGATAATTCACGGGCCCGGCAAAGGAGCGGAGCGCGCCAGGCCGGAATTCCGGGGCGTTCGGGCCAAAAGTGACGTCTGATGATGGAGACGTCTGCGTCTCCACCCCGACGAAGTCCAGGGATCCGAGGTGGAACCTCAGTATTGCTTTCCCTTTTCCTATGTACCTCGCCTTCCCTTTGAGTTAATTGGCCTTTGCTTCGTCGCACAGGCTGTGTTTCCGATTCTATTTCCGCTTAACTTCCATGTGAAATTGCAGACGTTAAAGTGTTTTAAAAACTCCATAAACATAACGTAGGAAAGAAGGACTGGCATGCTTATCTAAAAAGTGCGAATAATTCTACCTAGCCTGTTCCTTCTTGCTTTATGACTCAATAGCTGGTTATATTTGATTGATAGGTGTAGAAGGTTTTTTTTTTGTTTGTTTTTGGTAGTCGAAGAAAATCCACTTTGCCTTGTAAATGTTCGTTTCTATGCAGTGGGAAAATGATAGCTGTTGGTTGCTTTGTTAAGATATCACACAGTCATGTGAGATGTAGATTTTATATTGTACTTTCTATTCTTTGTAATATTATAAATAGTGTAGTAAAAAACTTTCCCCAAGTAATCACGGTTTCAGTCGGAACTAGAATTATTTTTTTATTAAAAGGGAAGTAGATGTCTAGATGTCTAGCCCCTGTCAGGACATTTTTGTTTTTGATGAGGTCTTGATTATGTACCTTTTATTTAAAACTTGTATTCTCTTCTTTATAGTATTTGAGACAGAGAGACAATCTCTATAGCCTTGGTAGCCCTGGAACTCCGAGGCTGTCTTTGAGCTGGTCCTCCTGCCTGCATCTCTTGACATCTGACAATACAGGCATGTGCCACCATGACAGGCTTGCATTCTCCTTTATTTCTGAAATTTAAATGTTTTCCTGAAATTGCCTTGTTTAAGTTCTGAATACTTTTTTTTGCAGGCTGGGCCAGTAATAAAGGTGAAAATCCCAAAAGATAAAGATGGCAAACTGAAGCAGTTTGCATTTGTGAATTTCAAACACGAAGTGTCTGTTCCCTACGCCATGAATCTTCTCAATGGAATCAAACTTTTCGGGAGGCCTATCAAAATTCAGTTTAGATCAGGTAATGGCTCAGATATAGTGGTAATAGGGAGAGGGTTTTTGGCTTCTTTTGCTTTCAATTTACTATTTCAGTTTCTTTTTGAGACAGGGTTTTTGGGTATTCTAGGCTAGCTTCAGACTCACTGTGTAAGGCATATATGGCTTTGAACTCTCGATCCTCCTGGTGTACCTCCCAAGTGCAGGAATTCTAGGTATCAACTCCATATCAGATTTCTATTTTAAATCTATTCTTTCTATTTATTGGGAGTGGGGAGTTATGATGAAAATACTTTAAATTTTGCTATTTCCCATGGCCAGATAGGCTCTTTCTACATTAAGTAGTATCATGTTTGAAATGTTTTCTTTTGCACTTCTGGTATTATGTATATAAGAAACTGTGAGGCAGTCCATAGCAGTTTGAGTTTAGTTTGGGGGAGCTGGTGTTGCTTTTATGCTGTTTATCTCTTGGAGTAATTTAGATTGGAGGAAACATTTCAAATTATTGTTGGGCTTTTTGGTTTTCAATTAGAATTTTTGAAATTACTTCATTTTAGGAAGTAGTCACGCCTCTCAGGATGCCAGTATGTCATATCCCCAGCAGCATGTTGGAAATTTAAGCCCTACCTCTACATCTCCTAACAGGTACTGTTTCTCATTCACTATCAAAGTCATTGATCAGAAAATTTCTGAGGGAAAGACCTTAGACTGCACCAGTGAATAGCTTCCTTCATAACGGTTCTGCTGTTTGGCTGCTGCCTGGGCTAGATTAATGGAATGGTTGTTTTCTAAGGAGACTGGAGACAGATGATGTGGTTCTTTTGCACTTTTATATATACATTTGTAACATGCACCGTCATGTCCTACCCACATGGACACATGGATGGAACTGAAACAAAAAAATGTGATTTATCACAATGGTTACTATACTGTACTCCCTCCCTCCAAAGTTTTAAAGTTTCCAGTTAACTCTCTAGTAACTTTATCACTTCTAATTGTTTCTTTCTTGCTTTTTAAGATCGCCAAGTGACTACTGGGCTGACTTAATAGAACTGGAGTGTAGATCTACCTCTGCCAATTGAGTCTTTAGCTTAATTTCTCTGGTCCTGTCCTTTGCAAGGAAAGAAAGATGAATAAAATGATCTCTGAAATCCCTATTAGTTATTGAAGGTTAGAGATAGTACTATATTTACCTAACTCAATTTGTTTGCTTTTGGTGCTGATAAATAAATATAGTATTTTGGTTTTGCTTGTAAATTCTGTAGAGCTATAATATGCCCACTCATAAATAGCTTTCACTTAAGAAAAATTGAACACATACCTGTCATGTATTGATTACCTCATCAGATCCTTTCCATGTATGATCTCAATTACTTTTCGAAGCAACTGTATGAAGCAGGATTTACTTACCTCTACTTTTTGGTGCAGAAAGTAGGGAATGGAGGTTAACTTGCCCAAATTTGAGCTGCTTGTAAGTAGTGTGTGGAGAGAAGCCTAGGTGGTATGATCAAGCCACGATAGGATATACTGCCGAGTGGAGCCTCAAATCTAGATGAAGACACGTACCTTGGGACTACCTGTTTAATTACTATAATTAGTTCTCAAGAGGGGGAGTAGAAAGTGCTTTGAAAGAATTTTAACAGCAGGAGAGGATGCAGATGGATGAGGAACTGAAAGAAGCCAGTGCAGTGAGGGCACTGGGGAAGTTTGAGGAAGTACACAAAGGCTGAGTGTCTAGGGCTACAATCAAGGTTTGTCCTAAAGAGGAGGAAAGCATTAAATAAGATAATGATAAGAAGTTCCAGGGTTAGAGTTACTTGGTTACAGTGGGGAAGAATAAGGATGTGTTAGAAGGAACAATAGTGAAAGTCCAACTAGGAACTATAGGCAGCAACCTTATGGGGCTGTTGGACCAGGGCTGGTTTGGATGAAGGCATAGCCACGCACGGCTGGAGAGAATTGGATGGCTGCTGTGAAGGGGCTTTTGGAAGGGGAATTATCAAAAGCAATAGTACAAAAACATTGTCCTTTTTTGCCAGCTGAAATTAATTAGTGGTGTTAAAACACTTAACACTTAATTGGAATGCAAAGCCATTTTCACTCAACATAGTCAAAGGTATCCTAAATGGAACAAAGATTTTCCCCTTAGAGTTTCTTGGGAGGGTTGAGGAGGTATCCTAGCTACACTTTTAGCTTTTAATAGAGCATAGGCTGGAGTGGGTCATTTTAATACTCTGGCATGAAGTAAATTGTACTTTTTTGCTCTTCTTAGCATCTGGACACATAAGCTGCTCTGAGACACTCCTCCTCCATAGAAACTAAAGAGAACCCTTATTTTTCTTACCTTTGAGTAGTCTAATCAACACCAAGACAGTGAAATAAGTGGTTATTAGTCCAGACCTTTATACTTTAATGACTCAGAAATACCTAGTTAATTGCTCCAGTTTAAAAAAGGAAAATTTATAGTTTCTTTACTCTGTTTACAGCTAGGTAATAAAATCTCAGTCTGGGTGATTGCACTAATTAGCTTGAGGACCAATGCATCTTTTTTCTATAAAGTCAAGTAAATGCTTTAGATGTGTGCTGGCCATGTTGTCTTTGTGTCTGCCATCGTAGTGGTAAGAGGAAAGCCGTGCTGTCTTCTCAGAAAATGTTGTGTTACGGAGCTATATTTGGCTCCTAGACTTCTAGTTTGCTTTTCCTGAACTAGCCTTTCCCACAGTTAGGGCTGGTATGCCTCCAGGTAATCATATTCTTCACTTTTTACTTTAAATGTCTCCTTTTCAGAAAGACTCCCTGATCAGCCAACTTAAATTGACTGTCTTGTCTTTCCTCCAGCTCTCCCCGTCCTGTAACACAGAAGCTGTGCTTAGCCTAGTCATTTTCACCACTGAGAAGCAGCTGGTGCTGGTGGTTGCTGGATGATGATCATTCTGGGTTTATCTTTGCAGCTATGAAAGGACAGTGGGTAACGTGACTCCACCAGCACAGATGGTCCAGAGGTCCTTTTCTTCTCCAGAAGATTATCAGCGGCAAGCAGTGGTAGGCATGTCCCTCTCCCTGCCCCCCAATTTAGTTGCTAGACAAAGTCAAACTTGGGTTAAAGTGCTCCCATTGTATCAGATAACTTTTCACTTCTCAGTCAGTTTTATTACTTACATTCTTTAGGTATAAATTAACTTTTTAAAAATCTTAATTACTGAATATTTAGACTAGTGTGATTGTTCTAGTTTTGCTAACTTAGCATGTATCTTCTATACCAACTTCCTTGAAGTGGATTTTGTAGAATCAAAAGACCTAGCCTAAAACCCAAATCAGCTATCTTTTGCTTTTTCTTTTTAGAAGCAGGGTTTCATTATGTAGCTCTGGCTATCTTGCCACTCTGTATAGACCAGGCTACCCTTGAACTCACAGAGATCTGCTTACCTTTGCCTCCAGCTTTTATCAACCTTTAGCAGCTTCTAAGATACACAACTTATTTCTGCTGCTGTAGCTCTCTTTTTCAGAACCCAGTCTGCATTCTGCTATATACTTCTTCCTTGAAATAATTTCTTTTTGTTAAAGACATTGTCTTAGCACTCAGAGATCATATCCACCTTCACAAAGCTTTTCCCAATGCTAGTGAAGATCTAGTTCTTTGTGTGTTTGTTACAGTGATTCATAGGATAGTCATTTTGAGTGATATCTTTAATTGTATTCTTTGAAGAAAGCAGTATTTACGTCTAAGTATCTGTAAGTAGACATTCAAGTGGACAAAACTATGGTTTTGGGTCACATTTAATTGCATTTAGCTTTGGATGCATCTAGGCAAGGGTGATTTTGGTTTTCCTTTATTCTATACATCACTGACTAACTAAATGTGTATATATTGGCTTTGCAATCAAGAGGTACTTAGAGTTAATATTTCAATTTTTTTTTTCTTCCCTCAGATGAACAATGTTTTCAGACAGATGTCATATGTTGGGAAATTTGGTTCTCCACATGCAGATCAGTTGGGATTTTCACCATCAGTTCAACCACATGGTCATACCTTTAACCAGTCTTCCAGCTCCCAGTGGCGCCAAGATGCACTGTCATCACAGCGTAAAAGACAGAATTCTCACCCCTACCTAGTTGATAGACACTATAGCCGTGAGCAGCGCTACTCTGATCATGGGTCTGATTATCATTACAGAGGAGGCCGAGAGGATTTCTACTATGATGACAGGAATCACGATGGCTGGAGCCATGACTATGATAACAGAAGGGACAGTAGTAGAGGTGGGAAGTGGCCCTCATCCCGACACTAACAAGCATTCCAAGGATGATGTTTACAGGGCCATTTTAGGTCCTTTTAATTAAGTTGTTGCAGAAATATTTCTAAAAACTGTACAGAGTAATCCCACAATTTTCCACCTGTCTTTGAAAAAAAATTTTTTGAAACCTAGTAAGAGTTTCATAGAGAACTGAGAACTGTGGCTCCCTGTGTGCTACTATATTACCTAACCTCAGGGTTTTGAAGAGGAAGGTTCATACAAGAGAATGTGTCACCATTCTGGTCGTTTCAGACAGTCTCGGAAAGATGAACTGTATAGATTGGTTGTATTATAAAGCAAATATTTTAAGTATTTCACCTTTTGTGTTGCAAGAAATTTCTTGGTAGTGAATCAGTTTGGTGTATATAATAGGAAACATCTACGTTGGTAGTCTGAAATGACTGTCTGCATTTTGTTAATAAATGAGAAAATAGAACTTCTCAGTCATCCGTTTATTAATAGTTATTTAAAACAGTTTATTGGCTTTGTTTGGAGATAAATCATATTTCCTAACTCAGAATTTAAGTACAAATTCTGTGGTATGCTCTTGAATTTTATCATAATTGAACATACAGTATAAATCTTTACTAGTTCATTCTAGGGACTTTAAAATTCTTTCATTAAATTATATTTGATGTATGACTATTCACTCAGGAAGTTAAATATCTACAATGTATATTTTTACATAAAATGACAGTGTTGATGAAAATTCTTTTTAGAATGATGTTAATACATAGAGAAAATGGCAAAATGTTTCACTGCAAGGATTGTAATTTTGCAATTTTGTTTAACAAAACTTCCATGTTTCAAGATCCTGTTGCTCTTTCACTGCAAAATCATTTCTAAGAATTCATTCCGTGAAAAATGTAGATCCTCTTGATACCACAGCATTTATACTATGTTCCTTTTAATATATTAAACACACAAAAAGAGAATGTGTCCCTTTATTTTAGCATCACTGACATCAGGAGCATCTGAGTTAGCAGTGTACTTTTTAATCATGTCAGTTCACACTGGTAGGGTCGCCCATCTTACAGCATCCTCTGTAGATTTACCTTGGTGCATGGCTAGACTGCTATCAACATAGATTGTGCTATAGAGCCCTGTGAACATTAATTAGTTCCTTTGTCTGCTTTCTATACCCAGATGTTCTATGCATCCAGGTTCTGTGCTTGTATTAAAGTTCCATTAAGTAGTCATCATCAGTTGAATTTTTGTCTATGATTGAACTCAGTCTCCGGGCCCCTTCTCTCCTATGAGGTTCAGACTAATAAGCATCTCAAAGTCCCAATCATGTCATCATGTGATTGACCTTTGTATCCTGGTCTGGTCCCATCCAGTCACCTTTGTAGTTTTCAGGGCTTACCATTTGAAGATAATAATGAAGATAATTTTACAACTTGAGGAATTCCTAGAATTTAAGCTTTTCCTCAGAGTTAGAAACAAAGGCCCAAATTCTTTACTATTCAATACCAACTCTAAATAGAAACTAGTATAGGAGGAAAATTCAGGAAACCATTCTACCTTAGCTGAGATAACACAAAGCTGCTGTGGCACCATTGAATGCCTTTTCAAGAAAATACTGCTAGGCTTCTCTCCCACCACTAATATAACAGACACTCCAGTGCTTTTATCTTTCTCTTGGACTTCAGTTTTGGAGTACTACAACTTATAATCTCTCTTTAAAAAGTTGAACACAAAGAAGTAGGGAATGCTCAGCAAGAACCTGGGATAGGGAGTTGACAGAAATGGGAGATCCTGCTTAGAGGATTCCGTGTAATTTTGTTCCCCATTGCTGTGATATTTGGACAAAAGACAGGTTTTAGCTCACAATTTCAGGTTACAGTCTGTCATTGTAAGGAGGTCATGGTAGAAGGAACTTGAAGCAGTCTTGTTATATTCACCGTCAAGGGCACTTCTCTGCTCTTATACAAACCATAATTTCTGGCTGCCTAAGGAATGGTGCCACCCATAATGGACAGGTCTTCCCACTTAATGTAATCTATATAATCCTTCAAAAACATCCATGGCCCACCCTGACCTAGACAATCCTTTGAGAGTTCCTTCTGAGGTGATTCTAGATTGTGTCAGATTGGCAAAACTAAACAATGGTGCTAGAGAGATGACTCAGTTGTTAAAGAATATGTGCTGCCCTTTTGGGGCATAACCATCTATAACTGCAGCTGTTGGTGTCAATGGGTACCCACATACATTTGGCACACACATATACATACCAGTAAATAAAAATAAATCTTAGAAACAACCCTGTAACTGTATGGGTACAGTGCTGTTCAGGATACCTCAAGATCAAGCTCTCAGTACAAAGGAGATTTATTTGCCAGAGGGCCAAAGGGAGGGGAATAAGAATGTCTTAGGGTTTCATTGATGTGAAGGGAGATGACCAAGGCAACTTTTATAAAAGCAAACATTTAATTGGTGGTGGCTTACAGTTTTAGAGGTTCAATCTATTATAATGGTGGGAATCGTGGCAACATGCAGGCAGACATGGTGGTAGAGGAACCAAGATACCTTGATCTGGAGGGAGCAGAAGGAGACTGACTCACTGGGCATAGCTTGAGCTTCGGAGACTTCAAAGCTCATCCCCACAGTGACACACTTCCTCCAATAAGGCCACACCTACTAATAGTGCCATTTCCAATGGGCCAAACATTCAAACTGTCTGTGGGGGCCAAACCTATCCATACCATCACAGAGAGATAAAGACAGGAGATTGAGGTTGAAGGGAAAGGGAAAGAGAATGGGAGGGGGAGGGGGAGAAGGGTGTCTTTATCCTAGAGAGGGATAAAGGACTGCCTCTGGATAGAAAGGAGACACATGTGGCCTGTAGGAAAATGATGGATTATAAAGGTAAAACGGGAAGCTCCGTGTTTGGATATAGTGTTTAATTTTAGCTGGGCATGTTAATTAGGTGAGCCAAAGGGAACTTCTAATACTTAGATAGGTAGACCTTGGTCTTCAGTCTTAGAAGGAGGAATTAGCCAAATAAGGGACCAGACCTTGGGGGCTAGTTTTAAGAATGTAATCTAACAGTATCCTAGCAAGGCAGAGGGAATCAGGGAGGAGGGCAAGGCCTGCTAGAGTCATGCTCACTTGGGCCAGCTAGAGTCCCTTTACTAACCATCACAAAGCAGAAAGTTTCAATTAGAGAAATAAGTCGTATTGATCTCTTGCCTAGTGTGATGAGTACCGTAATATTGTGTATTTCAAAAGTTTTGTCACAAAGAAATAAGTATTTGTGGTGAAGGTGATAAATTTGCTAGTTTTCCCTATTGGACTATCCTACAACATATTCATATACAAAAAACACCACAATATAACACAAATTCTATTTGTCAAAAGTAAAACCTTAAAAAAATAGGCCATTCCTTCTCTTTCGAGTTATTTCTTAATGTCTGAACATTTACACAATTTTGAGGTTTCGTTGTGATCTGGGTTGTGCTGTTTGCATAATTCAAAGCTCTTTATATCCTATGTCTATAATGTAATATGCCAATTTTGTCCTCAGCTTATGATGTTAAAACCAAAGCAAGTTTTATCATACTACCTTTAATAACATCATATAGTTATGCTTTACATTTTTTTTATGTTACTAAGGAGAAACAGTTGACAATCTAAGATCATGCTGCCCTGTTTAGGTTGAGTGTTAGTATATTAATACGTAAATGTGAGTTCCTTTTTTAGAAACTGTTACTGCATGCTAAGCTACTTTAAACCATTTTCGAGAAGAGAGATTTGGTACTTTCCCAAAGACGATATAAGGAGTGGAGCCTAATTCATATCTAATCTAGAAATCAGTCTCTTCACTTCCATGCTTGCTTTAATTAGGTGTGACAGCATAAGGGGAGATGTAATTTATTTTGATATTGTGGCTTGTTGTTTCAAACTCCCCCCCTCCTGCACCCCACCGGAAATAGAGTCTCCTAGAATCCAGGCTGGCCTTGAATCCTCTATATGTCCATGGATGGCCTTGAACTCAAGGTTCTTCTGTCTCTATTCCCCAAGAGCTGAGATTACAACTGAGAGTCACCTTTCCTGGCTTATTTTGTATAATAAGAAATTGTGGGACAGCAGGATGGCTCAGCGGATTAAAGCACTTGCAGCATAAGTCTAATGACCTTGGTTCAATTCCCTGGAACCCACATAAGAAAGCTGATGTGGCACACATCTGTAATCCCAGCATCCTGCCTGCAGTGTGGTGGTAGGCAGAGACTGGAGAACTGCCTGAAAGACCAAAGGTCAGCATGTCTCGAGTATAGCAAGGCAGAAACAGAGAGATGGTGCCTCTAAACAAGGTGGAAGAAAACTGACCTCTGAATATTGTCCTCCGATCTTCAGAGGCCATAGCTTACAGTTACAACCATCCCTACATGCCATATATACAAACACTAGCAACAACAAAAATAATAAACAAAAAAGTGAGGTTTGGTTTTGTAATTTCAGTATTTTTTCTCTCTAAATGATAATAGGAAAGGCTGCAGGGCTCTAACTACTTATGCATCTATTGCCATTTGAGTCCCAATAAATGAAATGCAAAATTGGAGTCATTGTAACATTTTTGTTAATTCTGATTTTGATATACAAAGATGTATTAATATTCCATTTTAAAATATGACTACTTGTGGGTTTTTAAAAAGATTTTAACCCCTTAGAACAAAGAATATACTTGCATGGTTCAAAACCAAAAAATGTCTCTATTGAGAAATACCACACCCACTCCTGTGTCTTCTAGCCTGCTCCTTACCATTCCCCAGCATGTAATTACGTTATCAGTTGACTGGCATTCCAGTGTTTCTTTGTTCTCATCTCTCTTCTCTTTCTTGCATATATGGTCATTTTGTGCTTAACAGTATAATCAAGATGTCTTGAGTTGTGATTCTTTGAATGCAATTTTTGTGTATCTGGCAAAAAATGCCCTTCAGCAAATTTGCATAATTAAAAAATCTTTACATGCCTTATTACCTTGCTTTATTTTGATGTCAGTGTACATTACACTTTCCTTTAGAAAAACAAGCATGTTTTTTGTCTGAGAAAGGAGAGTGGGGGGTGAGTTAATTCCTGGTGGCAAGGACAAAGGCTTCTTTCCCATTTGTTCCACTATCTCCGTACTAACACATTTCACAGACGGGAAAGTAGTCACTTCCTTCCCTATCAAAGTCCTTTGACGGACTTCCAGATCCAAATCCCAAAGCTTCATAGTAGAATGCTCAGTACAAGTTAAGTACTTGGTATGTGTTTGTTAAACTGAGTTGACATCAATGTAGTTCAGATTTCATAAAAAACCTGTGTGACCACGTATACACGGTGTGCTCTGAAGATACTTTTTTTGAAGACTTATTTTATTTTTAATGAGGAATGTGGGGGAAATATGAATAAAAAAAACCCATTTCTGGAGCCAAACATATTATCTCCTAACTAATCCCTGACCTTGGGAAGCAGGAAGACTGTCATGTGTGTGAGGCCAGCCTACACTGCATAATGAGTGAGACCTTGTTTCAAACAAACAAAAACAAACCAGACAGAAACCCAAACTGTTTCTGTAGCAGAAAACAGAGACAGTGGGTGCAACTTATGGGTCATGACCCCCCCACCCCCCACCGCCGCTGGGAAGGACCCACCTCTCAGAGAAAGTCACAGTATTCTAGCCTTTGTCACATGGTAGCTTTCTACAAGCCTAGACGCATCATAGATACCATGGGGAAGACATGAGCACACTTACCCACTCTCCCTATTTTGGCAAAACTGTATACATTTACATTCATTTTCCGTTACCATTTTTACAATTTCTTTAGAATTTAGGAAAAATAAGTATTTTATTTATGGGGAGAACACTAAATCTGTACTTATCATTGTAACAGGAGCACATGACTATAGCTGAATAATCGTGGAAGTTTCCCAAACTCCCACACATCGTTTCTCTTTAGCATTGAGACAGGGTTTCCTGTGGCTATTTACATAGCTGTAATTTTTCATTGTTAAATATAAGCATAAAAAAACATGGGCATGGCTTTTCAGGATATAAGTTGTTAAAAACCACCACCAAAGGTGTTTTTTTTTTTTTTTTTTTTTTTTAAGAAATCTATATTTGTGCAGAGTGTGCGTGTGCGCGCGCGCACGCGTGCGTGTGTGTTTACTGATGCCCACTAAGGTCTGAAGAAGGCTGGAGTTCCATCCCCTGCAAGAACAGCACGTACTCTCAACCTTTGAGCCATCTCTCCAGCCTAAAGATGTTATTCTTTCAAAATGTAAGGAAATAGTACTTTAGACTGAGAATAAGCCCCGCTGATTCAAGTTCCTATATACTTGAATATACTATACACTTTTCATCCCAGGCAGAATTCCAGGCCAGCTTTGGTTCTGTAGTGAATCCCTTTGTCCTTTCCCCCCACCCCCACCCCCTTTGTCTTTTTTTAAAAAACAAGTTTCTATACTCCGATAGAGTTCTCCTTCCTATGAATAGGGCCACAAATGATTACAAACTAAACACAGTATGATCCATTAGGTAATGCCGTTATAATATACATATCCATTCTGCAGTAAAATTGTACATATAATTTGACACACGTTTCCACGATCTTTCCGTTTCTCTGGCCAAGCTTGGCAGGTCGCCAGTGGAGTAGCTGAAATCCACTTGTAGGTTGCAGCATCCCTAAAGCTCTGATTAGGCAACAATGTTTGTCTCACAAAACCAGCTCACCGGGTAGGAATAACTATGCCACCAACCACAAGCTCTGTAATTACTGGCAATACAGCTTTCAGAAAAAGACAGAGTATGTGATTCAAGACTCAGCACGTTTGTGACAAAATTGCCCTTTGCAGAGGCGTTTGCTACTAAACTAAAATATAAGATCCCTGCAGAGGCCCCTTCGAGCGTAGGTGATGAAAACCATATCTATTGTAGGAGATTAAGGACTGGCCTATTAAAACCAGAGTGGATGACAAAATCAGAGTGGAGGACAGAAGAGGCAGAGCTATTCCAATTCGCTTTAGTGGGCTGCAAAAATTATACAAGGACATAATTTAGCTTAAGAAGTTTTAAAGGTAGAATAGTATAGGGTCTAACAACAGAAACACAGCCTACACGTTCTGGCATCCTAGAAAACGAGACAAGGCTTCTGCCAATAATGGGAAAGAAACATTTATGGAACACTTGATATGTGCGAAGTCATCTTTCAGAGAAGAGACCATTTAAGGACTCCTAAACGACGATGGCGGAATTGGTCTTGTAGCTCAAAATAGCATGTCACTCGAATTCCAAGTAAATAAGAAATATACTCATTACGTGGAAGGGAGGGGCAGGTTTAAAAAAAAAAAAAAGGGAGGTAGCAATAAGGAAAAGGTACATTTAAAAAATCTTAAACATATAATTTTTCAAAGTAAAACCTCTTCAACTTCGCGGCTTAGAACTAATAAAAACTCAGGAATGAGTTTTTATTATCTCCTGGAAACAGACAAACTTTAGCCGTGAAATACAAGCAAGTCCCTTAACATCCGAAAACACGTGGCGGGGGAGGGGAGCTGGAGGCTGGACCAAGGACTCCCACTTCCATCAGCCCTTTCGGCTGCTGAGCGTAGCTGTGGAGGGCGAGCCGACGCCTAGCGTGCCGGGGCTTGTAGTCTTCTCCCGGCACCTCCCCGTGGGTTTGCGACGTTTAGCGACTGTGGCGCCTGCGCGCGCTGGGCCGGCGGGGCTTGGGCCGTGGCGGCTCGTGCCGGGTGATGCTAGGCGTATCCCTGGGCGCCAGGCTGTTGCGGGGCGTGGGTGGCAGGCGCGGGCAGTTCGGGGCGCGAGGTGTCAGCGAAGGTAGCGTAGCCATGGCGGCGGGGGAGAGCATGGCTCAGCGAATGGTCTGGGTGGACCTGGAGGTGAGAGAGTGCGGCCGGAGCGGGGAGGGTGCGGGGAGGCGAGCGCAGATTCGCGCGTGAGACCAGGGGACTCCCCTGTCCCGGGAAGCAACAGGGACTGGGTGTCAGGTGTGACAGGTGAGCACCACCCCAGGAGCCCGGAGCCAGGAGTTTTGCGGGGTTCTGGGACTGTGCTGGACTGTACGGTTTCTTTCCATCTGGGTGGAGCCATCCATGTGTTTTCCCTTTCCCTAGCCCCGACCTCCACCCAGAAGTAAATTTGAGTTACGATTTAGTGTTTCTGAGTTCAGGATCGTGGGTGAGAGTGGGGGCAGCGACTCTGAGCCCCGCTCCGTCCCCACCTCTTAGCCTTAAAAGACTAGGTTGCTTAAGCTAGGACTCAGGAGATGACTCAGCCTTACCCCTCATTCCATAAAAGAGAAAATTGAGGCCCCGTTGGGAGATTCAAGTTACTCAAAGTCCACTGGTAACAGAACCCTTTTTAGTTTTAACGCATCCATACCTAGGCCTCTCTTGAACCCCAGTTTTCTTCTTACGAACTGAGTTTAGTTGTTAACTTAGGAAACCTCTGTAAACCTCAGAGAAGTAAAGTTAGTGAGCTCGCTTTTCTGTAATCAAGTGCTGTATTCATCCTGCTTACTTTGCATCTGTTCTCAGGAAAAGAGAGTGTTTGACAGTAGTGGGCCGTCAGTAAGTGCCTTTAGCAGTCTCTGAGCACTCAGAACTTACTACCCTGAGTACTGTCTAGAAACACCATTACTGATCATAGAATGTAAGCTGGGTATACACAAAGGAATTTCTATTAAATAAACTTGGGCAGAAGAGGTTAAAAAAAAAAAGTTGGTTTCATGTGTTATATGCTTATTTATTTATTTATGTTTTGCAGATGACAGGATTGGACATTGAGAAGGATCAGATTATTGAGATGGCCTGTCTGATAACTGACTCTGATCTTAACATTTTGGCTGAAGTAGGTGATGCTGTCTGTGTAAACACATTCATACCACTTAAAGGGCATTGGGGAGCTAAAGGTGCCGTCTTCCAATCTAATGGAAAAATTTAGCAGATTGAGGTCCATGTAGATTAAGGCCCAGGGGCAATATACTAGGACAATGTTATATAATATGTTAGCCTTGCTACTGGAACCAACATAATCCACTTCATAACTGGATTAAGTTTTCAGTTGAAATGTACAGAATCCCCCCTCTCCCAAGGCTACAACAGTTCTGAAGGGTTTACATGTGTGTTCTTAGTCCTCATGATGATGGAGTAAGCTCTGTTAATGATGTTGGTTTTATACCTGAAGGCATTGGGTTACAAGAGATTTGTTCAAGAGCTTTTGGCTAGGTTTTGGGGAAGCTGGTTAAACTACTCTCTAAATCCAGGCAGTCTCAAGCGCTCCCACCAGTATCCAGCCAACTGTGTCCTCATCAGACTTGGTGTCCACTGCTAGAGTTTCCCATCTTTATGTCATAACTTTGGCTTTAATTCCATATGTAGTCACCCTTTTACCACTCCATAGGGACTGGTTCCAGGATTCCTCCATAGGGACCAAACTCTCATTCACCTGTGTCCTTGAAGGAGATGCAGTCAGCAGTTCTCATGTACTTTGAACCACCTCTAGATTGCTTGTTGTCAGTCTTGTGCTTCCTGTAGAATACTGATAGGATGCTGGGGCGTGTAAGAGTGTTTACATCATGTTGCGTACGGATTGTTAAGAAAAGAAGTATCTGTATGTGTTCCTTACAGACCAATGACGTTTCCATCTGAGCTGGTTGACTCCTCACATGACACCCATGGTTCCAGGTGGCTGATTTCCTTTTCCGCTAGACTGTGTGGGTCCTACACATCTGTGTTAGGGTTTTAGACCGGCTATAGACACACTTCCAAGAATGTGTTCTCATAGTGATTTTATCAGCTATGATAACACTCTGTATATGCTGCTTTTAACTGAAACATTTAGCAGAACAAATAGAATAGACCTGTTGGCATTTGCATTTAAGCACCTGTGAAGCATTTTAAAAGATGACATTCCTGACCTTGATATTGTCCTCAATATTCGAAGTCATTAAAAAACAAAATAGGCCGGGCATAGTGGCCCGTGTCTTTAATCCCAGCACTTGGGAGGCAGTAGCAGGTGGATGTCTGTGAGTCTGAGACCAGCTTGGTCTACATGGCTAGTTCCAGGCCAGCCAGGGCTACATAGTGGGGGTATAAATGGCTCAGCAGTTAAAGCATGTACTATTTAATCGTGAAGATGAGTTTGTGTCCTAGTACCCGAACTTCCAGCTCTAAAGGACTTGATGGCCCGCTCCTGGCCTCCATGTGTCTGGCCACACCACATGCATACATAGAGAAATCAAATGAAACAACAAAATCTGTAGAGATGGAGCGGGTATGCCTTTGGACAGAAGGGTCTAGTTAATAAATTAGGTTCTCAGCGTAAGCTTGGTGGACACTGAATTTGCAGACATTTCCTGTTTGCAGTTAGGACTTCTTTTTATTCCATGGGTAAGGCAATTTAAGCTGGGCATGATGTCACACACTTTTAACCTCAGCAATTCAGAAGAGTGAGCAATGTGAGTTTGAGTCCAGGCCGGTCAGCAGAGTAAGTTCCTAGTCATCTTGGGCTATACAGTGAGACTCTGTCTCAAAACAACAACAACAAAACCTCTTAAAACAAAAAACAAACAAACAAACAAACAAACAAACAAACAAAAACAGGGACTGGAGAGATGGCTCAGCGGTTAAGAGCGCTAGCTGCTCTTCCAGGAGTCCTGAGTTCAATTCCCAGCAACCACATGATGGCTCACAACCATCTGTAATGGGATCTGATGCCCTCTTCTAGTGTGTCTGAAGACAGCGACAGTGTACCCACATACATGAAATAAATAAATCTTTTAAAAAATAATAAAGATATTACAAAAAAAAGCATTTAGAGGTGAATTCCCGTCTTGTAGTGGTATGAGGCTTATCACCTGGTTGAGAACCATGAAACTTATTTCTTATACTTCTCACAACAGTTGCCTGTATAAATCTGTATAAATCAAGTCCTGAGCTTTCAGTTTGCATGCTTATTTTTCGGACTTGGGATTTTTTTGGTAATGAACCGTCAAGTGTCTTTATTTTATCAGCCCTGCTTACTCTTGGGCAAAGAAGTGTTTTTCTTTTAGACTCTGGGTGACCGGAAATGCGGTTTAATGGATCAGTAGGTTGATAGGTACCCAGAGGGACTTCGGTCTGTGTCCATGCCGTTGCTCATGAATAGGGCGTTTGTTCAAAGGCTTAAGTCAGATGAGGATAAGGGTGTTAAGAAAAATACTGAAGGGATGTCAGTGGCTTGGGAAGTATGTTTTATTCTCATGGAAGGGTCTGAGGAAAGTGTTCTTTGCGGGTAGAAGCGTCCTGTTTTGCAAACTTAATTTGGAGTCTTTGTTTGCCAAAGGGCAGTCTAGAAGAGGTCAGTTGATTTACAGTGTGTATTTCTGTTCTTCAGTTTTCTTTTTTATAAACAAAGCTTTTATTTCTCCACCAAGATTGTTGACATCTGGTTTTGTATTTGGCAACAATTCAGTTTTAGACAACTGGCCCAGTTTAGTACAGTTGGAGACTAGCTGTAGCGTTTATGCTATAGTGGCTCAGCGGGGAAGGCAAAGGCACTCGAGGCCAAGGCTGACAACTTGATCCGTAGAAACCACGTCGTGGAAGGAGAGGACCAACTCCCAAAGTTGTTCTCTGATCTACACACACACACACACACACACACACACACACACACACACACACACACAGAGAAAGAGAGAGAGAGAGAGAGAGAGAGAGAGAGAGAGAGAGAGAGGAGAGAGAGAGGAGAATGTGTTGCACTTACATTCTTGCATATAAATAAATAAGAACAATAAATTTTAGAAAATAAATAAGATGTGTTGGCCCTATAAACTTGCATCCCTTTCAGTGATTGGAGTCTGTGTTTACTACCTTACCAGTCATAACTCCTTGCAGTGGTTCGTAGATTCTCTCTGCAGAGTTCAGGCAACTGTAATTTCTTGCATTCTGTTAGGACATGATAAGGAAAGCTAGACTTTCTTGTGACTTTTGCCTTTTAAGTAAAAACAGAAATCATTTGCTTAATTCCACTTGTTAGGCTCTCTAACAGACTCACAATTTTATCACCTGGGCCAGAGGGCTGGCCAGCTGGCTCGGTGGGCGGAAGCACTTGCCACTGACACCAATGGCCTGAGATGGTATCAGAACCTGCCTGGTAGACAGAGCTGACTCCACAGTTCTCTTACTTCTATGTGCATGCTGTGTGTGTGTGTGTGTGTGTGTGTGTGTGTGTGTGTGTGTGTGTGTGTGTGTGTGTGTGTGAGAGAGAGAGAGAGAGAGAGAGAGAGAGAGAGAGAGAGAGAGAGAAGGAGAGGGGGGAGGGAGCGAGAGAATGCACAGATCAAATTATTTAAGGACTAGAGAGATGGCTCAGTAGTTAAAGTAGTATACTGCTCTTACAGAGGACCAGAGTTCAGTTCCCAGCACCCATGTTGGGCAGCTCCACGGCTGTCTATAACTCCATCCATCCGTGCTCTGTGGTCCCTAAGGACACGAGCACACATGTACACAGGCACACAAGAATATACATAACTAAAATTAAGTTTTATTTTAATTTAAAGAAATAAGTAAATTGAACTGAAAATTTGAGGGCCATTTTTCTTTAGATATTACTAGTTATTTCTGTAAAAACATTTCCTTTTAAAATACAAAACTACTAAAAATAACAGTGTAAATTTATTCACACAGTGCACATAGGGCAGTCTGTTGTGTTTATTTGATCCTCTTCCTCAGCCTTATCTGCTTCAAAGCGTCTGTATTTTCTTCGTGTTTTGCGTGCAAATATAAATGGGTATTAAAAACAACATGTCTAGGTGATGGCTCAGTCAGTACAGTGCTTGCTGTGTAAGCAGAGAACCCTAACTGAGTTAGATCATCACACCTACATAAGAAGCCAGCCTGGCAGTGTGCATCTGTAATCCCAGTCCCAGGGAAGTGGAAATAGGTGGCTCTTTGGGGGCTTGCTAACCAGCCTAATTGGCAAGCCCTACTTCCCAGGTAGTTGGCTCCTGCAGAAGAACACCACAGAGGAAGGTTGTCTTCTGCGCATAGATTCCCCTCTCCCTATACACTCATAAATAAACACAATTTGAAAGTAGGGTTATTTCTGTTGATTCTTTTGAGACAGGGTTTACTTTGGAGCTCTGGCTGGCTTAGAGCTGGCTATGTAGACCAGACTGGCCTCAAATTATCCGACTCAGCCCCTCAAGCACAGTGATCAGAGGTGTACAGCGCCATCCCCAGCTTCTATTGGTTCTTGATGACTAACGGCATTTCCCACCCACAGGGTCCCAACCTGATTATCAAACAGCCGGATGAGTTGCTGGACAGCATGTCAGATTGGTGCAAGGAGCATCATGGGAAGGTAACATTACCAAATAACAAGATTGCTGCTCTGGGGATTGGTCACAAGCTTGTTGCTTCCCACATCTGACTCCTGTGCCCTTGGTGGATGGTGCTATAAAAGGGTTAGAGGACAGTGGCTTAGGCACGCCTGGGCAGCTGCTTGCTTGGTCACTTTTCACTCTGGGACCTCTCGAGATCACCTTCTCCTGAATGCCCTCTTTTTTCTCTCTTCTACATTCAGTCTGTGGCGAACGCATTGTGGAGTTTCGAGTGTTACGCAAGTCAGTCTTTTGGATAAGGTTAGAGCTCGACCCGCAGAGAAGGGAGACTACTGCTCTCCTGTTGGGAGCAGTTTCTTCCCAGAGGTTCTATCCTTGGACTCTGAGCGCCATCTTTTCTGACTGTGGAAGTGATATTTTAATGAATCAGGAACATAACTTAATTCGGTTCGGCTTCTTTAAGACACAAAATTGGTGTAAAGATGACAGTTTCAGTTTAAACTTGAGCCCCCAAGAGCGGTCCAGCTGTGGTTAACATTTACCTGTTTTAGAAGTGAAGTTTCATTTTCTGGATACCTTTGAAAACTGACTTCATGTGTTTCTGGTGGGGGCCGGGGATTCTCTCTTGCAGTCTGGTCTTACCAAGGCAGTGAAGGAGAGCACAGTTACATTGCAGCAGGCAGAGTATGAATTTCTGTCCTTTGTACGACAGCAGACTCCTCCGGGGCTCTGTCCACTTGCAGGTAAAATCCAATCCTATGTCTATCTCGTAGATAATCTTCTATAGTAGTGGTTCAAGAAACTGAAGTTCCAGAGAGACCAGCTGAGACCATCCTTGCCTTCCACTCACCTGATTCGGAATACTCGTCCACTTTTGTATATTGGTGAAATGGCTTGGAACTCAATCTGAGATCTGAGAAACACACATGAACTAGCCCCTCCCCCCATGTTTTTATTATGGAAAAAAAAAAAATGCCAGATGCACAGAAAGGTTAACTTTGGTCATCGTTAATCTCTGCCGCCTTGGTTTCCCCTTATATTTTTCTTGCTGCTTTTGGACACTTGAAAACAAACTGCTGGCTTTGACATACTCCTTCCTAAAAAGTCCCCTCAAGTAGCCCCTAAGAGTAAGGACATTTTCTTACATAACACAGTACTATTACTGGATTGGAAATCATCCCATTTAAGATTATCTGTGGTACCCAGCCCACATTCAAAGCACCCTCAAGTGTCTGTTTTTGAATCCAAAGTTAGTTGTTGCTCATATATATATTTTATTCAGTTATAGTTCGTCTCTGGTTGGTTAGTCTAAAGTCATTCACCTATCTTTTTTTTTTGCACCTCTCTGTGCCACTGACTTTTTAAAGAGACCAGATCTAGTATAGTAGGATTTTTAAGAGGTTGGCATTGTCAGAGGGAAGCTAATGTTCTATGGGGGTGTGTTTGCATTTCTGTATGTAAATTAATGTGGTCACTAACATTTTAAATACAAGGAAAAGTTTTGGCATCACACATAAGAGCATATATTGTATAAAAGTTTTCTCCTTAGCCAATGCGGCTGATGTCTAGTTTAAAGTTCTCATTTAAAAATCCAGCGTTTATAATATAAATTACTGTATGAAAGCATGAATCTGGATATGACTTGTCAAAAATATTGGAATGTAAAATAAAAGTTTGTTTACTATATGATTCAGTTAAATGTTTAGTGTTAGTAGTGTAGCTTTTGTGACACTGGGAACAAGTTTGCATATCTGGTAAGAATTTGAAAAGTAACAGACGTAAACTCTTTAAGTGCATGGAATGCTAGACACTCATCCTGCCCAGAAGAGGCCGCTTACGAGTTTATTGTGAACTAGACTGAGAGCCAGCTGAGGCATCCGTATCTGTAACTACCCTGAAGTACTCAGACTTGATGGAGACATCTAGAGATACTTTTTAGGAACTGTTTGGAAAAAAAAAATTAACTTCCGTCTGATCTATGAATGTCTGTATCGTAGTGTGCACTGTTAGAAACGTGCAGACGCGATATGCTTCGTGTCTTTTCTAGGGAATTCAGTTCACGCAGATAAGAAGTTTCTTGACAAACACATGCCCCAGTTCATGAAACATCTTCACTATAGGATAATTGACGTGAGCACTGTTAAAGAGCTGTGCAGGTAAGGGCTGCATCGAGGATGCGTTCCATTGCTTCGTGTACCCTGTCTTAACTGAGAACTTGTAGAAAGTAATCAGCTAGAACTGAAGGCGCTGAGTGGGTGCTTGTTTTCCTCATTCCAGTCTCTTTTCCACAAGTCTGTGTATTCTGAGTGGTGAGGCTTGGGAGAAACGTCACAAGTCTTCCACACAGATTTCGTTAAAGCAGGGAATGGATATGTTGGCCTGCCTGCTGGGAACACAGAGATGACAAACTCTTTGAGTGGCTCAGGGTCTAGTGAGTGGATAGAGGGGTAGAAAACACCTTAAAGATAAACTGCCCGAGGACTTGTGTCATGGGACTCCTCATGCAGAACATGAGGGGGCCAGGAGGAGCTTCGTGGGTTGGAGCAGAAGGGGAGTCGGAAAGCTTTATCTGGCACACAGCCTTTTGAATGAGATTTAGAGATTTGAATGAGGAACAAGCATTCCTGAATTCAAGCAGAGATGGGAGGGTACCAGGGAACCGGAAGCTAAGACGACACAGGCCCAGGGATGCTGGCATAGAGCACAGTTCGTCTGTGTGCCTAGCATGCAGGAGTCCCAGCGCTGCATATTCAGGGTCTAGTAGTACGCACCTGTAATCCCAGCTCCGAGGAAGATGGAGGCAGGGGTATCAGGAAGCCAGTCCAGGCTATATGAGACCCCTTCTTCTTCTTTTTAAAAAAAGTATGTTAAAAGAAAATTACATGTATTTATTAATGTTGAGGTGGAAAGCTTGAGATTGACAAAGGTGAGACCAAGGCTGGACCGTGCCTGCTCAAGGTGTTGGATTGCGTCTAATAAGGACGTGGTTCCTTTGAGAGTTTTAATGGAAGAGGGAGAGAAGATTATTATCATCCTGCTTAGAAGGTGGCAAGTAAAATGGTAGGAGGGCAGGAGGCTTCTGTATCACCTCGGGATGGAAAAATGAGTGAGAAATGACCATTGAGTACTTAGGGGGCTATGCATAAGGTCAGCGGGCATGATGCCAGATGCTTGGATGAGGGGGCAAAGAGAAGTAACAAACGGGGGTTAGTGTTTCCAGCTGAAGCAGCTCAGGTGGATGGCGGGACTGACTGTTCCAAAGAAGAGGAGAGACTGAGAATAAGCCGAAGCCTATTAACTTAGAAGTGTCTAGTGGGTGGGGTGGAGATGCCTAGAAGTTAGATACACAGGACAGAAATTGTGGCGAGGGCTGGGTTGGTGTTAGTGACTTAGGAATTCTCTACGTTGACAGGCTTGTTTAAAGAGAGTTATCTAGGGCGAAGAGAGGTAAAGCCTTTCTCCATTGTCGATCACTTGGAAGAGGCTGGGGAATGTAGCTCAGTTGGTTGAGTGTGTGCTTAGTTCGGTTCCCCGCCCCTCATAAACCAGGCGAGATGCTGTTAACAGTACCCTTGAGGTGGGGCTTGAGGATCAGGAGGCCAGTCTGAGCTGCCTGAGACCCTGTCTCAAACAAACAGGAGCCAGCAGATAGATGACTTGAAGGTGATTGCTTAGTGTGCTTGAGATGGCTTCCTTTGAGAGTTTATAATTTTTACTGTGTATAGACGCTGGTATCCAGAAGATTATGAATTTGCACCGAAGAAGGCTGCTTCTCACAGGTAAGATTGGGACCTACCAAGAGTCCTCCAGGGTGACACGCCCAACCCCAATTCTGACTTCTAAACGATAACCTCTCTTCTCCGTTCTTATTGGGCAAAGGAGAGGTCTGAGTAGTGGAAGGAAGGAGAACTTTTTTACACTGAGTCCCGAGATTGCTGGGCAGGCTTCTTGATCCAGTTCTCAGTCTCTGACTTTTTTGTTTTTTGCTGTTTTATTTTTAGTCATATAGTCTGTTACATTCTTAAAACTTGGTTTGGAAGTGAGATGAGACAGTTTGTGACCTTTGTGAAACAAGCTCTGTGAAACTAGACTGTTGGTTCTCTTCTCCCAAAGGACGAGCAGACAAGGGTGGCCATCTGAAGTTAGAACACCGTAAACTCTTGTCCTGCCTGAATACTTTTGCTTTTCTGGTGTGTCTGTGCTTGTAGCCCCAGGCATATGCTGTTTAAGATTTGCAGCCATTTAGAAAGAACAGCTGACTGGTAAGGACAGTCTGAGGGAAGCATTTGGTTTCCTGATTTACCTAGTTGATAACACTGAATACTGATTTGCTTAGCTGATACTCCCGGAGTGAGAATGGTCTCTTGTGTTTACGGGGTGAACCCAAACAATAGCTTACTAATAATCCAGC
The DNA here is from genome assembly GCA_028551405.1 of Uromys caudimaculatus. Classification (NCBI taxonomy): domain Eukaryota; kingdom Metazoa; phylum Chordata; class Mammalia; order Rodentia; family Muridae; genus Uromys; species Uromys caudimaculatus. The sequence continues at coordinate 69,158,852 of CM052706.1, forward strand.
TTAAGACACTTTATCAGACACAAGAAGATTTGGAATTTTGGGGAGTTTTGACTTTTTCAGGTTTTATTGATTTTCTGTGTGTGTGTGTGTGTGTGTGTGTGTGTGTGTACATGGTACATGTGTGAACATACAGAGGACAACTTGCAGGAGTCAGGCCTGGGGGTTGAACCCGGGTCGTCAGGCCTGGCAGAGGTACCTTTACCCGCTGACCCATCTCACCAGCTTCTTTTCAGTTTAGGAAGCTGATAGTCACCTACATTGTCCCATCATTATGTCCCTAAGTAGATTTGAAGAAGACTGGCCTTCATAATACCATAGGCAGACATGTCTACAAAGAAATGTGGCTACTCACACAAGTGATATACTCATATTGTATGTCAACTTATGTCAAGATTGGGCTAGGCTTTGCCATATAGTGGGTTCTAAAAGTACCTTGAATGCCAGCCCTGATTTTTGTGCAGTGAATTCTCTAGAAGAGGCCCTTAGCCCACCACTGTGTATTGACTTGCTTGCACACCATTTTAATAACCATGGTTACCTGATTTCTCAGGCTTCAACGGCTGAGAAACAGCATGTTGGAGAAGAAAGGCTGTTAGGTGGAGGCAGGCTGCCACTGGTCCTAGCCCAAATTACCACAAGAGAGGAGGCAGAGCCTCCTTTATGGCCAGGTACTGTATGATCTGGATAATTGGCATTCATTAGACCGACTGAGTCAGGAGCTGTGGTGGTGTGTAGGTGTATTCTGCTTAAGGGCATCCCTGAGTATCCCACAGTGGTTCCCAGACTTTCAGGTCTTGGGCTGCTGCTGGTAAGTATTCCATGAATGTGATTGGTTGCATTGCAGAAATATATGTGTAGTACAGATTCTTCTTAGGAATTTGTAGTACATTAGTAAATGATTTGCAGAGAACATTATAGAGGAAGTAGGTAACTGAGATCCCCTCTACCCAAATTGCACCGCAGTCCTCTGAACCCGTGTGAGGCTGTCTGATCTATTTTTAAAAGGTAAAACAAGCAGTATCCGCTCCTCTCCACCACCAGCTTGTGGCCACTGCCTGGCTCCTGGATGACTTATAACAAGTCACGGTTTTCATCTCTGGGGTTCGGGACTTTTTTTTTTCTTCAGTGTGGTGTGTTTGCTTGTAGGGCACTGGATGACATTAGCGAAAGCATCAAAGAGCTTCAGTTTTACCGAAATAACATCTTCAAGAAAAAGACAGACGAAAAGAAGAGGAAAATTATAGAAAATGGAGAAAATGAGAAGCCTGTGAGTTGATGCCAGTTCTCAAGCCGCAGAGCCTGGCTCTCAGAAGCCACTTTAGCGTCTCTCTCTCCTGCTGACCACTCGGCACAGCACCTTTTCTAAAGAAAAAAAAATTCTTTTTTCCAGTTAACTTTGCATCTTCAGACTCCTCAAGCAGACAAGGCGTCACTATTCCGTTTCCTGTAATCTGCTGTCTCTGTTCCGAAACAGCCGATCCTTTGTAAACTTCAGGCCACACCCACCCCCTCAGCCCATATCTGCACTTGCTTATAGGCCATTCCTTTTGTTTGAATAATAAATAAAGCTAGTTCTATTGAAATGCAACCCTTCCCGTACCCTCTGCTCTTTACTCATTCAGTTGTTGGGGAAAGGTGTTTTTGTTAAGTAGTGTGGCTAAGGCTTAAATTCTCAAAATGCAGGTGATGCACCAAACTGCGCTTGGAAGTAAACTTACTTTCTTTTGCTTTATGCATGAGTAGAGTGAGGAGCTAGGTTGTAAGATTCGGGCTCATCACTACTCGGTTAACAGCTCTGGGGTAGACTACTCTTCACCACAGTCAGGAAATTTAGGTAAGCACACAGATGGGGTTTGTAAGCAGTCCCTAGCCTCTATTGGCTAGAGAATATGTACCAGGCAGTCTCCGTGTTGGGTTTGTAGACCACAACTAGCCTATTCTGTTAGGTAAGTAGCCCAGAAGGGATTTCAGTGTGAATATGTTAACTCCCCAATCTAGCTAGTCAAGACTTTTGGATGGGTGCCTCGTTCTGACAACCCCTAAAGGCTATTTAGAATTGGGAAAGGGTGGCCCGCCTCTCACTGAGAACCACCAGAAAGAGAGACTTTTAGTTTTATTTTTTAAAGATTTATTTATTTTATTTATATGAGTACACTGTAGCTGTCTTTAGACACACCAGAAGAGGGCATCAGATCCCATTGCAAATGGTTGTGAGCCACCATGTGGTTGCTGAGAATTGAACTCAGGACCTCTGGAAGAGCAGACAGTGCTCTTAACCACTGAGCCATCTCTCCAGCCCAAGAGAGACTTTTATGATGTCTCAAGTGATAGCCTCACTCAGGTATAAAGTCCTTGCATACATAGAATAGAATGGTCCTAATGTGTGCTAGTTACCCACGCAGAGAGCCCTAGGTGGTGGATTTGGAGTGATCCAATATCTTCACCTGAGATAAACTTGAACTTGGGCTGAGTTGTATTCCCTAGACATCTTCAGGGAGATACTTGGAGATTTTTGGTGGAACTTCTGCCAAATGAACAAAGTCAGCTTCAGGTTCACATATCTTACAAAAGTCTGTGGGGCTAGAGAGATGGCTCAGAGGTCAAGAGCACTGGCTCCTCTTCCAGAGGACCTGGGCTCGATTCCCAGTCCCCATATGGTCCTGGCAAACTCCAGTCTCAGGGAATCCGACACCCTCTTCTGGTCTCCGTGGCTGTTGCATGTGTGTAGTGCATAGATACGTATTCAGGCAAACACTCTAAATCTAAGAACGTTTGAATAGATAAAGGGGCTAGAGAGATGGCTCAACAGTGAACTGTGTACACTGCTCCTGTAGAGGGCTGAGCTTGCTCTCCAGCACTGTATCTCACAACCAATTACTCCAGCTCCAAGGGGATCTGGTGCCCTCTTGTGGACTCTGCAGGCACTGCCCAGAGACACATGCAAAGTTTGACTAGATCAGCGGTTTTCAGCCTTACACAGAGGTCGAATATCAGATAATCCTGCATGTCAGATGTTTACAACTCGTAACAATAGCAAAAATTACAGTTATAAAGTAGCAAGGAAAATAAATTTATGGTTAGGGCTCACCATGACATGAGGAACTGTATTAAGGGGCACAGCATTAGCAAGATTGAGAACCACTGCTTTTTACTTAACGGCATGGTTCAAATAGTTAAAACTGATGAGCAAACCAGACAGTCACTGTAACAGACAAACGGTGGCATTGGTAGCGGTATCTGGATCCCAGTGTCTTAGCACCCATGCTTGCATTAGAATCTGTAGCATTCCTGAGGATTCAAGTACCAGCCAAGACCATCTTTCCAGATTTTAGATGGACACCCCAAGCTTCCCTCGGCTGCACTAGGTAGCTGTCATTACTGGTACTGTGCTGCAGGCACAGAGCTTGGCGCTCTCACCATGACATTCGAGTTCATTCTAGCAATTACAGATACTGAAAATTGAGGTTCAGGTAAGTGAACTTGCCAGTACCTCAGGAGCTTGAATTCAAATCGAGTGTTTAAGATGGAGGTCCTATTCCTAACTGTACTGCCTCGTCTGGTCTTCTAAAACATGGATGTTGGCATAAAGCATGTCAGAGAACAGAAATAACCCTGCTCACCTATAGCTGTGGGCTTAAGTTGTCATCTAGTCCTGTGGTCCTCGACCTTCCCAACACTGTGGCCCTTTAATACAGCTCCTCATGTCATGGTGAGCCCCATCCATAAAATTATTTTCGTTGCTACTTTAAAACTGTAATTTCGCTACTGTTACGAACCCTAATGTAATCATCTGATGCAGGATGTCTGGTGGGCGGCCTCTGAGAAAAGGATTGAGAACTGATCTAATCAAACTGCATGTATCTCTGGGTGCAGTGCCCTCAGAGTCCAGAAGAGGGCAGCAGATCTCTTGGAGCTGGATTACCTGGTGCTCGTGAGCCACTCAACAGGATGTTCTTGTTGGGCGCTGGAAACCAAGCTCTGGTCCTTCGCCTTTGTCACACAAATGACTACTTTCCTGACTTAGCCCTTTGTTCTGTATCTTGTTTAATAAAGCCCGTCATCCTGAGGTAAAGCCCACGTTACATTTAGTGGAATGATTGGCAGCCCTGGCCTGAGATGAGTCTGCAGACAGGCCCGACGGCTCGACACCATGTGATAAACTTTACTGTGCTTAGCAAGGGAGGTGTTCTCTGTACTGTGCGGGCACATTGAGTTTCTTAGGGGATCCCTGAAGCTCTAGAGTAATGCCTGTGACATGAACATTGGTGTAAACTGCATCTTCAGCAAAAACCTCAGCACGTGTGCCACTCAGAGGCTGCTACTCTTGGCACCTCTCACTGGTGGTCCATGTAGTGATTCTCCTGCAAGCTGTATTCCTGGGGTGATGAGGTGTACTTCCCCTACAGACGACTCAGGAGGTGACCGAGGGATAGTCTACTTTAGCACCACAGCCGTTGTGCTGTGTGACAAGAAAGACCCAGCCTTCCCCAACAGCATTTCACAGAGATAAGATACCCGAGTGGTCTCATCTACAAAACAGTACCGTTCAAAAATCAAAACCAACCAGACAAGCCAGGCAGTGGTGGCGCACGCCTTTAATCCCAGCACTTGGGAGGCAGAGGCAGGTAGATTTCTGAGTTCAAGGCCAGCTTGGTCTACAGAGTGAGTTCCAGGACAGCCAGGGCTACACAGAGAAACCCTGTCTCAAAAAAAAAAAAAAAAAAAAAAAAACCAACCAGACAAAAAGCTGACAAATACAGAGAGAAACTGATCTTTGGCCATTTTTCTTTTTTAAGACAGGGTCTTATATGGCCCTGGCTGTCATGGGACTTAGCATATAGACCAAGCTGGCCTTGAACTCGAAGAGATCTGCCTTCCTCTACCTCCCAAGTGATGGGATTAAAGATGTATGCCAGCTACCAGGCCCCGCAAAACTGGTCTTCTTATATATGTGTGCTGTAAAGAAAAAGGTAATAAATAGCCAGTCACATCGAGTACAGGTCACACTCGTGGTTGCACACGAGTGGCCCGGGTTCCTCCAGATCCAAAATGGGAGTTTTGGAAAATTAAAAGACAGTAGAGACAGTAGAGAAATCATTTGTTGCTACGATAAGCCGTATGCAGCAGATTGATGACCGCAAAGGGTATTTTATTCTGTATCTGTTGATGAAGGCAAAAGCAGTTAGGTTATGGATTTATTGCTCTGTGCTGTGCATCTGTTAGGAAGACCTTATCGTAGATATTTAAACAAAGCCTTTCATTTTAAAACAAAAGAGAGCCCAGTAACAATGTAAGCAAAGACATCTTCCAAAGCCCTGTTGAAGGAAGGGTTTATGTCTGCATTCCACTAGAGAGCAGGCTGATTCATCAGGGCAGGTTTGGAAGTGGAGTACCTGAGATATTGCTTAGTCAGTCTGCATTATTTAGTGAGCTTAGTTTTGCACATGGGTTGTTAGTTTAGGATACAGCAAACGAGGGCGCCTCAGGAAAACACATGCTAGGAACTGGAGCACCTGAGCGTGGAGCAGAAACAGTGTTCTCGGGCATCACATGAACGAGCATCCCATGAATAGCCCACATGGTTCATGGGATCCAGGACACGTCACGCGACTTGGGTTGGGTCAGTCTAGGGATATGTTCTGATTGCTGGGGATTTCATCAACTCCCTCACACCAAGCGTGCATAATTCATTACGAATCGTTTTCAGAACGACCCTGTCTCAGGGTCAGCATGCAATGGAAGCCGTTTGCAGGATTGACCTGGGGACCCTGGCCTGTGTTCTTAGGGATAGTTACAGCCTTTTGATTCTTTGTCAGGAACAAGAAGCAGGTAAGTTCCGGTGGGTGCTTGCTTTTCTGTTGGTGTCAACGTGGTCTAAGGAATTGCTGTTTTGTTAACGAGATGAGGGGCAGTTAGTCAAGCTCTGTTCTTCAAGAGTAGCCAACATTTTTACCCACTGAGGTAGAGGCGATGCCTCTGAGTTCTGTGTTGTATGTTCTGGACAGTCCAGATAAATTCCATTTGAGTAGCTTACAAATACGGAACAACCTAGTTACAGGTGTGTATAATTTGAGTATCTTTTTTTTAAAAAAGTATATGGTGTGTGTGTGTGTGTGTGTGTGTGTGTGTGTGTTTGTGTGTATGTAGTCGTATGTGCTGGTGCCCATGAATATGTGCGGCCTGCTTTATCAGTCAGTTGCTCTCTGCCTTACTTGCTTGATTCAGGATCTCTCACTGAACCTGGAGCTAAGCTGGCAGTCAGTGAGTCCCAGAGATCCTCCTGGTTCCACCCCTCACTATGATGGTGGCACAGTCACATGAGGCCACACTTGTGCACACACAGCGAGCACCCAACCCACTACGTCCCTTTCTACCCCATGTCATACTTCTGTCTCTCCTGGTTGTACTGTGTTCAATCATTTTTTCTACATATCTGTTTTCACCTTAGATGTTCAACGATACTTTGTTACCTAATTCTTTTTTTTTTTTTCTTTTTCTTTTCGAGACAGGGTTTCTCTGTGTAGCCCTGGCTGTCCTGGAACTCACTCTGTAGACCAGGCTGGCCTCGAACTCAGAAATCCACCTGCCTCTGCCTCTCAAGTGCTGGGATTAAAGGCGTGCACCACCACTGCCGGCTTGTTACCTAATTCTACACTACCATTTTCAAGATCCGTGAAATAGATTCATGTGGTAGCCAATCATTTTACATACATAACTCAGAACCAGCAGAAACTGAGAAGCTGGGAGACACTGATAGGGACATGGAAGAACAGCTGAGCACACCAGGAAGGGCAGAAAGGCAAGCTTCCAGAGATCGGGTGTCCTTCTATGCCCCGGGGCCACTCCCCCATTCATCTTCAGTCTTTGTTTTATGCAGCGTTGGGTTTTACTGCAGGCAAAACGGCTCCATCTGGGTATTCTTTACCGAATGCAGCCACTACTTTGCCAAGAAGGATGTTACAAACACTGCTGCCACCACTGTTTCATAGGTTTATTTTGAAACAGAGTGAGGATGTAGGTTCAGAAAGAAAGGACAGGTACTGTATGTAAGTGGAATGGGCATAATTTTGTGGAAGTTCCAATCATGAGCATTTGGTTCATTGAACTTTAAACCAACTAAAAAAACCATAGATTTAATGTGTACGTCTCAGTCCCCAGGTTAGAGTATGGGACTCATAGATGTGTTTATGTCTGAGATGTCTGTCTAAATCCCTCTTGCAGAAAAGTAGCTGTATGCTGTAACATCATCATCATCATCATCATCATCATCATCATCATCATCATCTCCATCTATCATCCGTCCGTCCGTCCATCCATCCATCCACAGGATCTCAATTGTGTAGCCCTGGATGGTCTGAAACTTGTTGTGTAGACCAAGCTGGCCCCTAGAACTCAGAGAGATCGCCTGTCTTTCCTCCTGAGTGCTAGGATTAAAAGTATATGTCACCACACCCAGCTATGCTTTTAAAAATTAATTACTTCCTTGATAAACTTCATAGGTGAATATAATAGATTTTAGTCATTTTTCACCCCTCTTACCCTCACTCATCTCTCTCCCACACCGACACACCCCCTCTCCTCAACAAGTCCCCCCTACTTCCCTATCTTTGTTGTTCTTTTGTGACCCACCGAATTTAATTTAATTGCTCTTATGAGCGTACACAGGGATTTACTGTAGCATGGACAAGATGTCAGTGCCTAAAAAACTGAAAAAATATGGCTCCTCCTCCCCTTAGCTGCCCACAGTTCCTCAGGGGCAGAGCCTTGGAGCCCCTCCCCCATTCGTGATGAAATATCGATGGGACTGCCTTGTGCAGGTCTTTCGCTGGTAACCACGGCTGCTGGGAGTTGAGTCCGACGCCACGGCGTGCCCGTATGTTACTATCCTCCCACGCGCTTAGTATTCTGTCGTTATTTCTGTACGCCGCAGCATGAAAGGGTTTGGAAGACATCTTCCTCGTGGTCTAGTTGAGATGCGGTTGCTGTGGTAATGATCAAGATTGCTTCATCTGTGTCTTCCACGTGTCCGGTGAACCTGTTGAGTCTTTCCAGGAGTGTGGCAAATCCCTTAGTGATTTAAACTTTGTTTCTGTAGGTTTGATATTCTGAAGTCATGACCTTCAGCCCTTTGATATTGACGTTGACATTTTGAAGCCGGTAAAGGGGAAGGACACAGTTAAGGGGTTAGGGGAATGGGGTGTGGCTAAAATATCTTGGGGTCTCAAATGCTAACTGAAAGTTAAAAACAATTAGTTTGATTTTAATTAAATCTTAAATTTCATGTTGGTTCAAAGAGCATAAATAGATGTTTTCTGTGGCAAATAGCTTTTTAGACAAACATAGCATATATTTTTAATACACTGAGTAACTGAAAGACTTGAGAATAGGGTGCTTGCATGCTGCTGGTAAATCATTCTATGTTCATGTGGAAGAATTCCCTGGGCTTTGAGGAAGTATCTAGCTTGAACTACTTAAATGGCTAAATGGCCAATATACATAAACATTTTGGAGGATTATTTAGTAGATAGTAAGAAAATCAGACCAAGGACTCACTGCTTCAGTTAGTTTTTTGGTTTTTAACTCTTCATATCGACAGTTTAATTTAATTTTTGGAGAGGTTAACTTTGCCACTTGTTCCAGGAGTGGAGTACTCAGGCCTCTGGCCTCACTGTGCTCACCGACTTCAGGTTCTGGCAGACATTGTGCACTTGCTACGGTGCCCAGTGTGGGGCTGAGGGAGCCGTGAAGAAGGTGGAGGCACAGAAAACAGTGGTGTGAAGTAGCAAAGGGTATGACATATTCCAGCGCCCATCAGGGCATCTGCTGATGGAACACGATGAGCAAGGGAAAAGAGACTCCAGATTCTGCTGGAGAGTAAATGTTTGCTGAGAGGGTCGGTGGTTCTAGCCTGTTACAGCCGTGTATTCTGTCAAGTCCTTCTAGATCAAAGAGGACAAAACCTCTACATGATGACGACTAAGGGGACGGTGTCCAATCTGGTCAGTTTAAGCTCCAGAGAGTCTCACTTGGGTATCCAGACTTTTAGTTCCATGTTATTCCAGTCAAACACAAAGGAGCCTGCTGTGTGATTCAGGATACTGACTAGTCTACATTGGGAGTCCTCAGAGTTACGGTGTATGTGTGTGTGTGTGTGTGTGTGTGTACATGTGCATGTTGAAGCCAGAGGTTGACATCAGATCCCTTCCTCAGTTGCTCTCCACTTAATTTTTTGACAAGGTCTCTCATTGAACCTGGAGCTTCCTGAGTTGCTAGGCCGGCTGCCCAGTGAGCCACAAAGGCCCACAGGCCTCTGTCTACACCACACCGTGACACATCTTATGTGCATCCTGAGGTTCTCCCATCCTTCTCTTTGCATGGTGGGTGCTTTACTGACTGAACTCTATCTCCAGACCTGAAGACCTGTTTTGCTATTAAGTAATTTTTTCCTATCAGTCTCCTCAGAGTTAATACAGAGCGAAGATGGAAAAACTCAGATTTGAGGGGATCCTTCAGGAGAATAGAAAGGGACAGAGGACAGTGGGGACAGTGTCTGTCAGAGTGCTGATGAGTAATGAGTTGAACTCCTAAAAATTCCCCTCAAGATGCATGTTATTTTGTAGATTGTATTTTGGTGTTCAGGTGTATAGGTTTGCTAAATCTGTTCTCCCTCTCTCTTTTTCTTATAACAGAGCTGCATTAGACTTCCCACGCATAATCTTTATGCAGGTAATTTTTTATGACAGTTATTGAATAAATTTGTTACTTGTAGCTTGAAACAACAAAATGTACTTAGATGAATAAAAAGTACCTTTATTGAAATCCCCACAGTGAAAATAATTCTGAAACTGCAATTTAAAACTCTATTCTGTTCCTCCCTTTTCCTATTATAGTCTTGATTTTAGTGTCTCTATTTTTGAAAGCCCAAGGCTCCCTGGTACTATAATCATCCTGGGATTACAGACTGTGATTTGGTGTTTATATCTGGTGTTATTTGGTGTTAATTTTGATGACTACTAGCATTGTGCAAGGGAGCACATTTCCTTGTCCTTCCATGAATAAATACTAGAAAATATTCAAAAATAATTTTTGGCATTTTAAGAGGAGACACAGTTCTTTTCAATTATAGCCATTTCTTCACTTATAAACTAGGTTTGGCTTTTCTTATACGCTTCATGTGTATAATTGTCGTTCTTCATGAATGCTTTGTCTTTATTTATTTTCTGTTATAGAAGCAGTGTGTCTTTTTAAAGTATATAAAAACCTATCGATACATCCAGGATTCCATCTTCCCTTCTTGCAAACACTCCCCCAGTGCAGTGTCCACCTTTTCACTGTAACTTAACCTTTTTTCTTTACGCGTTGGAGATTGCCACTCCATGTATGTGTCTGTGTGAGTGTGGGCCTCTGTATGTTCATGTGCTGAGGAGTTGTGACCTATCTGGCCTGACAGGGACTGGGACTCAAACCTGGGTCCTTTGGAAGAGCAGCAGGGCCTTCCCTGCTGAGCCAGCGCTGCAGCCCCTGGCTTTTTCGTTGTTTTTTGTTTATTGTCTTGTCACCTCCAGCTTGTCTCTCTGTCTCGCTGTCAGGAGCAAACGTCTCTTGCTTTTCTCCTTCCATGGAGACTCTTTTTTTATTACAAGGCAAAGACGACCTTGCCCTCATGCTGGATGTGGCTCGTAGAACTGACCTGGAGGCTGATTCCGTAAGTCATAAGTCACCGAACATCACATCTGATCAAGACAACTTCAGAATACTAGCTGACTCTGGAATAGAGTCTTTCTTTTTTTAAAATTTATTTGTATTATTTTATTTTATGTGTATGGGTGTTTTGCTTGTGTATATGTCTGCACTACACATGTTACTAAAAGACCTGACCCCCTTATGAGGAAAGTTAGACCCCTAGCACACTTGGAGCCAGAAACAGAAATAGGACTGACCCCAGGGCCAGAGGCACAATGTTCCAGGAACTGGCTAACCACAAAAATGTTTGTGCAACTGCCTTGTGACTAACTTAGAACATTCTGTACTTCCCCATAATGCAAATTCTTTCTGTTCTCCACCCCTTGTTTTTTTCCTTTAAATACCTCTGACTTCAGCTGCTCAGGGTCGAACTCCTCTGCCTCTGGGTAGGTTATGAGCTTGACCCCAGTGCACTGGTCCCCCGAATAAACCTCATGTGATTGCAGCAAGGACGGTCTTTCATGAGTTCTTGGGGGGTTGCGATGTCCCGAGACTTGAGTGAGTCTTTCTTGCTCAAGGGGGTCGGGGGTCTTTCATTTGGGGTCTCGTCCGGGATTTGCGACCACCCTCGTCTCCGAAAACCTACTTGGAGATGAGATTCTGTTTGTGTTCTTGTTTGTCTGTGCCGGCTGAAGTCTGAATCTATATTTTCGTTTGCACACAGTCTGGTTTGCAGTCACTCGCACCTCCGTAAGGGGACGATGATCTCCCAGTCTCGGGTAGAGGCTGGGGGCGTGATCAGCTGATGGTCTAGGGGATCACCCACTGTCGCCCTGGGAGGCATCCCAGGAGGTCTGGAGGGACCCCAGGGATGCCTGGGAGATTCCTGTCGGGGTGCTGGAGAGGTTTTCTGAATTGGTTTTGCTTGTCTCGGTGGAAACGGGCCCTTGTCAGTCTTTGTGTATTTTCAATATCTGTCTTGTCTTGTTTGTGACTTTGACGATGGGACAGACGATATCTACTCCCCTAAGTTTGACTTTATGCTCGAGCAGGTATTGTTTGTCTCCCTCTTTGCCTGTTTTCTGTCCTCCTCCTCTTTTGTGGTGCCAATTACAGTTTTGCTTGCAAGTCTCTGGGCACTTCGGTGCCACCTGTAGGCCTCTGGGCCACCTGTCTGGGCACTTAGGTGCTGCCTGTAGGCCTCTGGGCTGCCTGTCTGGGCACTTCGGTGCCATCTGTCTAGGCACTTTGCCTTTTCGTGCCGCCTGTCTAGTGGTGTTCACGGCGCGTAGACGTACCTGAACACTGTGGCCATGGAGAGACCGAGGGACGCCTTGGACCCTCAGTTTGCCTGAGTATCTGGCTTCTGCTGATGTGGCAGGGCCACCTGGTTTCTGAGTCTGTGGAAGGGACAAACTCTTTGGTTATACCCGCCACCTGTGGCAGGGGTGGCAGGATCTGAGCTGTCTATAACCCAGCGTAGCTAGAGCTGCCTGGGAAGTGTTCTACATCCATAGAAGGGACAAATCTGTTCTGCGTCCATGGCAGGGACGAGCTGTGTATTGGTTGTTGGTTGTATGTGCTGGCCGCCCGTGGCAGGGGCGAGCTGGGGCAAACTGTTGTCATCTGTTCTGTTTTGTGTTCTGTGCTCTTAAGACTGAAACTGACTGACGACGGGTTTTTTGTTTGTTTGTTTGTTTGTTTGCTTGTTTGTTTGTTTGTTTTGGACATCGGACAGATTCATCCAGTTAAACATGGAAAAAGTTAGGAAAAAAAAAAGGTGGGGACCAGTTGTTGCTCAGCAGAAGGAGGAGCCATGGGGGCTCAAGCATGACTCTGTGGTCCCCTGCTGTGAACAAAGACAAGATGATTGCCCAGAGGCAAAATGCCAGACAGTAAAAACTGCTTGCTTCCTACAAGCAGGTAATCATAGGACAGAATTTTAAAGATTGGCATAATAAAGTCCTGCAAGATATCTCATATGATTTGAACGTGGGCTCCATGGGAAATTTGGGTTAATATGCTGGCATGACAAATTAGAAAATGCCTAGAAATAGGTCCATACAGTATATGTGTAGTTTACTTCATTTGTTTTAAATTGTTTTAATTATCAAAATGGGTATGATTCTAAGTTTTGTGATTCTTTTATTATTCTTCTGGGAGAGAGGTCAAGCTAAAAGTTTTCTGAGTTAATGGTTAAAGG
>CM052706.1:69172237-69216109 GCA_028551405.1 Uromys caudimaculatus
AAGAGGGCAAAACACCTAGGGGGAACAGCCTAGAGTATATTGAGAGGTCGATTTTACAGAAGTTAAGCCAGGAAAATGTGGTTACAAATACCTTCAGGTGTTCATAGCTGCTTTCTCTAGATACATTCCCCATCAAGCAGGAAGCAGCTGCCATGGTTTCCAAGAAGAAATTTCCCTGAGGTTTAGAGTGCCCAAGGCAAGTGGATAAGATAATGGTTCTGCTTTTGTCAGGTAAACCAGGGGGTGGCAAAAGTATTGGGACCAGATTGGAAACTTCATTGTGAGTACCGTCCCCAAAGCTCAGGGCAGGTAGAGAGACCTTAACTAAATTGACCTTGGAGGCTGGTTCGGACTGGGTGGTGCCCCTCCCCTTGGCCCTGTTCCGAGTTCGGAACACCCCCTACCATTTTAACCTGATCCCTTTTGAGATCCTATGTGGTACCCCAACTCCCTTGATGTACACTGAGCTCTCCCGAGAGTTATCCCACAGCATGAGATTTGACCCAAACTGTCTGCCTTAAATGCTCCAGGGGTGCCAGAGACCCCTCACCACTTCCAGACTGGTGACAGGATCTATGTAAAGAGACATCGGACACAGTCGCTGGAACCCAGATAAAAGAGACCCTTCCTGGCACTGCTAGTTACTCCCATAGTCCTCAAGGTAGACGGTATTGAGGCCTGGGTGTACGCTTCTCGTGTGAAACCTGCAGATGCCCTGCTCCCCAGAGACCCCCGCTAGACAGTACAGAAGATGGACAATCTGCTCATGCTCAGGATCTCTTGACCTTTATCATGACTGTTTGTAGTACCTTTAGACAGCACTCACTGTCTCCTTTCTGTTGTGATTGGGGTGGCCGGGGCAGTCACCAAGACCTCAGCTTTGGTCTTACAAGGGAAAAACCATCAGTCATCTTAAGGAATCACTGACTTCGTTATCAGAATAATACTATAGAATTGGAGGAGATTAGACTTAACTTTTCCTCCAGCAAGGAGGGCTATGTGCTGCCTTAGCTGAAGAGTGTTGCTTTTGTATAGACCATTCTGGGGTTGTTAAAGATTCAGTTGCCAAGGTGAAAGTAAGTAGGGTTAGCCAAGTGGAAGAGAGAGAGAGGAAACATAGTTAGGGCTAGTTCAAGTCTTGATTTAACATCTTAGTTAACAGCTCTCATATTTACCTTGTTAAGACCTTAATTGTTCTCCTATTGTTGACTTTTGGCCCCTATATTTTAAACCACTTGCCAGGATATAACAAATGGTGGATATGCAGTGCTAGATTAACCCCTTGTGTCTCTACTTCTGTTTTCAACCAGTCTACTGATTTTTGTATTATGGTCCAGCTTGTTCCTCGAGTCTATTATCATCCTGAAGACGTGGTTGTTGATGAATATGATTTCCGACCCACCCGATTCAAAAGAGAACCTATATCTTTGACCCTAGCAGTCATGCTTGGGCTAGGGGTAGCGGCTGGTGTAGGAACAGAGACTGCAGCCCTCGTCAATGGACCACTGCAGTTAGAGAGAGGATTGAGTGAGCTTCACTGAGGCCATGAACGAGGACCTTCATTCAAGCTTTAGAAAAGTCTGTCAGTAGCCTGGAAGAATCCTTAATCTCCCTATCAGAAGTAGCTCTACAAAACAGGAGAGGGTTAGATTTGCTATTCCTAAAAGAAGGAGGATTATGTGCAGCCTTAAAAGAAGAATGTTGCTTTTATGTTGATCACACAGGAGCCATTAGAGACTCCATGAGCAAGCTTACAGAAAGGCTAGAAAGATGCAAGAGAGAACTGGAGGCTGGACAGGGGTGGTTCTAAGGATGGTTCAGCAAGTCGTCTTAGATGTCGACTCCGTTTTCTGCCTTAGTGGGACCCCTGCTGATTTTATTCCTTTTGCTCACTATTGGACCCTGTTTAGTTAATAGATTAATAGCTTTTGTCAGGGAACGAGTAAGTGCTGTACAGGTTCTAATGTTAAGACAGCAATACCAGGCTTTGGGGGAATATGACAAACAGGCTGTGATGATACAGAAATATAGTTCTAAGATTAGAACTAGGCACTAGAAGAAGTGGGGAATGAAAGACCTGATCCCCTTATGAGGAAAGTTAGACCCCTAGCACTCTTGGAGCCAGAAACAGAAATAAGACTGACCTTGGCCTGGCCCCAGGGCCAGAGGCACAATGTTCCAGGAACTGGCTAACCACAAAAATGTTTGTGCAACTGCCTTGTGACTAACTTAGAACATTCTGTACTTCCCCATAACGCAAATTCTTTCTGTTCCCCACCCCTTGCTTTGTGTTTTTTTCCTTTAAACACCCCTGACTTCAGCTGCTCAGGGTCGAACTCCTCTGCCTCTGCGTAGGTTACAAGCTTGACCCCAGTGCACTGGTCCCCCGAATAAACCTCATGTGATTGCAGCAAGGATGGTCTTTCGTGAGTTCCTGGGGGGGTCGTGCTGTCCCGAGACTTGAGTGAGGGTCTCCCCAGCTTGGGGGTCTTTCATTACTTGTATCAGAGGAGCCCAGAAGAAGGGATCAGATCTCCTTGAGGTTGGTGCTGAGACCCAGGTAGGTGCTGAGACTAGAACCCAGGTCCTTTAGAACAACAACCAGTGCTCTTAACCACTGGGCCATCTCTCCAGTCTGAGTCTTTCTTAAGTTACAGTGGTGACCCCCAAGTTTATACAGATCAAGAAAACAGAACCTTCTGACTCCTTGTGTAAATTTGATCTCAGGTGACTTATTTATTTATTTAATGTATATGAGTACACTATAGCTGTCTTCAGACACCCCAGAAGAGGACACAGGATCCCATTACATATGCTTTGTGAGCCACCATGTGGTTGCTGGGACTTGAACTCAGGACCTCTGGAAGAACAGTCAGTGCTCTTAACTACTGAGCAATCTCTCCAGCCCCTCAGGTGACTTCTGTATATGTCACAAAGCCTTATCAAAAGACTTCAGGGTAAACATTTGTCTATAAGCGAGAAGGTAACATTGACATTTGTCAAGGTCAGACCTTCAGTGGATATACAGGCTGCTAGGATTTTTATATTGTTAAAAAAAAAAATACAGGATTAAAACAATCTCCTTGTTTCTACCAAGTCTCTAAGCATATTATTTTTCAACCAGATTCAGTCCATTCATCTTCTTCTTTACATTCCCGCTTTTGTTGAGCAAAACTAAATGTTTTCTTTTGTGGAGCAAGGGTCTGTCATTGAGGAAATCCATTCTGATCCTTACCATGAAGTGTTCCAGTCAGCACAGGCTTCTCCAAGTGCTTTAACTGCTGAACAGGACCCCAAAGGAATCAACTGTTGCAGGATCCCAGGGACAGAGATAAAGGCCTTGAGTGGGAGACAGCACCAGAGGCCATCTATAGACCAGATCACAGGCGGAGCCAAGGATGTTTACATGGGACTCTGGGGGACATGCAGGAGACCCCACTGATGTGAAGACAGCCTGTTCATTTGAGGCCTGAGAACCAGGTGACAGTGGGACAGGAAGTGCTGAGGTGCAGAGGCATCTAGAGAGGTTGACCTGAGCCCAAGGACAAGTCTAGCCAAACCTGTGGTTCTGTAGGGAGGGAAGTGGTTTGTTTACGTGGCTTCTGAGTGGTGCAGTGGCTACCCATGGCTGCAGGGGAGAAAGGGTCTCAGAACCAAAGGCCCGAAAGTTAACAAATATTATCATTGTCCCTAATTATTTTACCCTCTAGGGAATAATTGGGCAGGTCTGGAGACAGGTTTGGTTGGCACAGCTAAGAAGGGGGTTACAGCCCTATGGGCCACATGTTCTGTCAGAGATAAGAAATGCAAACGCTAGCTCGCAAATAAAAAAGTATTTAATACCCAATGTAAGTAATGCCAGGACTGTGAGACATGGTTTTATTTTATATTTTATTATAAAATTTTACATTTTAGTTAGTGTGTGTGTGTGTGTGTGTGTGTGTGTGTGTGTGTGTGTGTGTGACAGTGCATGTATAGAGGTCAGAGAACAACTTGTGGGAGTTGGTTCTCTCCTTCCACCAAGTGGGTCTCAGATATCAAACTCAGGTTGTAAGGCTTGGCAGCAAGCCCCTATACCCACTGAGCCATCTTGCTGGCCCTTGTTTTAAATGTTGACCAGATATTAGCTCGTTTAATCGTCATGGCGACTGTGTTGAAAGCATCTTGTTTCAGGTGAAGAATGTGACTTGAGGAATGCCATAAATGCAGTGGAGGGAGCAAGCCAGAGGGAAGCTCTGATGTGCAAATGCAGTCACTGCAGCTGGGGTGGGGGGTCAGGGGCCGGTGGGGGTGGGGGTGGGGGCAGGGGAGCTGTCATGTTAACAAAACTGAGGTTGGAATGAATTTTCAGAGAAGACAGTTGTTTCAACAGACCAGTGTAGTTCATGATGAGCTTTAGACAGTGGTTACTGTGCAGGTCTTAGATGTGGGTGAATAATTAAAGTGTAGTATCGTAAGAAGGGCCTTACGTAGAGTCTACATGTAATAAATGGCAATAGCTTAAGGAATGAAATTCTACACCTTTTCCTAAGTCTGTACTGTAAAAGCATTGCCACAGTCAGGATAGAGAACATGTCCGCCATTCTAGAAGTTTCTTCGTGACTATAATCTATCTTCCCACCAACCTCCTCACTCCTCCTCCAGTCCCTGGTGGACTATCTTCTCTGAAAGATCCTTCCACCTTTGGTTTTGTTGACATGCAGCTCCTCCCTCCACTGACTGCATTGCAGCTGCCACGGGTGTTTCCCTAATGCAAATGGCAGCTCATGTTGCGTATCATCCCAGGTACCTACTTGCTATCTACAGCCTTGTTATGTGCTCGAATATGTTGTCTGTTTAAAAAATTGACTTCTGTGTTAGCCAGGTTCTCCAGAGAGAAGCAACTGGAGAAAGGACCACACACACACACACACACACACACACACACACACACACACACACACACACACACACACACATACACACACACACACACACACAGAGGCAGAAGACAGAAGCATAGAGACATAGGGAGAGACAGACTAAGAGAGACAGCCTCGAGAGAGATATGGAAAGACAGACAGAGAGACAGACATTGACTTAAGGAACTGGCTCATGTGGGTGGAGGTTGGCAGGTCTACAGTGTGCCTGCAGATAACCCATGCTGGGTCAGGAGCTGGTGCACAGGCTCTTTCTTTCCTCTTTTGGGGACTCACCCTTTGAAGTCCGCAGCTTACTGGATGAGCCCACCCATGACATAACAGCCTGCTTTACTGAAAATCTATTTGATTTCAATTAATCATATCTCAAAAGCACCTGCATGGCAGCCTACACGGAGACTGTGGCTTAATCAAGGTGACAGACACAAGAGTATCTGCCACAGGCTTGTTCTTATTGATTTCATTTTGTTTTTTAACACTGTGTGTTGGGGTGTGGAGCACAGCATGTGCCATGTGCTCTTGTGAGAACCAGAGGACAATGTTCAGAAGCTCTTGCTGCCTTTGGGAGGCTGGATCTCTCTTGTTTCTGCCCAGCCATGTACTCCAGGGTAGCTGGCCAGAAAGAATCTGTGCAGTTCTTCTGTCTCTACCTCCCATCTAGGAGTCCTGTGACCAATCCAGCCTTTTAAAATGATTTTGAAGTATGGAGCTCAGGCTTGGCTCCAAAGGGTGGCAGCTTCAGTAAACACTTTGTGATCAGTCTATGAAACACATCTAAACCACTGGGACCTGATGACTTTGAAGGCAGTTTGTGTTCCCTAGGACCTGAGAAACAGAAACAAAATACAGAAACAAATGGTCCCCTATCCCCCTGCGGTACATTCTGTCTTTCTTGGACTCTTTGAAGATTGGTTGGAGACATGTTTTATCTGTTGCATCTGCTGTAACAAAATGCTTTAAACTGAGTAACCTAAAACACAAATTTTAGAAAACATACATTTTTATTTGCATTTATATGTATGTGTATATTTGGGGAGTGGGCATGGGCATTTGTGTGTGAATGCAGTACCCATGAAAGCTGGAAGAGGAGACTGGATCTCCTGGAACACATAGTTGTAAGCCACCTGCTATGGGTTCTGGGAATCAAACCCCAGTTTTCTGCCAGAGCAGTACTTACCTGTAACCATAGAGCAATCTTCCCAGCTCCTGTAAACACAAATTGTTGCTTTCATTTTTAATATCTGGGAAATCTAATACCAAGGATAACACCTGCTTTCTGGTCTTAGCAGACCAGACTGGCCTCAAGCTCACAGCGACTCTCCCACTCCTGCCTCCCTTGCGTGTGCTGGATTATCAGTGAGTCCTAGCCCTTGACCTCTGGCTTCTACCTTTGGTTCTTAAAGTCCACCATTTGGACACTTCAGAATACCAAAAGAGCAAGTGGTCGAGACCGTAGCAGCCTTTGATTGCCAGTATTCATCAATGCACAGTGACATTCAGTTTCTAGCCCCATGGCTTCTCCCAGTAGTGCAAGCAACAAGGGGCGGCTTGTCTCTGTGCTGACATGGCCTCACTCTTGCATGCACTGTCTGACAAGCCAGGCCACTCTACCCCTTCCCATTGGCCCCTGAGGCAGGTAAACTCCTATCAAACAAGGTAGGGCTCTTTATTTTTTATTGTCTAGGGATTTCTAAAGAATACTTGGAGACATGTTTTAATTTGTTGGAACTCTATCAGAAGATAGTGTAGACTGCATGGCCTGTGTACTGCTTACATTTTTAAAAACATTTTTTAGCTTTATTTATATTTTATGTTTATGAATGTTTTGCCTGAACGTATTTATACTACTGGTGTGCCCGGTGTCTACTGAGGTCAGAAAAGGATGTCAGATCTTAAGGAACTGGAGTTATGGAAGACTTTAGCCACTGTGTGGGAACTGGGAATCAAACTGGGCTCCTCTGGGATTGAGCCATTGCTTAAGTTTCTGGAGGCTGGGAAATTCCACATGAAGATACTGGCTGATTTGGTGCCTTGAGAGGACACTTTCTAGGTGGCAGAGCCATCTTGCTGCTGTATTTCCAGGTGGTGGAAGGGGTTACCAGCACCAACAGACCTCTTTTTTTTTTTTTTTTTAAAGTAAGTTTTATTAACATGAGCACACACTGTAGCTGTCTTCAGACACACCAGACAAGAGCATCTGATTCTATTACAGATGGTTGTAAGCCACCATGTGGGTGCTGGGGATTGAACTCAGGACCTCTGGAAGAGCAGTCAGTGCTCCTAACTGCTGAGCCATCTCTCCAGCATCATTTATGGACCTCTTAAGAGCACTAATTCTAGACTCTAGAACTCCCCCTAGTGACAGACATCTGTCAGAGCCATTAAAGATCCCTCTTCCCATGGCCTATGATGTCATCTTGCTACAGTGGGCCTTGCTTGTTCTGAGACTGTTTCCAGATAACTTCAGTACATTCTTCAAAAGTTATTTAAAAATTGATTTTACATTTCTGCAATAATCACACATATTTCTAGGGTACAATGATATTTTGGTACATGTATGATGAAGTCAGGGCAATTAGTATAACGTCATGGCAAACACTGATGAGGTCTCTGTGTTGGGAAGATCCCAAATGATCTCTGAGCCATTTTAAAATATACATTTTTAAAACCTATATACAGCCTTCTGCACTATACGTACTTCTTCTAGTCATCCCGTTAGCCGTCTCCATTGGTCAGCTTTCTGCAGTGTGATGGAATATCTCTTTGCAGAGGTTTCTCCTGGCTGGCCTTAGAGGTAACCACCCATGATGAGGGAAGGGACTCTTTGTCTGGAGCTGTGGCAAGGCAGCGTATGATGTGGGAATGCAGGGCAAAGGAGCAAAGCTGCCCACTTATCACCAGGAAGCAAAGAAAGAGGAAGAAGCAGACATGGGGTCCCGTCCCTCCTTCAGGTATGCCTTTGATGGTCCAAAGCCCTCCCAGTAGGATTGGACCAAGACTTAAATGACATGGGTCTTTGTGGAACTCTTCAACATTTACTCTGTAGTGCCATCTAAGGTGAGCTGTATAGACCAGGCAGTTGGACACCCACCTTGGGATTTCAGGAAAAAAGTGGGAGCGGAAGATGTTATGTGTGGCCTTTGAACTTGAGATAGGGTCACCAAGGGAGTGACTGTGGTTAGAGAAGATTCAAGGACTGCAGCACAGCACCACGCTGACATTTAGATGTCAGTGAGAAGGAGAGAGAGAGAGAGAGAAAAAAAAGTAGCAAAGCTTGGGGACAGGGACCCTCTATAAAGCAGAAGAAACTGGTGTGACACTTTAAATTGAACGATGCTGGCACCTGTTATCACAAGCACATGGCACACCTCTTGCTGGCTAAGCTGGTTGGCAGTGACTGCTGATTGACAGGACATTCTGGGTGAGGGAGTGTGGGCAGAAGCATTGGGATGGTTTCAGGGGAGGATGGCAGGGTTAAGTCGGAGCACAAGTTACAGACACTGGAACAAACCGCCCTTTGCCCTGTCCAGCGTACTGGAGATGCAGACTGTCCAGGAAGGCACGCAGTCAGCTCTTCTGGAGCTTATGCTCAGACAGGGAACTAATGGTCTACTTGACTGTTGATAACTACTGTTCACAGAAAAGAACATGCAGTCTGGGACAGTGCTGTGCACTTAAATATTCAGTGTCTCGTGTCTGCTCATGGAATTTTTAATGTTTTGGTTTTGGTGGTGTGTAGGAGCCAACATTTTAATAGTGTCTTATGGGGGCCTCTGATACGATTTGTCTCAACACATCTGCTGAGACTTCCTCAGCTCCAAGGCCTTTGAAAGGTGAAATGCACAGATTGGTGTATTTGGATGGGTTAGCAGAGGGTAGGGCTGTCAGGGAATTCACTAGAGGAGTGGGCTTATGAATAAGGGGCAGAGAGTGTTGTAGTTACAGACATGATGGGTACTCAGGAAGTAGAATAAGATTTGGAGATTGCTGGAAGGGACGAGCATATGAGAGGAAGAAGGATTAAGGATGCCTTCCAGGTCTCAGACTTGAGTAATCAGGTTGGTGGTGACATAATTTTAAGAGATAAAAGCAAGCTAACCAACCAACTGGAACTCTTGGCTTTTCCTCCTGACCACTTTGTTCCCAGAAATAACAACTCTGAGACTAATTATTTATTAATAAATGCTTAGATCAATAGCCTTGGCTCTGTTCCTAGACTAACTCATATCTAAATAATCTAGTTTACTCTATTCTAAGTGTGCCTTCTTCTCGGGTTTATGTGTCTTGTCTCCTCAGAGTTCTCTGGTAAATCTCCCTGAGTCCGACTTTTTTTTCCCAGAATCTTACATCTCCTTCTCACTCTCCCTTTTCCCTCCCCCCTCCCTCTTCCTCTCTTTGTCAGAACTCCCACCTCCTATTTCCTGCCTCAGTTCAATGGCCATCAGCTTTTTTATTGGCAGGTGAATGCTTTTACACAGTGCACAAGAGATTATCTCTACATTCAACAACAACAACCAAAGCAGCAAAGGAAGAGCTACTGAAGCCGTGTGGTAGAAGGAGCCCTCAATCTAGTCACTCGGAGTCAGAGATAGGCGTGTGGAGATGTTTAGTAGTTAATGACATACAGGAATTTAGTGCTCAGGAACAGATCTAGGGGTTTGAGATGTAGATTTGAAAGGGAGCAGCCAGGAGATGTCATCACATAAAGAAGGTGGCAGATAGTGAAGGCAAGAAGGCCCATCACATTGAAATAATGTCAGAGCATATTTTCATAGGCAGAGAAAGCGGAGCCAGAAGTAAATACTGAAAAGAAAAGGCTAGGCATTGCATTGTAGCTAGTTAATAGAATGCTTTGCCTGGCTTGCTCAAAGCCCTGGGCATCAGCCTGGGATAGGGGTGGGGTAGGGCGGTGGGACAGAGTGATAAGCTCAAGAGAATGTGTTTACATTTGTGGCTATCCATGGAGAGCGCCCCCTGGTGATTTTCTGCACGGACAGTTTAGCAAAAATCATGTTCAAGGTATTTGTCTCATTTCCAGGGGCTGGTCTTAGTGATTCTTATCCTTGAGATGTTTAGAAATACACTTTGGGATGAGGAAACAGGTGTAGGAACGTTACCAGAACTGTGCTCGCAACTGCACACCTCTCGTGGCTGTCATCCCACTGTGGGATGTACTTTTCAGGAGCATGTGTACCATGTCCTTGATGTGTCCTTGATGGACCATCCTGACCCCATCTTGAGGATGAAGCAATTTTTAAAAATAAGATCAGAATAAGTCCATTTCTGTTTGCTGCAAAATTCCAGCGTGACTGTGCTTTAACCTGTTTGGGGAATTTGACATCTTCCCATCTTATCAAGTTTGATTCATACCTCGAATGTACCCTGTTCTGCCAAATTCCTACATAACTAACCCCCCCCCACACCCCCTAGCCTTGCGGTTCTTTGGGCTATATAAGCCCCACTTTTCCCTATGTTCAATGCTGTTTTTTCAAACCCCACTTTAGGGAGACAGCCCTGTCTGGCAGAAACTAAAGCTTGCTTAATTTGATCAAAGAATCTGGGTAATGGTCTTTACTCTCGTTTGATGGGGTTAACAGCCCTTGCTTCCTGTGCTCCAAAACCTTGACAGAAAAAAGTGACAGAGTGACTGAGCTGTTCCCTGCCTGCAGGCTCTGTTTCTTAGGGTGCCTTTCCATTTTTCATTGAAAAATGAATCAGCGTGGTGAATGGAAGCTCCTATCTTCTCTGATGAAGCGACCTCTTCCTTCACATTGTGTGATACATGGTTTGAAAAGCAACTCAGTTTGTAATAATCTTTGAAAGGTGCTGATGGAAAACTAAGTATATAAGATTTATTTTTAAAAGAGAAGTGTCCAAGACTTAAAATAATTCTAAACCCCAGTTTAGGGGAAGCTAACACCCTCTTCTGGCTTCTGTTGGTATTAAGAATGCAGGTGGTGCACACGCCTACACGCAGGCATTCATTTTCACATAAAGAGCTTTTAAAATGAATCAAATAAGCAAAGTGAAGTGAATCACTAAAGTGGCTGAGCAGCTGCTCAACCTCAGGGCCCCGTCTTTCTCATTCCTTCTGTTTAGGTTGTCATCTTCTCGGATCTGATGACCTGTGAGCCACCACAGGGGGTGTGGATCCATAACTCTGCTTTTCTAGCCAAGTGTCTGGGTCAGGGATGGACATACAACCCCAACAGATTCCTTCCTGAGATGGAGGATGGGGAATAAGGTGGCACTGGATTTAAGAATGGAGTGGCAGTAGTTGTTTTTGGAAAGGAGTTAACATGTAAGTCCTTCAGGAATTAGTTTTGTTAGGAGAAAGGGCCTTGAGGTATGAGATCATTAGACAAGAACAATACTGTGACATTAAAGTGAGGCTTCCTTTAAAAACCTGGACAGGAACTTCCTTAGGGAGGATTGTTTAAAGTAAGTGGGGAGAGAGCCTTTGTGGGCAGGGTAGAAGGTGGGGCTGGGAGTAGGGAGCAAGCCCTTCGCTCAGGAAATCCCCTAAAGGAAAATACCTGCCTTTTTTAGTTTTCAGGGCAGGCGAGAAGTTTTCCATTATGTGATTTAGTTTGGGATAGCACATCTGGCAAAGGAGAGCCAGACACCAGGTATGACTATAAATCAAGAGTGGCAAGAACCACAGCTCAGCACAGCCTTTTAACTCTGCATGGGGGAGAGGTATGGTCTCCAAGTGACCAGTGTCTTAAAGGGACAGGCCTACATTCTGACATGTTAAAGTGTTCCCCGGTCCGAGTTGTTGGCGGCTAGGCTGATCCCCGTTGTGATGCTTGGTGTTCTTGGTTGTCAACTTGACCATACATGGGTCTAACTAAGACCCCAAAATGGCCAGGCACACCTGAGAGTGATGTTTTCGCTTAGCTGGATCATTTGCAGTGGGAAGGTCTACTTCTAATCCAGATCTTTGAGGTGGGAAGACACAGCTTTAATCAGGGCCACAGCTGTTGGAAATCTCCACAATGCACAGAGAAGAGGGGAGCTCTTTTTTCTTTTTTGCCTGCTCCCTCCCACCCTTGCTAGCAAATGCATTTCTTCACTGGCATTAAAGCCTGCTTCTTCAGGAGTTCAGCATCTACTGAAGACCAGCAGAGATATCCAGCCTCATAGACTGAACACTTACTGGGTTTTTGTACCTTCCTGTAAATGGGCATCCGTTGTTAGACTAGCCTGTGTAAGTCATTCTAATAAATGTATTCATTTGAGAACCTTGGTTAGTACACTCATCCAGGCTGGTGCACATCTACTTCCCTGCAATGTGATGACGACCTTTCCAAAAGGAGCAGAAAGAAACAGGACCACAACTATAATCCAAACTTCTGATGATGTCAGCTGAGAGTGAGTGCAGCTATCATTTTGATTTTTTAAGTTGGTCTAGGAATGTAGTCAAGAAGGACTAGAACTTATGATCACCCTATACCGGGCTCCCTAATGCTATTATTACAGGTATAAATGACCGGATAAACACTTTGTGGGTTAGAACTAGAACCTCACACATTCGAGGCAAGCACTTTAGCACTGGGCCGCATCCTTAGCTCATATAACTATCATTTGAGTTCAGGTTGTAATTCCATTCTGACTTAGGCTCCCTGGCATACATAAGCATTTGTTATCTACAACTGATAGACTCCTCAGAGTGATCCAGTGGCTTAAACATACATTCACTTTATTGTGGTTGAAAACCTTTACTAGAAACCCTTAATTGCTCTGAAACTCACTCCTGAGCCTCTATACTTGCTATGACCAAAAAAAAAAAAAAAAAAAAAAAAAGAATTGCCAACTGTAATTTTTAAATTTTAAGTTACTTATGAACAATATCCCTGTAAGGGGAACTAATTATGTTTATTACAACACAGGGAAAGAATACGCAAGATCTGTGGGGTTCTTCTGGGAAATCTCTCTCTGTAATGACGGCTGCTTGCTGCTTTAATGTTTCAATTAGAAGACAGAGAGGGACCTGGCTCAAACAAGATTAGCAACTAGAATTATGATTACATTCACCAAGGCCAATTTATTTTCAGCACTGGGGATGAATATGAGGGAAAGGAATCAGATCCCCTGTGCTGTTTTGTGTCCTCAGAATTCAGGTTCTACTGCTCAGTGTTCCTGGCTTGGTACAGGGGTGGGAATGTGGCGGGAAGGTAAAATGGAGAGAGAGCTTTGAGATTAAACCAGAATACACATCCTCGGAACTCCAAACCATCCAGGCTGGCTGTACAGTGCTGCAGCCTTAGCTCTGGAGACGAGACAAGGACATCCCTCTGGTTTGTTAGCCAGCAGTGTGGCTGAAATGGCAAGCTCCAAGTTCAGTGAAAGACTGAAAAAAAAATAACATGGAGAGTGGTTGAAGAAGACACGGAACACTGACACACACACACACACACACACACACACACACACACACACACACACACACACACTCATCAACATAGAAAAAAGACAACAGAAAGACTGAACGCTTCTCCTGCCACCACCATCACAAGTAAAGGACAACATGTTTCCAGGTGAGTCTTGATGTGAGGAAGGCACGCACTATACAGGGTCTACAAAACATCCTACCTCTGGCCCACGACCACTGATTGTCTACCTAGCTTTCTGACTCATGTCCAATCTCAGAAATGTTTTTCTCCTTAGTAAACAGCCTCCATTTCTACCTCCCAATGTGTCCCTGGTCCAAGTCTTTGTTTCAGGCCACAAGAACCCAGAACTCCCAGTGAATGCTCTTCAGACTCTAAACCACGTGAGTAACCCTTGGACAGAAGGCTGAACGCTCCAGTGCTGTGCTCTCTGTTGTTCTAGCATTTCCTAAAGAGAGAGATGGTAGAGACCTGACTGGTCTCTGTTTCTTGGTGTTCTAAAATTTCCACCATTTTGTTTGAAGAATTTGGAAGGACGCCTGGCACAGATTAAAAAACTTATCTCGAGTGAGGGTAATGAGCTGTTGAGATGGCTCTGTGGGTAAAGGCTGCCAAGCCTGGTGATCTGACTTCCAACCTGGAACCTAAATGATGGAAGGAGGGAACTGGTGCCCAGAAGTTGTCCTCTGACCTCCACAGGTGTGCCCACCAGCAGCCCACCCTCAAATGAAGATGGAGGTGTATGACAATTAAATTTAGAGCACTGTCGCAGTGACCACTGGCTTTTCAGGGAGTAAGACTGCAATGATAGAGATTCCAGAAGGTGTGTGAGGAGAATTTATATTTTTAATATGTTTTGGTGATGGGACGTGAATATTTTATAATAATGAAATACAAGTCCAAAAGATGAATAACTGACAACATAGCAGATCACATTTAATGACTTTCAGAGAACCGAACTGAAAATTTATAATGAAAATAAGAGAAAGGTACTTTTAACAGCTGTGGGAGGCAGTAAATCCACCCTGTAGAGTAGAAGTCTCCCACAAGTTAAATAAGTCAAAGCTCCCTATAGAGAGTCACTGATGTTACTTAATTCAGACTGTTGCAAATCTCAGAAATCTGTGTCCACTCTAAAGAATACTTGCTGGGGACGAAGGACTTTATTTCAATATTGCATATTTCATTCACTTTTCCACTTTAAGGTCAACCTCCCCAACCAGCTAACCAACCAAGCAAATAAAACACCCCCCCCCCCACACACACACACACAAATCCACACCCACTCACCCAACCAAGTCAAACCAAAACCCCAGTCAACTAAAACCTCCCACAGAAGCTAGGTTCAACAGTAGCGTATATTGCTGTTCTGTATGCGGCAATTTTAAAAAACATGAGCTATCTCTTTCCCCTACCCTGGCTGGTGTACAAAGGAAGTAGCTGGCAGATTGTGTCCCCATTTGTGTCCCTTACTGACCAGTGGCTTTCAGGACCTCACTGAGCACCTGTACTACGTCAATGGCAATGCAAGGTCGAGTGGACGTGAATATAAACTAAAGGTCTCTTCTGCATCTGCGTCACTCTACCCACTCTCGTGCAAACACTCAACCCTCGTGTGCACATGATCCCTTTGCCACAGAGGCAGAGGTGAACGCAGAAATGCTTGCAAACCACCGAAGTTGGCTGAAGTTAGGCCCACGCTCAAGTCATCGGCATTGGCAAAATTGCAGCTTAAGGGCTGAGTTAAGTCGCCACAGCTGTCTCTGAAATCTTGGTGGGTGGTGTTCAACACTCAAGAAGTAATTATCAATTGCTGATATTTAGATATGTGGGGAAGAGATCTGGGTTTTTTTTTCCATCACGTGAGTCCTGAGGATTAACCTTAGATCATGAATTCTTTTACCTGCTAAGTCATCCCACTGACTCCCTCAAGAAAGAACTTTGAAAATAAGCCTAAGAAGCTTGATCCCTTAAGCAAAAGAATCTGTAACACACTTACCTACTTGAGATCAAGAACATTTTCATCATTACATTAAGTATATTTGGAATATTTACAAATATTTTCCTTCTTGCCTTGCAAAATGGCAAAATGATGATTCTTTAATCATCCTGGTTTTGAAAGCTGTTGTAGCAGTCTTGACGGCTGATGTGCGCGCCCACCACCTCCTCCGTAGTGTGCAGTTGCCACATGCTGTCACATCTGATAGGCTTTGACCTCTTGGCACTGTAGCCTGAATCTGGGTTCTCTGTAAGTCTGCTTGCTCACTGCTTCCTGTATGTGTGTCATCTCATAAGAAGGGTTTTCTTTCTAATTTGTGTGTGTGTGTGTGTGTGTGCGCGTGCGCGTGCGCGTGCATGCGCGCGCCAATGTCTAAGAAATCCAGAAGAATATATGGGATCTTTTGGATCAGGAGTGACAGGTGGTTGTGAGACACCCGGTGTAGATGTTGAGAATGGATCTCAGCATTCAGCAAGTGCTCTTACCCACTGAGCCATCTCTTCAGCTCCAGGAGCATTTTACCCACTGGTTTACAGACATTCTAGAGTCTGTACTCTGCAGACTATACTCTAGAGTCTGTATATGGTAGGTGGAGTAAGATACTCAAGGCCCAAGCTCAAGTCATGTAAAAATCAGTAGGACCGCTGAGATGGCTCTACAGATAATAGAGCTTACGGCCAAGCCTGACAACCCAGATTTGACCCTCAGGTCCCACATGGGAGAAAGAGAACTCATTCATCTGACTTCCACACAAGCCACAGAGTATGCTCCACATATGTGAGCACGCACGTGTGCGCACACACACAGAGTTTTTAAAAACTGCATAGGAAGCACAAAGTTTAAATTTTGTATATCACACTTAAATTCATATCTCAAGTTATAAAGTTGTGGTTAAATTATCAGAATTTTACATCTTTCCTAACTTTAAAGAAAAATATTTCCACACTATATCACCAGGCAGTCTAAGTCTGACCTGGATAGATTAAATTCTGATGGCCTCTATTGAGCAAATGAAGAAAGTAGACCTTTTTCTTATGACCTTTGCCGAGGCCTGGTAATTGTAAAAGTGAGACATACAATTAGCCTAGTAGAAGTACCAGCAATATTCGATGAACTTCTGCATGTGTGACTTGAAAATGAGGTGGCATGCAAGGACAGGGTGTGCACACCAGGTCACATGGAAACAGGACTCCTTTGGAACATACAGTTCCTCCGGAAACATTGTCCTTCTCTCTGGGCTATTCCTCTGTTTCTAAATTTGCCTCCCTGAACCCTGGAGGTATCACTTTCTCTAGGACACATTTTTTGAGTCCCTGACTGCAGGTCAGGTGACTCCTGGGTCCCTAGCATCCATCCGTGGCAGGTGTTACACACGATTGCACTAGCTCACTACTTAACTGTATTGTCTAGATGCTCGGTTATGAGGGCAGGGACGGCATCTGTCTTGTGCAGTGAGCTCTGTGCGTCTCATGGCCTCCCGAGTAATAGCTGTTGATTAAGTAAGAGTTCACTGAACAAATGAGTCTCAGAACAGAGCCTCACCTTCCTCATAGCTACTTTAGTGTCTTCTCCACCAAGACATTTCTGGCTCTCAGTGTGTATCCTTGGCACAATCAAGGCAATTGTAAATTGTGTGGAAGTCTCAGGCTTCCTGGTCCTCAGCTAACGTCTCATTCCTTACATTGTGAAGTCAGCCTCTGTCCCTCCACCTTACTTAGAAATCAGGCTATTAAAGAACTTCCCAGGCTGATGAGATGCCTCAGTGAACACACACACACACACACACACACACACACACACACACATTAATAAATAAAAATCTAAAAATCAGTTCAAATGATCAGCCTCACATGAGCACAGAACTTTGTTTCCAGGTCATAGGTGAGTATGCTGCTACTGTGCTTTAAATCCTTGGTAAACTGAGCTTTGTCTCTTTACACATTATTTATTTACTTATGGTGTGGATGTCTGATGTGTGTGAGGGTGCATGCCATAGCACCAAGTCTAGTGATCTAGGTCCAATCCCATAGATCTACACGATGGAAGGAACTGACTCAGAGCTGATTTTTGGCTGCCATGCATGCACCGTGGTGCACATGGCTCCCCCTGCACCCCTCCCCCAAATAAATGTAATGCAAAACATTCTTTTGATTTTTGCAATGGCCCACTGTTCCACTATGCAGTATCCAATACTCTTGTGTTTTTAATAATTCTTTAGTCTTTCTCCTTTTTTTGTTTCTGATTTCAGTAGTTCTATAGTTTCCCTGTTGTCTTCGAGTTTCTTTCTATTATAAGTAGATAAGAAATTATTTTTATTTTTCTATATTTGTTAAGACTTGCATAAACCTAAAATATTGTTTGTTTTTAGAAAAATCCCCATGCTGATGACAAGAATGTGTATTCTGCTGCTGGGTGGAATATTCTGTACATTCTTGTTAAGCCTATTTTATCTATGATAGAGATCCATAAGTAGTTTCTACATGACCCAGCTTTGTGAGAGTGCAATAAATTCACGCACTGATACTGTAATGGGGAAAACTCTCTTTGTCCTACAGAGTTTGTTTTATGAAAATGGATTTCTATATATTCACAGTTCCTTGCTTCCTTCCCTTCCCAACACATTCCCACACTGGATTTAACCCTTTAGAAACCACGAGTTTCCCCTCCTGTGGCCGTGGCTATCATTGGGCTATCTGAACTCTCTCCAAGCATACTCTATCCCCAGAGCAAGAGGTTTCATCCCTTGGGTGGAGCTGACAATATACCCAGTTCCAAGAGGTCAGCTTTGAAATCATATACATACAAATTGCATCATGTGGACTGAATAGGTTGTTTTTATGTATTAATGAACACACACACACACACACACACACACACACACACACACACACACACCACACAACCAAACAAAAGACCCTAAAGGCCAGACAGTTTTAGCACAGAATTCTACCAGACTTTCAAAGAAGAGATACTGCCAACATTCCTCAAATTATTCTACCAAATAGAAACAGAAGGAACATTGCCAAATTCATTTTATGAGGACATAGTTATCCTGATACCTAAATCACACAAAGATTCAATAAATAAAGAGAATTTGAGACCAATTTCTCTTATAAACATTGATGCAAAAATACTCAATAAAATACTTATAAACTGAATCCTAGAACACATCAAAAAGATCATATACTATGATCAAGTAAGTTTCATCCTGGAGATGCAGGAATGGTTCAACATATACAAATTTGTCAATGTAATACACAATATAAACAAAGTGAAAGAAAAACCCACATGATCATCTCATTAGATGCTGAAAAAGCCTTTGACAAACTTGAACATTTGTTCATGATAAAAGTCTCAGAGAGATCAGGGATATAAGAAGGGACATACCTAAACATAATAAAGGCAATTTAAAGAAACCCTATAGTCAACACCAAATTAAACGGAAACCTCAAAGAATTCCACTAAAATTAGGAACAAGACAAGGCTGTTCACTTTCTCCATCTCTATTCAATTCAAGACCTGAAATTCTAGCTAGAGCAATAAGACAACTAAAGGAGATCAAGGGGGATACAAATTGATAAGGAAGAAGTCAAAGCATTACTATTTGAAGACGATATAATAGTATACATAAGAGACCCCAAAAAAATCTACCAGGGAACTCCTATAGTTGACAAACACCTTCAGTGAAGAGGCTGCATACAAGATTAATTTAAAAAAAAAATAAGTAGCCCTCATATATAAATGACAGAGGGGTTGAGACAGAAATCAGGGAAACGACATTCCTCACAATAGCCACAAATAATATAAAATATCTTGAGCTAACTTAAGTCAAGCAAGTGAAAGACTTGTGAGACAATGACTTTAAGTATTTGAAGAAAGAAATTGTAAAAGATATCACAAGATGGAAAGATCATCCATGCCCATGGATCATTAGGATCAACATAGTAAAAATGGCCACCTTACCAAAAAGCAATCTACAGATTCAGTGCAATCCCCATCAAAATTCCGACGTAATTTTTACACACCTTAAAAGGACAATACTCATCTTTATATGGAAAACCAAAAAGCCCAGGATAGCTAAAACAATCCTGTACAATAAAAGAACTTCCAGAGGTATCACTATCCCTAATTTCAAGCTATAGTAGCAAACTCCACATGGTTTTGGCATAAAAACAGATAAATAATCAGTGGAATCTAATTGAAGACCCAGATATAAATTCACACAACTATGAACACCTGATTTTTGAAAAAGAGGCTATAAATACACAGTGGAATAGAAAAGGATCTTCAACAAAGGACGCTGGTCTAGCTGAATGTCTGCATGCAAATTAATGCAAATAGATCATCCTGTACAAAACTCAAGTCCAAGTAGATCAAAGAGCTCAACATAAAATCATATACACAGAACCTAATAGAGGAAAAAGTGGGTAATAGCCTTGAACACATTGGCATTAGAAGACAACTTTCTGAACAGAACACCAATGGCACAGGCACTAAGGTTGACAATTAATAAATGGGTCCTCATGAAACTGGAAAGCTTTTGTAAGGCAAAGGACACCATCAAAAGAACAAAATGGCGGCCTACTGAATGGGAAAAGATTTTCCCCACATCTTACAGAGGGCTAATATCCAAGACATATAAAGAACTCAAGAAACTAGACATAAACAAACTAAATAATCCAGTTAAAAAATAGGGTACAGATCTAAACAGATTTCTCAACAGAGGAATCTCAAGTGGCTGAGTAACACATAAATGTTCAACATCCTTGGCCATCACGGAAATGCAAAGCAAAATGACTTTGTGATTCCATTCGACACCTGTCAGAATGGCTACGTAAAAAACACAAGTGACAGCTCATGCTGGCAGAGATGTGGAGTAAGGGAAGCCTGCATTGCTGGTGGTAGTGTGGAGTTGTTCAGCCACTTTGGAAATCAATATGGTGGTTTCTCAGAAAACTGGGAACCAATTTACCTCAAGATCCAGGTATATCATTCCTGGGTTTATACCAAAAGGATGCTCTATTCTACCATAAGGACACTTGCTCAATTATATCTATAGCAGCTTTATTCATAATAGCCAGACACTGGAAACAACCTAGATGTCCCTCAACTAAAAAATGGATAAAGAAAATGTGGTACACTTGCACAATGGACTATTACTTAGCTGTTAAAAACAATGACATGAAATTTGTAGGCAAATGGATGAAACTAGAAAAAACATCCAGAGTGTGATAACCCAGACACAGAAAGACAAACATGGTATGTACTCAATTATAGATGACTATGAGGTATAAAGGATAACCATGCTATAATCCACCATCCCAGAGAGGCTAAGTAACAAGTGGGGCTCAAGAGCGTACACAAGGATCTCCCTGGGAAGGAGAAATAGAATAGATTTTGTGAGTTGCCTGGGAGCAAGTGGGGATGGGGACAGGAGAGATCAGATTGCGGGAGGGGTGTAGGTAGAAGAGATGACTGGAATTAGGGGGCATTTTGGGGATGAGGTATGAAATCTAGTGCCAGGGAAACTTCCTGGGATCTAGGAGGGTGACCTTAGGGAAGATTCCTTGTAAATGGGGGTGCTGAGGCTTAGTTGGCCATCTTCTGAAACCAGGCAAGGCTTCCAGTGGAGGGATTGGGACACAAATCCAACCATAAAACCTCTGACCCACAATTTGTCCTGCCTGCAAGTTGTGCTAGGTGGCACAGAACTTGTAGGAATGGCTAACCAATTTAAGTCCCACACCGCAGGCAGGAACCCACCCCTGACACTGTCTGGAGGATGAAAAACCAGAAGCTAGATGGCCCAAAGAGACCTAGGATAGAACCAAACACCATTGGGAAAAAAAAAAGTCAATGAAATGATTACTAATTATATTTTGCTATACACATAGACTGGAGCCTAGCATAATTGTCATCAGAGAGGTTTCATGCAGCAACTGAAAGGAGCAGATACAAAGACACACAGGCAAATATTAGATGGAGTTCAGGAATCCCTTGGAAGAGAAGAGTAAGTAAGCATTATAAGAGCCAGCAGGATTCAAGGACACCACCAGAACACAGCCTACAGAATCAACTAAGCAGGGCTCACAGGGGCTCACAGAGACTGAACTGACAATCAGGGAGTCTGTATGGGTCTGCCCTAGGTTCTCTGCATATATGTTATGGTTATGTAGCTTGGTTTTCTTGTGGGATTCCTACCAGTGCCTGCTTTTGGGACCCTTTTCCTCCTACCTGGTTGCTTTGTCAAGATTTGATATGAGGCTAGTATGTGCCTAGTCTAATTGTAACTTATTCTGAGTTTGGTTGATACTCCTGTGAGGCCTGATCTTTTCTGAAGGCAAACAGGAGAAATGGATCTTGTAGAGAGGGGAAGTGGTGGTGGGGGACCTGTCTAGGAGGTGAGGAGGGAGGGGACACTGCAGTTGAGATGCAATATATGAGAGAAAAGTAAATAAGTAAGTAAATAAATAAATAGTATGAAATGCCTATGATATAATATACTGAATGCAAGGTGTGTATAGTATCTATGCAGATACCACACAATTTAAGTAACGTTGTCTGTGTTGTATAAATAATTGCTGATACGGGTCCAGTATGTGCTGCGGTGGAGACGGTCGCACGTTCCAAAACCACACCAAGCCAAACAGTTCCACATGAGGGGTTTATTGGGGGAGGGGACAAGGTAGCAGCGAGGAGAGAGAAGGGAAGAAGGGGAAAAAAGAGAAAGAGAGGGAGAAGTCTTTCGTATATATAGGGAAAGTGACGTGGCATGACGTAGCCACAGGTAAAGGTGGGCAGTGGGTCAAGGTGAATTCTGGGAATATGGTGGCCGTTGCCTTAGCAACAGGTGGGCTGGTCACACTGTCGCCTGGGTGACGTCACCTGCGTGCAACATCATCGGTTTGGTGCTCCTGATGCCAACAGTCTGATCATCTGTTTCTTCAGTGATAAAAATATCAAATTTTGCATGGTGAACTTGTGTTTGGCCACTATCTCAAATTTTCTACTTAGTCTTTTGTTGGGTCCCATTTTGGCCCTTTTTTGGGCCATGAGGACAAACCTGAGCCTGGCTCGAGTTTCTGCGGCCTTGTGGGAGGGCCTAAGACTGGCTCGAGTTTTGAGACCTGTCTCAGTCACTTCTGTATTGGGGTGACTCAGCAAGGCCTATTTGGCCCTGCCATTTCTGATGTGAAGCTTTGCCATTGGCCCTGTCAGTTACCCCTTATCCTCTGTCACCCTTCCCTGCCTCCTATGTCGTCTCTTCCCATACCTAAGTGCCCACCTCCTTGCCTTCTCTATATAAGCAAGTGCCTAGTTTAATAAAGTGAGTTAGTTCCTGCTTTGACAAGACTCCTGGCCTGGTGTGTTTCTTTTGGGCCGTTGACAGATTCTTTTAAATTTGTTTATTTAAAAATCCTAACTTGAATAAAATGGCACTGATGAAGCACATGGTATGGCTGGAGACATTGGCTCCTAGTGATGTATTTTCAGCAAATGTAGTTTAAAAATAAATTAATCTGATTTCCAATCACTTCATTAGGTGGATGGAGAATATTGGTACCACATGCAATTGTCATGTCCCAGGCATCAATGGTACCCACATGAAGGTCTTTGAAAATCTCCTTTGCGGTTAGATACTGAATATAACCATGGAAGTCTCCAAATTTCTCTGTATCTAGGTTCATCTCCCTAACATTTTCTGTCTTAATGATGACTTTAGTATCAGGGCTTCTGAGGAAGAGCCGTTCAATAGCCTTTTGGATATTGATGGCTCTATGAACAAAAAGTTCCATGGGGAAGGGTCTGAAGTGCTGGCCCAAGGTAATGACTATGACAGTATCTTTGTCACCCAGTAAGCGGTCAATTTCCTGAGGGATGTAGCTATCATCTATCACAGAGTAGAGCTGGACAGTGATGAAAGGGTGGCTGTGTTTCTTCCATTCAACTAGTGTGTGCCTTTCAGCATCCAAAAGCAAGTGTTTCTTAAATGGTCCAGTCCCATGAAGGTCAAAAGGCTTCAGTGCTGGAAAGAAAACACAAAAGATCTTTAACTGGAAGTTAATGATAAATAAATGTTAAAAGGAAGAGCAATATTTATGAGGAGATTAAAATATAACTATAAAGACCCAAACCCAGACAGCAAAACAAAAAGCAAAGCAGCCTAGGCTGGGAGGGAAACCCATCAAAGCTTGGGTTTATGGAAGAATATAAAGATAACGACTTACTTTTTGCAACCTTGGGAAGGTACTCGATCCACTGACGCAGCGTGGAGTCTCCCAGGAGGTAAATGAGCTTCCTTTTCAAACAGTCATTTATCTGACTTGAGTTTAACAGGTGCTGGGTGCACTGGGCCGGTACCCACTTTTGTCGTAAAGTGTAACCGCTAGGTGTGGGAATCTCCATTCCAATCTCACATTTCTTTTTCCTGTTTTCACTCTCTGGTAAGAGATGTTTGTGGAAAATGGTTCCTGTGGCATGAGCCAAGCTCCCAGATTCCTCCCTTAGTTCCCCTCCTCCCTTTTCCCCCGTAACTTTATTTTTGACTGCTAGTTATGTTTAAGCATTCCAACTCATTTTTTTTTTTCTTTTTCAGACAGGGTTCTTGGCTGGTCTGGAACTCACTCTGTAGACCAGGCTAGCTTTGATCCTTTGTTATGCTCGAAGACAGGATCCTAGCATAAAGTCCTCTGAGAGGCTCCACCCAGCATCTGATGGAAGCAGATGCAGAGACCCACAGCCAAACATTAGATAGAGCTCAGGGATTTTTGTGGAAGAGTTGCAGGAAGGATTGAGGGACCCGAAGGGGATAGGGATTCCAAAATAAGACCAACAGAATCAAGTAACATGGACCCCTGGGGACTCCCAGAGACTGAACCACCAACCAAAAAGAAAGCACAGACTGGACCTAGGACCCCCTGCACAGATGTATCAGATGTGCAGTTTGGTCTTCATATGGGTTCCCCAACAACTGGAGCAGGGGCTGTCCCTGAATCTGTTGCCTGCCTGTGGATCCTGTTCCCCTAACTGGGTGCCATGTCTGGTCCCAGTGGGAGAGGATGTTCCTAGTCCTGCAGTAATTTGATGTGCAGGGTGGGATGATATGAGGGGGCTCTTCCTTCTTAGTGGAGAAGGGGAGGAGGAACAGGGGAGGGGCTATGTGAAGGCGGAACTGAGAGGAGACTGCAACTGGGATGTAAAGTGAATAAATAAATAAGTTAATGAAAAGAAAAAATAGTGTACCACCACACTGGGCTCCTCCCTCTCTCTGTAATAATAAGAATACTGTAAACATTATTTATTCTTACAAACAGTGAAAAAAATACTGTGGTATAAAAATTATTTGTGGGACTGTGACAGGTAGCTTAGTTCCCAGTTGAGACTAAAAACTAAGGCTTAAAACCCTGGAGACCTTGAAGGGATGGTAGGTGCTTCACCTGTTCTTGGGCACCAGGCCCCTGTCACTAGCCGCAGGCCCCCATAGATTTGTGGCCATCAGTCACATAAGGGCAACACCCCAAGCCCCTCCACAGGTAGAAGACATGACCTGTGGTCACATAGGCTTCATTTTAATGAGGTACCTAGAGGCCTGCAGGGCTTAGCTAATAAGCTTTCCTTCCCAGACACTCCTCACTGCAAAAGGTATTTAACGTCAGGCCCACCCTGAGAAGTGGGGTATGCTTTAACTCATCCACTTTCTGATGCCTTAAAACCATGGACTGCTTCTTTTCATCAGGATCTGCTGTGGGGAGCCATGGAGAAGGCCTTCGCTTATAGAGCCACTGTCTAACCTCCTGTAGAAAGCCTCTCTGCGCTCCCAGCCACAGCTGCCACCAAGTCCAAGCCAACCACTGACAAGCCAAGGACTCTCCCCATGGGACCATCCAGAGCTTCCCCCTTTCCCCCAGACCCAGGCTAGATCCAGCCCATGGGCCCCCACTCCATTCTCAGCTCTTCTGCAGTTCCCAGCAGCACCTCGGTGTCCAAGAGCCTGAGAACCAGATGGCCCTGGCCTCCTTGCAGGCCTGGGGATGCACGAGCCAGCTCCGGCTATCCTGCTACACAAACTGTGCTCCCCCCAAGTGGTGTCGCAGGGCTTTCCTACATCCCAGCACCTGCCCAGCAATGGTGTTGGGTAAGCACCATCAACTCCCTGCATCCTGCCTCCCTGAACAACTGAGCCCTGACGCAGGACCCCAATAACCCTACAATTATTTGATTCCCCTACTCAATCTTTTGAGTGATTCTGGGCCATCTCAACTCCCCTCTGTTTGCTTTCTTCCAAATATGATCAGTAAACCCCTTGCCTCCGTCTCATTAACAAAGGTGTGGTACTCAACACTTAACCGTATGAATCCACTGAAACACTTTGGGGTGAAATACCCAGCTCAACAATGTCTTAGTACTGCTAAAAGTGACAAATTGCCCTCACATGGGCTAATTGTATTCTGAACTGCTCTCTCAGGCCCCACTGTCATGACGCCTCTGTCACTGTCCGTCTTTGTAGACATCCCAGTGGCAGGGCACCTGGTGTTTTGTCATGGTGTGGCTCATGTCATACTTTCTTACCACACTCTCCATGCTGCTATCTACCCCCGAGCCAATGACAGCGCAAGGGCTGGCTCCTAGGGCGTCACACATGGAACCAAGCATTCTAGCACCCAGCTACATTTTTATCTTATAGCCCATTGCCACATCATCATCTCTGCACTAACACCAATTCGTGTGTTAGATAGGAATGCCATGGGAAGGGTCAGCACACATGGGTTACCAGCAGAAATGATTTCCTCCTCAGGGAATAGTTTCTGAGTGAAGAGGCCTGGGCTAACATGCTGTACAGTGTTGGGGCCCCAGGTTCCTTTTATCTTGTTGTCCTGCTCTTTCTAACACAGCTTCCTCCCAGGCCTGATGGAGTGTTTTCCTTTCTCACATTTTAGCTGCAATTCAGCCAGGGGGAAGGGGAGAAATAGCAGAGGAAGGGAAGTTGCTTTTAAACCCAGGGCCTAGAATTTTCATGTATCGAAACTATTCATGCTCCTAGACAAAGATTAGCCACAGAAACCAGCAGCTGTTAGCTGACCACGAGCTGAGTTAGAACAATGGCTTCTATTACCAAACAAGGAGAAGATGTCAGGGACTTGCCATCTCTCTGCTTACTGTCCTCATGCAGTCCTTCTTTCAAGGACCATGCAGTTTCTGGCCATGTCCTCAAAACAGAGCCACTATTAAATGGTTGTGCTTTATGGTTAGCTCTCTGTGGCATTTAAAATGTTCTGCATGTATATGCGTGCGTGTGCGCGTGCGTGCGTGCGTGCGTGCGTGCGCATGTGCCATGGTGTGGAGTGCCTGTGGAAGTCAGTGGACAACTTGCAGGAGTCAGTTCTTTCTTTCTACTGTGTTGGTCCTGGGAATCAAAGTTAGGCTTGGTGACAAATGTCTGTCCCTGCTGAGCCATCTCACTAGTCCCTGCTTAGCCTGCCGCACCCATTGACTCTGCATTCATGGATTGAAACAATGCATGCATGGAAGATATTCGGGAAAAGCACTCATCTGCACTGAGCAGGTAATGCTTTTTTTCCTCGGTAATCCCTCAACAATACTGTATTGGGACTATTTACCCAGCATTCACATTATAGTAAGTATTAGAAGTACTCTAAGGCTGATTAAAGTCCATAAGAAGATATGCATAGGTTATGTACAAATGCTAGGCCATTTTATGCAAGGAGTTCGGGCCTCTACATATTTAGGTATCCAAGGTGGGTCTTGGAACCAATTCCCCAGGGGCAGCTATTATTTGTAACCCACGGGCAAAGTGGCAACATGGTGCTGGTGGCAGAATTATTAACTACACCTAGAATAAACTCTTAGCAGCTGAGTTGCCAAATGGGATTTCTTTTTATGCCACTAATTATATAGCTGTTTTGTTGTGAAACAGTTGGACTTCTAGAGGACTTGGCAGCATTGCATCCTGAACAGCTGAGCACTGCAAGCGTAGGCACTTCCGGCCTGCCATTACTAAATATTCCCTACTTCGATAATGCACCAAGAAGACCATCTGTACTTTTAGCTGGATGATAACCCACTGCCAATGGGGCAGTCCTGCACTTTAAAAAAAAAAAAAAGATTTATTTATTTCATTTATATGAG
The DNA here is from genome assembly GCA_028551405.1 of Uromys caudimaculatus. NCBI lineage: Eukaryota > Metazoa > Chordata > Mammalia > Rodentia > Muridae > Uromys > Uromys caudimaculatus. The sequence goes on from CM052706.1 coordinate 69,199,696, forward strand.
TACACTGCCACTGTCTTCAGACACACCAGAAGAGGGCATCAGACCCCATTATAGATGGCTGTAGGCCACCATGTGATTGCTGGGAATTGAACTCAGGACCTCTGGAAGAGCAAGCAGTCAATGCTTTTAACCACTGATCCATCTGTTCAGCCCAGCTCTGCTAGTTTACTATACAGCATATCATGTGTAAACTTGTATGCCAGGACATCATTTTCTTACATCAGCTCATTGTTTATTTCACGATTAGCTCATATCTTGAGCAATACATGGCTAATAATATGTGCTTCTATCATATTTTTAATTACTTTAGAGATTGCAGAAGGTGTACTAATGGTTACAACATACTGTCCCTGAAAATTTCCAGGCCCCAATTCCTCAAACCTGTGACTATGTGTTTTCTATGGCAAAAGGAATTTTCGAGCTGTATCTGGGTGTATGAGCTTGTGATGAAGAAGGTATTCTATATTATATGGGTGGGAGTCCAACCCCATTTCATCAGTGGAAGATGGAGGCAGATGGACAAGGGAGACATAGCATGAATATTTGACACGGTCATGGTTCAGGGAGTTGGCTACAAGGGTTGTGGGAGCCTCTAGAAGCTGTAGGAGCCACAGGGATGTGCTTCTTGAGCCAGAAAGACATGCAGCCAGCTGGGCCTGGAGTGAGATCAGTGAGGCTGATGGTAAGCGTGTGAAATAGCAAACGAAAACAATACATGTCCCCTCATCTTACGTCACTTTATTATAGTGGCAAGAAACAGATGCAGAGGAGCTCATATCTTTTCAGTGTGAAGTCATTCTATCCAGAAGCAGTGCACTTTTTTCTATTTACTTACACCATGTCCCTAGGTAACATCTGTGAGGACCCTCTAGGTTACACTTAGGTATTTAGTAGTGGATGAATATTACTCTTCAAAGCACTTTCTTCCTCATTTGGATTGTACTTTAAACCTCTACCAGAACCAGAATCAGAACCAAAACCAAACCAACCAACCAGCCAAACAAACCACTGAACTCTTCATCGTGACGTTTAAGAATGACAGTGATTTAGACTTTTGCTATGCTTCTAACCTTGGTTACGTTCTACAATACGTCCGCCCAACTCGTCTACTAAAAGTGGTTCATGACAATTTTGCTCATTTCTAGAGTTTATCTAATCAAAAGTTATTGATGAAAAACCACAGGGTAGCTAGCACCCTACATCTCAGCGACTCCAGCGAAGAGTACTTTGTTAGCGGCTGGGTCATGTGATACTTCTCCTTCATCTCGCGTCACACCTACAGAGGCGACTGGAATAGACTCCAATTTAACTGGCTACTCTCCCATGCCCTTCATGAGATTTTTGCTTCCCCCCACCTTCATTCTCTGACTGCAGGCATCTCTCCAGGGTTAGTCAAACACTAACTGGGATGGAAGTTCTGTGAGTGGCTTCCTCACAGTCAGCAGATTGAATGGTTTTTACATCACTAGCTTTCCAAACCTTTATTTTTCTCCATTTTCCCACAATGCCTCATTATCCCACAAATACTCATTATCAATAAGTATTTATTGAAGAAATGAATGAATATTGGCAATAAACGCTTAGGTGTTGCCAAGCACATCAGTGTGATTGATAAGCTAAATCGGGCTTTGTGGGAGTTTCTTTTGGAGATAAGGCACTATAAATATTCTTTCTGGTGTAATGTTGATTTGTGTTTGCCATTGAACACTTCATAAGATGGAAATACCATACACATTTGATAAGTGCTACAACTAAGAGGTTTTGCTAAGGGACATTCTGAAACTACATCTACAAGACTGAAGCCACCAGTATCTATTGATGATATATGCACAGTAGCTAGGGCACTAGGATATGAATTCCTAGGTGAATTAATATTTTCACCTTTGAATAAAGATGGAGTCTGTTTTCAAGAATATGAAATATTTTTTAATTGGCTCTCTCTTTAACATAAAACCTGTTTTGGCATCAGCAGTATTTATTGGGAATTATAGTCTAGAAAACTGCAAAAAACCTTCCAAGAGTCAAGAAGTACTTACCACTGGATTGAGCTCACCTTTAGTCCCAGCACTCAGGAGAAAGAGGCAGGTGGATCTCTGTGAGTTTGAGACTAGTCTGGTGTACACAGTTAGACCCTGTCGGAAAAAAAGAAGAGAGGAGAGAAGAAAAAGAAGCAGTACTGCAGGGTAGAGGGACTTACTGTTGCACTGGGAAACAGCAATATACTTAGGGTGCTTCATCATTTCAACTCCTATGTTGGACCTTCAAAAAGACAAAATGAGGAGATTAGCCTGTCATGTGTCATAGAACATAGGCAGCACAATTCACCTGCTTGTAAGGGAAGCAAGGGCCCATTTTAATTTTCTGCTAATATGACTAGAAACTATTTTTCAAAGGTCACTGAGGTATAATAAATGACATAGGATTTTGGAGTATCTTCTACCCTACTGAAGTCTCTGGAGTCCAAGGCATTTGCCACATGCAGTCATGAAACTCTGTTATGCTTGCAGACAGGAGTCTAGCATGACTGTCCTCTGAGAGGCCCCACCCACCAACTGACTCAGACAGAGGCATATACCCACAGCCAAATAGTGGATGGAGCTTGGAGACTCTTATGTAAGAATAGGAGGAGGGACTGCAGCCCCTAAGGGAATAGGAACTCCACAGGAAGACCAACAGAGTCAACTCACCTGGACCCTTGGGGATCTCAGAGACTGAACCACCAACCAAAGAACATACACGGGCTGGACCCGGGCCTCCCACACATATGAAGCAGATATGCAGCCTGACCTTCATGTTGGTCCTGAACAACTGGAGCGGGGGATATCCCAAAAGCTGTTGCCTGTATGTGGGATATGTTATTCTAGCTGGGCTGCCTTGTCTTGCCTCAGTGGGAGAAGAAGCCCCTAGTCTCATAGAGACTTGAAGTGTCAGGGTGGGGGAATACCCAGGAGGGCCCCTACCTGCCCAGAGGAGAAGGGGAGGGGGTATGGGGTAAGGACTGTGGAAGGGGGTGACCAGGAGGGGGCAGTGACTGGGATGTAAAACGAATAAGCAAAACATAGAAATTTAAAATAATCATAAAAGCAAAAGCCTGCTTCCACGTCATCTACTCAAAGTCATATAATCTCTGAATTATGATGAACCTCCTTGTCTTGGTTTAAGAACATCCAAATTCTTCAACAAAAAGACACAGCATCCCCTCCCACTGCAGATGCTCACCTGCTATTACTTAAAGTCAGTCACTCTCCCATCATTTACTCGAGGAGTCTAGCCGTCTATGGTAGCATACGGACCGCTCACCACAGGGCCCCGGCTTCCCTTTTCAGACCCGCCTCCTGCTATTTGACCTTCAATTTCTCTTTTTAAGCCAGACTCATTTTACACAGAGCAAAGTTATCTGAAGGAAGGTAGTCTGATTGCTGGGTCACTCTCTTGCCTTAATACCTATCTCAATGATTGGTAGAAAATAGAGTTCAGTTTGTTTCGTGAACTAATGAGTGCCGTGGACACAGGGGTAGTTAATGGGTAGGGAAAGGTTTGGGGAGTTTCACAATCAGAAACAAAAGAGAAGGAACAGAAACCTAGCTCTGCTCTTACTTCCTCAGAAGGGGCGTGGGGGACATCACACAGGAGCTAGGATGCTAGGCAAGATTCTGCCGTGTGCTTTTTTTCCATCCGTGGTATTTACTCTTACCAATCATTTGTGTCTCAAAGCTTAAGGAGAAAAGATTCTAAACTTGACTTTGAAAACTGCTAAGAAAGGAGTAGCTGAGGAACTTTCATTTTCTTTTGTTATGAAGTAAAGCAAAATGAAATGTGTGTGGTGTGTGTGAGTGTGTGTGTGTGGACCATGTGGGGAGGGTATAGATTTTGGCTGAATGAAAACAAAAAGAATTCCAACTGATCAGTGTCTCAGGGGCATGGCTGCAGCCATAATTGACAGGAGGAGGCATGCTGACTAGATTGGAGGAGCCTGTGCAGTTGAGGGCTTCCAGGAATTGCTAGGCCACAACTTGAGGAGGATAGAGGACTCTTCTACTCAAAGAAGGGCCCATGAGCCAAATCTGCTCAGGAGATAAGCTGATAACTGGTAGGAGCTGACCTCTTTTTTTTTTTTTTGTGGTTTTTTGAGACATGGTTTCTCTGTATAGCCCTGGCTGTCCTGGAACTCACTCTGTAGACCAGGCTGGCTTCGAACTCAGAAATCCACCTGCCTCTGCCTCCCAAGTGCTGGGATTAAAGGCGTGCGCCACCACTGCCCAGCCAGGAGCTGACCTCTTAGTAGGATTGCTCAGGCTGCAGGAGAGAGAGAGAGAGAGAGAGAGAGAGAGAGAGAGAGAGAGAGAGAGAGAAAGACAGAGAGAGAGACACACAGAGAGAGACAGAGAGACAGAGAGACAGAGAGAGAGAAGAGCCAAGCTTTGTGGCTGGAGCACTAAACACCTGGCCTAGAATAGGCTTTGACTATGCTTGCTGAATGGATAAATAAAACCTGTTATGGTAGGCAAAGGAGGGAGAGAGAAGGGGGATAAAGAGGGGGGGGAGAGGCAGGGGATGAGAGAGGGAGGGGAGAGGGAGAGGGAGGAGATGGGAGGGGGGGAGAAGAAAGGCTAAGAAAGAACCAGAGTAGAGTATGACAAACAAGACTGAGTGCCACCAGGTAGCTGTCACAGTAATTATAGTAGAATGAGCAATGAAGCCCAACACTCTGAACTCGACAGTAGCACAAGGCTTGGTGGTAAGTGGATGAACAAAAGATTGTTAAGAGGCAAACTGTACCAGCTATGATGGAGAAGGTAGGAGATCGTGACACTATCAAATCTTTTTAAGGGAGACATCTATGAACCACAGTAGGATGGTTTCCTTTGAAAGATATTTTGTAAGACCTAGATCTACATATAGTAAAATAACATAACCTGACCGGTGAACATTAGTTGTCAGGAGGAGCAGAGGCAGATACTTTATTTGGTTCCTCTATATTGGGCAGCCCCTTTTAGTGAGTATGTCAATAGGAAAACAAAGTGCGGCATAGACAGGGGGTGCAGTAAAGACAACACAGGTCGTACCAGAATCTTGAGTGGAGGAAGACCTGAGGGTCTTGCTCAGTATTGAGATGGGCAGTGAAGCTCTGCCTGGGGAGACCTCTCATTGTACTGAAAATATACTCACTTCTGAAAAAGGTCTTTTTCTTTGGCAGTGAGATAAGAAACACTTTGCTGCCTGGTACACACGTGGGTCAGGGCCTCACAGGGCATGCGTTGAGGCTTCATGCAGTAGAAGATCGCCTCACCACCACGGTACAGGTATTTGCATAGCTCGTTGCTTGAGTTTAGGGTCAGGCCACATTCAGCTGTGACCTGGGATGTGCTATTAACAAAAGTACCTTTGAAGGCAATTCTGCCATAGCCTTGGTTCCTTGCTCTCCAGAGAGCTGACACCCCTTCACTGGGGTGCATGAGCAGGATAGACAGGGAGACTGGGCCCTCCCAGAACAGAGTGAAGCTGACGAGGTAGGTGCCATTGTTGAAGTCTGTCACCTTTCCAGCAGCGCCTGCCTTCAGGGCTGGGGAAGACATCCTGGCTCTCAGGAAGTCCCCACCATACCCCTTCCTGTTTCTTAGGCGGTCTCTAGCCTCTACCAGGATGTCCAACTGGTCCCCTACACAGTATTCATCTCGAGGGTTGAGGATGGTGGCCGTGCTGTGCGTGGCACTTGTGGTGGTGTTGAGGTGGGTGAAGGGTCTGGGAGGGATCTGTTGATCTAGCTTCTCCAGGATCTCCCTGACTTTCAGCTCTGTCTCTGTTCGTGACTTGTCTTGTTGGTGGCCTGTCATTTTGGAAATCTCCTCTCTTAGTTTAGTCTCTGTTGCTAACTTTGACCGGTTCATTGGAATTTCATGACATGAGGACTTCATGGATGTGTCCCAGGGATGGAAAGATATGGATGTATTGAGAGCGGTCCAAAGCTGGAATGACAAGAGATATAGTGTTCTTTAAAGAGGAACCTGCTCCCAGCCATTTTTACTTACAATGAGTTAGAGTTTTACAGAAATATATTCATTTTAAAATAAGAACTTGAGGACTAAGAAGTTGATGAAGTGAGTTTGCTCTTCTCAACCCTACATACTTTGCAGCCCGTAACTACTTTTTGCTAGTTTCCCACTAGCTGAATATTTCTGATGGCTAGTCCAGTTACATAATGTGAAAAACGAGGAAAACTGAACGATTGGTTTTATGACGCTTTTTATTCTAAAATTTGATGAGTATAATATAGAGAAGGTGAAGGCTTTTCCAGCCCATGAATATGGCTTTTTAAATTCTTTCTCTCCAAAATGTTATTACATGTTTTTATATAGATATGTTATATAAGCATGTAATATTGAAATTTATGTATGTATGGGAATGCATGAATGTATTTGTTATGTATTTCTAAGAGTTAATTTAGAATTACAGAGATGGATTCAGAAAGAAAAAAATTGCAATATAACGTGTATTTTAATGGATTAGAGGCAAAAATCCCCTCGTATTCTAACTTATCTGATTATAAGTGGGCCTCAAACTAACAATCCTGCGGTTTCAGTTTCCTGAGTGATGGGATTACACAACCTGATATTTAAATACAGAAATGCCACAAGGAAAACCACAACAAAACATGGCTGAATTCCTATATAAACTTCCAGCAGTAAGCCTTTTCTAATTGTTGCTTAATATCCAGAAACTGTAAAGCACACTGGTTACTAAGAAGAACAGTTATGTGGCAAAAGGTAGTAGCAGGCTGGATCTAGATAGCCAAGGATATATGCATCCAGATTTGGTGACAAATGCTTTTTTAGTGATATGGCAGTTGATGGCCTTAACAAGGGACATTTGGGCTGGAGAGATGGCTCAGTGGTTAAGAGCAGTAACTGCTCTTCCAGAGGTCCTGAGTTCAGTTCCCAGCAACCACATGGTGGCTCACAACCATCTGCAATGGGATCTGATTCCCTCTTCTGGTGTGTCTGAAGACAGCGACAGTGTATTCATAGACATAAAATAAATAAATAAGTGAAAGAAAGGGCATTTGGGGTGCCTGTGAGAGGTAGAAGTTTGACTATACATCTTTGAGGATGAATGGGAAGTCGGGAAGAAGAGACAGGGTGCCCTGCCACCACCATAGGTCGAAGGGAGAAGGAGACCTGGTTAGACTGGGGGATTGAGTGAAGGGTGGGCTCTGAGGACACAGCTCACACAGGTACAGCTTCTGGTCAGTGTGGGACAGACATGTTCCTACCTTTGCAGGATTTTGAGAAATTACACATATTATCCAGGTAATTACTAAGAACGCCATGAACATTAGCAGCATTTTCTGACACACTATATTTGAGAACATGATCCGTGTCCTAGGAAAGAGCACAAGAGAAGGCACCAGGTGAGGAGGGAGAGCCCCAGCACGTACTGTTTCACGGGAACTTGTGATTTGCCTTGAGACTAGATCATCTTCCCTGACGCCTTCTATTTTCCTTGTCTTAGTGAACAACCCCTTTGCTTCCATGTTTACCATTTGTTATTCAGGCTTTGGTCTGAAGGCTCTCTTCCTCACCCTCAACCCTGAAATGGCAGTCAGATGCCTCCCCTCCCCCCATGTTCTCTCCCTGTATTTGTTTCCTATAGCGACACCCCACTGTCACTCACCACAATCCCAGTGAGAAGCAGAAAAGTTAATTAGCCAGCAGATTTCTTTTTGGGGTGGGGGAAGACAGAAGATGCTGACGAGACCTAAGCATATGCTTATGTTACTAAAATAATCTATAAAATACCTTTAAACAAAGTTGATTCCGTAGCAACTCTTGTTTTGCTGAACGCCAAGTATGAATCTTGAAGTGGAGATTCTTTTGGGGGGTAGAGTCTAAATTACTCTGCATAAAAGACAAATTTAACAATGTTATGTGAAGAAAGGGGAAGAGAAGTGGCCGGAGGAGGTGCTGGGTGGGGAGGAGGGGGACAGAAGCAAAGAGAAGTAAGATGACAGCTGGTTGCTCCTCTGAGTCACGCCCATTTCAAGGCGTTCGTGGAGAACAGAAATGATACTCACCAGATGCTGTGTGTAGAGACCCACTCTGTTTTTTTGTTTTTGTTTTTGTTTTTTTTTTTGTATTTTTTTAAAAAATCAAAACTACAGTGAATTTTAGGCTGTCTGAAAAGTTTCTGCATGGGTGAATTAACTTAATAGGTTCTAAAAGGATTCTGTTTGCATCTTATTGGTACAGAGCAAAACCAAGTAACTCTCATGCAGAAAGCCAAACATAACTGACCGGGAAGAAATGAATATATTCTAAAGAGACACTTTAGCTATCAGACTATTAAAGCAACAGACCTTAAGAAATTGGAATTCAGCGGGGCAGTGGTGGCGCACGCCTTTAATCCTAGCACTCGGGAGGCAGAGACAGGCGGATTTCTGAGTTCGAGGCCAGCCTGGTCTACAGAGTGAGTTCCAGGACAGCCAGGGCTACACAGAGAAACCCTGTCTCGAAAAACCAAAAAAAAAAAGAAATTGGAATTACCCCAAGAATCTCATGCTGGAAGAAGAAAAGCCCGGGACAGCATGAGCAGAGAACTGTTCTCTCTAATAAAGACGTTTACCACCTAACACTGAGCGCTGAGGGTCAACAATGGCAATGCCACACCTCATTGGGACTGCTTAGGAATGCATTTCCACGATGTTGTTTAAACTTTCGTCTCCTTTCAGAACCTGAAGATAGACTTCAGTGCAGTCGCTGGATGTCTTTGTCCCTCTTAATGTGTTTGCATCAAATACATCTCCTTGGATGCCGGGTGCTACTCATTTGCCTTTTTAAATTGAATTCTCAAGGATGGGTGGCTGAACTTGAATTCTTGGGATATAGACTTTGACCCCCAACTTCAGTATCAGATTCTAGCAGGAAAAGTCACCCTAGAGCTAGTTAACTGTTTTAAGTGAGATACAATGGCCGGTTGCAGTTAATACTAAATCACTGTCTAATGACCGAGCTGTGACTTTCCAATTATGGAAACATGGTGCTTAGGGAACTTCTAGAAGGACAGAATTCTGTGTCCGATGACAGAGATGAAGTGAATGAAATTGGGAGAAAAGACATCATGGCCGACATAGTCTGCGGCACTCACCATACTGTGCATCCAATACCAAATGACTTCCTGAGAACCAGAACCTGTCAATGAGTGAAGCGTTGGAACCATGCCTGTCTCAGCATTGTATATCTTGTGCCCCTGTGTCACTGACAAGCATAATGCCTGTGGAATGAGTAATTGTCAAAAAAAAAAAAAAAAGCATAATCTGTGCTTTCAAACCAACTTCCATTTCTACCCACTTAGGTTTCATATTTTCTAGTAACATCAAGTAGCATGTCTAGTAAGGTAACATGTCAGTCAAAGGCCTCCCCACCCTAAGACTCACCCAGTCTTTCTAACTTTTAGGTGAAGTTCATAATGCATGAGTTACCCTACCTATTCCGACTCATGCTCTTCGACCTAGAAAGCAGTGTACACAGACAGAATTTTACCAATCCTGAAAAAAATTTTGCAGTTTTGACTCTTAGATTTCATTAAATGTATATTTATTCTGTTTATTGATGAGTGTAAAAATACTGAATACTTATCTGTATGTTTCCAGAAGATGAGGAAAGTCAACAGAGTGGGTAAAGTAACTGTTTGGGAAGGTTGGGATACAGGAGCATGACCTCACATATGACATCACGCATGACGTCACAGTCATGTCAACCCTGGAATAGGCCTTAATTTTCCTTATTTTCCCATCTTTGCCCGTGCCCTCTCACCTCTATCCCTCACAGGATGGACACCTTTTAGTACTCACCATGCTCTCTGCTAAATCTGAAAACCTTTGTTGTTTAATCTTGAGTGTGAACACTGGGTTTTCTAGACTCTGAGCCCCCTTAGTCTAATATGCATACTTTGTCATGCTACATGGCACAGGGCACCCCATCTCCCTTTGTGCTGTTCCTCAAGTAGGCTGACGGAAATTCTAGAGCAGATTCCCTCACGTAAGAGAAGTAACTGCAGGGCATAGTTCTTCTCCGTAGGTTTAGAGCCAAGGGATGACTCACCTAGAGCCTACACAGCTCTGCCTCCCCAAATGCCCTCAGGCGGTCTCCACTGGCATTACTCAAGGGTAGAGGTGTACTCACTCTGCCTCATGATAGCCAATAAGCAACATTGTGCACATTTCTTCCTGGCTGAAACTAACTGGCCACTGTGGATACATTTACATCATAGAAATAAGCAAAGGCTGCAAGCAGAGTTGCTTCTGGGAGAACAGAGCTGAATTTACACCGCTCATAGGAATCTCCAAAGTCAGCCTGTTCAATTCCCCTTTGTCACCACTGTGGATTCTTCTCCCTGTCTTTGTGAACCATGTCCCCTAACAGAAACTTGGATTTTCTTCTTGACTCCTGGCTCCTAAAGTCTAATCATCCTCAGTCACTAGGTACCCATGTACAGACTGGAGATCCTGTCCCTACCATCACTAGTGACATAAACTTGTGTCTGGAAGTGTGCCATCCCAGTTACACTACACTTCCTGGCCTCTATGGTGTTTAGGCACAGCCATAATATTCATTTTCTGCAGTGGATATAATTCAGGTTATATGAATTATGTGACTTGTCTCTTCCAGTCTCTTTCCTTTTTTCTTTTCTTTTCTTTAACCCGTGGCTTACTAGCTTCACCAACAGCTTTGTTTTGATCATACAATATGATGAGAATATCCAGGTCCTAAGATTTATTTGTCCTGAAACAGGTCCATCTTTGGCTATCTAATGCAGCCTAAAGACTTTTTTCCTAAATGACATTTTCAAACATATAAAATAAAATATAGAGAATGATAACTCAATTACATTGAAGCACAATAATCAATAAATAACCTAATTTCTTATTTAGTCATATATAAGTTTTTCATCAGCACACCAAATAACAAGCAGGGAGGTATTATATATTTATAAAAATTTTAAAGCATTTACAAGTATGGGTGGCATTTCAAGTCTCTTTTTTATCTTATTTAATTTATTTTTTAATCTGTATGTGTATGGGTGTTTTGCCTGTGTGGATGTCAGTGTACCACATGTGTGCAATGCCTCAGGAGACCAGCAAAAGGTATTAAGGCCTCAGAAACTTGGGTTACTGACAGTTGTGAGACACTGTGTGAGTGCTGGAAATCAAACCTGCGTCCTCCGGAAGAGTTGTCAGTGCTCTTAACTGCTATTTTTCCAGTCCCTCAAGTCTTCTTAATAACCACACTGTGGCATGAAACCACCATGATTTTTACATTGTATATGGAGCCACAGTTACTGAAAAAACTGCTTTGATTGTGTAACAGAGATCCAGACCTTAGTGCAACTGACTCCATGATGGAGTCCTGTGTAATTGGGCCCCCTAGTTGCCAGGAACAAGGGAGTTTTCATTGCAAATGTTGGGTTTGTAAAACTGAGGCTTTCTGAAAAATGTATTAGGAAAGATTCTGGCCTTCGGGAAATAGGAAAATCCTGGGGAATCAGTCTCTATGCCACAGGAAGGGACCCTGGAACAGACGTAATCATTCCCAGTCAGAAATTGACCATGATTGCTGTTATGCTTAGACACCTGGTCCCCATACTAAGAAGTAACTTCTTATAAGTACTTCTTATAGGGATAAGAAGTAACCAGACACTAGCCTGGTCTACAGAATGAGTTCCAGGACAGCCAGGGCTACACAGAGAAACCCTGTCTTGAAAAACAAAAACAAAAACAAAACAAACAAACAAAAAAAAGTAACCAGACAGCCAGGGCATTGACTAACAAAACTCACTGCGACTGGGGCAAGCCCAAATTAGTGTTAGAGGAACCTTAGCAGTTTCCTGTATTCTAATGCCTGCTTTTCTGCCTTATGGGTCAATTAATCTGGATAACAGCAGTGATACTGAGCTTCTGAGACTACTTGGTGGGCGTGTACTAACGGTTTGACTAAATGTGCCTCTTCGGATGCTTTCAAAGTTTCCATTTATGAATGAAAACAAGTTAGATTTCCTTACCAAAAAATGACTCTACAACATTGAAAAGGCTTAGAGTCACTTCTCATAAGATAAAGAAACTATGTATGGCTCGGGGAAAAACCTATTTCTATGCTAATTCATCAGGAATAATAAAAAAGAAAAATTTTGCCATGGTTGGAGTGATGGTTTGTATATACTTGGCCCAGGGAGTAGCACTATTTGGAGGTGTGGCCTTGTCTGAGTAGGTTTGTCACTGTGGGTGTGGGTTATAAGACCCTCACCCTAGCTGCCTGGAAGTCAGTGTTCTGCTAGCAGCCTTCAGATGAAGATGTAGAACTCTCAGCTCCTCCTGTACCATGCCTGCCTGGATGCGGCCATGCTCCTATCTTGCTGATAGTGGAATGAACTTCTGTAAGCCAGCCCCAAATATATGTTGTCCTTTGTAAGACTTGCCTTTGTTATGGTATCTGCTTACAGCAGTAAAACCCTAACTAATACAGTTGGGGGGGGAAAACCCTCAAAAAGAAAGATACAAAGACATCAATCAGATAATTGGTACCAGTCTGTTCTCTTAGTCTCTGGCTAACTAGTTTGTTAACAATACTGTCTGGGCCTTTAATTCTCATTTGATTGGATTAAGAAATGAGGCCTGCATCTTAAACTAAAACAGGATGAGTCCATGATTTGACTCATTCACTAAGACCAGTGAAGAACGTAAAGGGGCCCCAGACCTTAGCACAACTGACTCAGTAATGGAAGTGCCAATCAGGCCACAAAATTTAGCACTTAGTCTGCACCACCTGCCAAAACTAAAACAGAAAAAAACCCCTAACCCATCAAAGACCTTAGTTATGGGAAAGTCCCTAAATATACTAACCTTGCTTTTCAGCCTCTGTAGTTCTGCATTTGATGGATTGTTCTTGTTAATTGAAGTATGCCAACCCAGAACATGGTTTTTGTGTTTAAAAGCTCACCCTGAGAAAGGCTTAGTGCAACACTGGTATCCCAAACACCCATTGTAGCTGCTAGTTGGCTACTAAAGACAATCTACTGGCTTAAGCCAGTGTCTGAGCAGGCTTCTCTGGCAGATACCCCACAATGGGATTGTTACTGGTATTCACAATCGGAGACCTTCTTCGGTGTCACTTAGGAGGGGAGTGAAAAGAGAGCTTCTCTCTATCAGCCTATTTCAGGGGAAGGTCCATCACTCCACAAACTCTCGAGGGGAGAACATAGGTGGATAGGAACAAGAGAGAGAAATGAAGTCCCATTGCATTTTCTTGTTTCAGTTGCTGCTCTTTGGTTTCCCATTTCCTCATGCTACACCAGGCTGTTTGCCTCTAAGGAAAGTCGGTGTCTTTGTTCTTTACGTTCCTTTTCCTGTCATTACTACTGCTGCCCAGGGAAGAGGTATTTTCAACTTATCGCTTACAAATTGCTTTGGTTTTAAAAAAAATTGTAACATTTTAGTAAGGTGTAATTTGCATATCATAAGCATACGTGCATTTAAATACACAGTTCTAATAATGTTGAGAAATGCTTTCCTCTGTGTTGCGACTGCACCCGATATTGAGCATGTTTTCATTACCCCTAGTGATAGAAAGTCTTTATTATTACCCATAAACTTATCCCGTTTCCCAGGAGACTACGGCCCTCCCTTCTGCCTACTGTGTGTCTGGTCCCAGAAGAACACTGAACTCAGTTTTGACTTTTAACATTGATTTGACTTTTTGTGGGTTTCATATAAATGGAATTGTATGTATACTTACAATAATGCACATCACATATTCACTTGTGTTTTTTCTTTTTTGAGATTTATTTATTTTTATTTTACTTGGGTGGGTCCTTGCATGTAGGTCTGTCTACCATGTGTTTGCAGTGCCCAGAGAGCCCAGAGGAGGAGGAGGAGGCCCTGGATCCTCTGGAATTGGAGTTACAGATAGCCATTGTGTGTGTTCTGGAAGAGCTGTCAGTGCTCTTAACTGCTAATCCATCTCTCCAGTCCCTTTTTGTTTGTATTTTGATACAAACAGTCTCAAAACAGTTGTGGTTAGCATGGAACTTGCTATGTAGACCAGGCTGGCTTCAAATCCACAAAGATCCATCTGCCTCTGTCTCCTGAGTGCTGGGATTAAGACTGTGTGTCCCAAACCCAGCCTATGACATACTCTTCAGTGAAATGCTTGTGAAGATCTATCACTGTTGTGGAATTTGTCAGTTCTGTGATCCTTCTCGTTATTGAATGAGACTCCATTTTATGTATACATTCTACAAGTAAGCGTGTGTGTGCGTGTGCGTGTGCGTGTACGTACATGCGCACACACACACCACTGTGCCTGTGGAGGTCAGAAGACAGTTTGCAGGAGTCGGTTCTCTCCTTCTAATGTGGGTTCTAGAAATGAACCCAGGTCATCGCTTGGTGGCAAGCGACTTTACTTCTTGAGCCATCTCTTTAGTTATGTATTATTTTAGTTTCTAAAATAAATTTACACTTAAATATTCCCTAAGAAGTGAAGGAGCTTATAAAATTATACTCCATTGTTATTGAACTGGAGTTGGAAGAGGTGAGTCCGGTCTCAAAATGGAGGGCCATGATCCAAAGGAACCAGAACAGCTGAGGAAGCTGTTTATTGGTGGTCTGAGCTTGGAAACCACAGATGATAGCTTAAGAGAACATTTTGAGAAATGGGGCACACTTACAGACTGTGTGGTAATGAGAGATCCTCAAAATAGAGGCTTTGGTTTTGTGACCTACTCTTGTGTTGAAGAGGTGGATGCTATAATGTGTACTCGGCCACACAAGGTTGATGGACGTGTGGTGGAGCCAAAGAGCTGTTTCTAGAGAGGATTCTGGAAAGCCTGGTGCCCATTTAACCGTGAAGAAAATTTTTGGTCGTATTAAAGAGGATATGGAAGAATATAATCTGAGAGACTACTTTGAAAAGTATGGCAAGATCGAAACCATAGAAGTTATGGAAGACAGGCAGAGTGGGAAAAAGAGAGGATTTGCTTTTGTAACCTTTGGTGATGACACAGTTGATAAAATTGTTGTTCAGAAATGCCACACTATCAATGGGCATAATTGTGAAGTGAAAAAGGCCCTTTCTAAACAAGAGATGCAGTCTGCTGGCTCACAGAGAGGCCGCGGAGGTGGATCTGGCAACTTTATGAGTCGTGGAGGAAGCTTTGGAGGTGGTGGAGGAAACTTTGGTCATGGAGGAAACTTTGGTGGAAGAGGAGGCTATGGTGGTGGAGGTGGTGGCAGCAGAGGTGGTTATGGAAGTGGTGATGGCGGATATAATGGATTTGGAGGTGATGGTGGAAGCTGAGGTGGTGGTCCTGGTTACAGGAGTAGAGGAGGCTATGGAGGTGGTGGACCGGGATATGAAAGCCAAGGTGGTAGATGTGGTGGAGGAGGAGGAGGATATGATGGGTACAGGGAAGGAGGAAATTTTGGTGGAGGTAACTATGGTGGTGGTGGGAACCATAATGACTTTGGAAATTATAGTGGACAGCAACAGTCAAATTAAGGACCTTCACATGAAGGGGGCAGTTCTGGTGGCAGAAGCTCAGGCAGTCTCTATGGTGGTGGCTATGGATCTGGAGGTGGAAGTGGTGGATATGGTAGCATAAGGTTTTAAAATAAAACAGAAATGGCTACAGCTCTTAGCAGGAGAGAGCAGGAGTTGTCAGGAAAGCTGTGGGTGACTTTGAGACAGTCGTCCCAAGTGCACTAGAGGAACTGTAAACATCTGCCACAGAAGGGACGACGATCCACAGTCAGAAAAGTGACTGCAGCTTACACAGGAGACCCTCCTTGTTCAGGACGGTCACAGCCACAGTGTGCAAACAGCGCAGCTGTTGATTAATGCAATGTAGTGTCAATGAGATGTACATTCCTGAGGTCTTTTATCTGCTGTAGCTTTGTCTTTTCTCTTTCTTTTCATTACATCAGGTATATTGCCCTGTAATTTGTGGTAGTAGTACCAGGAATAAAAAATTAAGGAATTTTTAACTTTTCAGTATTTGTGTAGTTCAGTTTTTCTACATTTCAGTACAGAAACTTTAACAAATGCAGTTTCGAAGGTGTTTCCTTGTGAGTTAACAAGTAAAGAAGATCATTGTTAATCACTATTTTGTATGAATTCTGCTAAAGTTAACTGTAAAGAAACACCTACTGACACAATCAATAGGACAAAACGGCAACCAACCGATTGGGAAAAGATCTTTAACAATCCTATGTCTGATAGAGGGCTAATATCCAATATATACAAAGAACTCAAGAAGTTAGACTCCAGAGAACCAAATAACCCTATCAAAAAATGGGGAACAGAGCTAACCAGAGAATTGTCAACTGAGGAAATTCGCAGGGCTGAGAAGCACCTAAAGAAATGCTCAA
>CM052706.1:69216609-69245596 GCA_028551405.1 Uromys caudimaculatus
TGGATGGAACTTGAAAATATCATCCTGAGCGAGGTAACTCAGCCACAAAAGAAGGAACATGGTATGTACTCACTGATAAGCGGATATTAGCGCAAAAGTTCAGAATCCTCAAGTTTCACTTAACAGTAACCGCTGGACTGAGAGTAAGGTCCCAGATGGAGGAGTTGGAGAAAGGTCTGAAGGAACTGAGGGAATCTGCAGCCCCATGGAGGGAAGAAGAGCGTCAATGGGCCTGACCCCCCCCCCCCCCAGTCGTCCTGGAGTTTGAACCACCAACCAAAGAATACACATCTATGGACCCATGGTTCAGACCACATATGTGGCAGAAGATGGCCTCATTGGCCATCAGGGAGAGAGGAAAGGCCCTTGGGCCTGAGGGCGTTAGAGGGCCCAGTAAAGCGGAATGTCAAGGTGGGAATATGGGAATGGGTGGGCAGGTGGGTGGGAGGTGGAATTCCCCCATAGAGGTGGGGATGGGGAGGGGATAGGGGGTTTCCAAAGAGGAGACCCAGAAAAGGGGAAACATTGGAAATGTAAATAAAGTATCAAAAATAAAAAAAAAAGTGATACAAGCAAAAAAAAAAATTCTTGTGGCTAATATATCGAAATGCTAATGATTTATTTTCTAGAGCATTTTACAGCAGCACGCATCAGATCAGAGACAATTGTAATGGTGTCTAGCACATAGTATTTGCTCTCTTTCAGTGGTTTCTATTTGAGGAAGTTTTCATCTAAAAAAAAGTTTCCTGTTTTAACAGTGAGCTACTTTGAAAGGACTTTTCTGCTTTTATCAGGGTAGCTGCATAATTTTTTAAAATGCATTTTCAAGTGCGACAGTTTACACTAATGTATTTTCTAAATTCAAAGCATATGACCACTGCTGGTGAAATTCAGCCAGGTTATAACAAATCTCAATTTCAGTATGACCCTATTGTTGGTGAGAGTACAAATTACCGCAGTTAATTTAAGGCACTGTCTGGCTTGCTTGCTGTTTACCTGGCCCTTAGTTCTACTCTGTGTGTAGATCATAAAAGATCTATCACTCAGGCCTAC
The DNA here is from genome assembly GCA_028551405.1 of Uromys caudimaculatus. NCBI lineage: Eukaryota > Metazoa > Chordata > Mammalia > Rodentia > Muridae > Uromys > Uromys caudimaculatus. The sequence goes on from CM052706.1 coordinate 69,217,663, forward strand.
ACAAAAAAATCCACGACGAAATTTTGGTAGACTATGTAATTCTGTATGTGAGTGACATGGATTTTTACTATGTATTATAAAAAATAGTTAAGAAAATCTCCCGGAAGACTTAAACCCAGGATTCAGAAGCAACTCCATAGGCTCACGTCAAGGGGAAGCCCTCCATGAAGCAGCGCTAGGATGAAGGTAAACCTCTTCTATACATTCCATGTATATTAAACATACTCACAAAGCACACATCTAAAGACGAACTTTAGAAAGACGACTCTGCTTTTCTGACTGAAGAAAACAACCTTCTACAGAATGGCATCAGTCCAACCAAACTTGATAATCACGCAGTCCTCAAAGCAGGAGGGCTCCCTCCCTCTAGAAAGCTTTCCAGAGTCAGTCTAGAGCACACTGATATTTCTCACAGTCCAAGGACCCACGGCATATTCATATACCCCCATCCAGATAATACCACATGTGAAAAGCCAAGCTAAGTAGTGTGATCAGCTGCAAAGAAACAATGCTGATATTTGTTGTGAGGACTTCCCTAGGTGAATGTGACCAAGGTCTGTTTCCCCCCAGACTGGAGACCAATCTAAAGGCGCAATCCCTCCCAAGTCTAAGGTGAACTGAGCCTACTGGGGTTACTTACAGGAAGGAACACTCTTGTCTCCTGTAGCAAGGGCAGCCACATCAAGGAAACTTGCAGCAGTGTGGAGCCGTGAGTCGTGACTCACAGAGCCTGAGGCTGGCCCTGGAGCTCTCTGGCCCAATCTGCATGCAGTTCCAGCAGAGTGACAAGTTTATCACTTTTAGAACAAAGGTTGAGAGGAGGCTTGTAATCTTGCTGCTTCTGAGACTCTAGAACAGTTTTAGATTCTGGTCCTGAGTTTTAGGAACCTCTTCTTCTGGGAATTTAAAGAAAACAGATACATGATACTTTGTAGCAAGGGGGGAAAAACAACCCAAAAACAAAGAACAAAAAACCAAAAGCCCCCCAAAACGAATGTTGTAGAGAAAACAATGTACTGAATGAATCCCTGGGAGGGAATAGCAAATAAAGGTCTTTCAACTTACCTTCTTCCTTTTCACCCGGGACAGCCTTTTTTCCCACTTGGTGCTCTAGTGGCCTCGACATGTGTTATATATCCTCCTCCCTCGCCCTATTTCAGCTTTCAAAATTAATGTAGTTAACAACGAGAGAGCTTGGTATTTGGCAATGTGGAAAAAGTTTATGCAATAACAGGGAATGGAAAACAAGGATGGGTCAAAGGAGAGTGAGGGAAAGTGGAAGAGAGGGGGAGGGGGGAAGGAGAGTGAGGGAAAGAGGAAGGAGGGAGGGGGGAAGGAGGGAGAGTGAGGGAAAGAGGAAGAGGAGGGGTAGAGGGAGGGAGGGGAGGCACGAGGAGGGAAAGGAAGGAGATCATTCAGAACTGGAGTTACAGGCAGTTGTGAGAGGCCTGGTGTGGGGGTTGGAAGCTGAACTAGGTCTTCTGCAAGAACAGATAGTACTGTTAACTGCTGAGCTCTCTCTCTAGACCTCACAATATCTCTAAAGATTAGAACCGTATGTAGAACATGTTAGGGCCTCAATAAGTACTGTTGACACCGTCCTCCTCCCAGGGCACACTAGGTAGTGGACTATGAACTATGATTCCCTGGCAGATATACAAAGAATGTATTATATCCTACCCTTAATCCTTAATATAAGATACAGAGATTTAAGGTTTTCTCTTGCACTTGTTTTCTCTCAAGTGCAGCGAGAGTCAGTCAAGGTCGGACAGTTGGTGAGGTTCAGTGAATAGGTGCATAGTTAATTATAGTCCTGAAGGACTTGATGCAAATCTCATTGCCTCATCCAACTGTTCAAATGAATACTTAATACGTAGATGGTGGTAATCAATGCTGTTGATCGGAAGTAACCAAAATAGCTTTCAACGTGTACCAAGGTATAGAACTACTTTTTCAAACCAAGGCTCACCCAGAAGAACAGCACACACACACAGGTAAAACTGCCTGATACTTTGGTCGAAGAGGCACAGTGGAACCTGTTCTCAGTCTACCAGCACCACCTCCTGTCCCCTGTAGTGTCCTAAGGACCAACTACAACTACATAGAACAAAGTTTTGTGATTACAAATCTTAGACTAATTCCTTCATTTGGAAAACCAAGGCCAAGGGAGGTGACCTGACTTATCTGGAGTCTTAAAATTAAGGCTTGTAACCGGGCCAGTCTTTGAACTCTATGCCAGTGTGTTTCATTCTGTTACCCTTGTTCCTGGACAGTGAGACTATAGATTCAACTGGAATCTCATGGAGAGAATTCTTATGAGAAAGTAGAGTCAGGGCTTTGAGAGGCTGGAGCCTCATTTAGTATCCTGCTATTCTATGACTGTGTGTGATAACCTAGCATATAAAAATCACCTGGAACTGGTAGTGGTAGAAAAAGAAACGAGACTCTTTATCCAAAGAGTTCTTCTATAAGTCCTTCACCAAGGTGATATGGCATCTTAATATAACCCTGGATGGCAAGCAAAGTGATTTAATTTAAAGTTTTATGTGTATTGAGGTTTTGTCTGCATTTATGTCTGTGCATCTTGTGTGTGCCTGGTGCCTGGGGAAGCCAGAAGAGATTATCAGGCACCCTGTGTAATAGAAACTTTTATTCTCCTGAGGTAATTGTTGTCTCAGAGGCTTGCTGCCTCCATCTGCTAACCTAGGCCTGATCCTGGAAGCTTCTAGCCTTCGTAAATCTTATCTAGGCCTAGAATGTTTTCATCCTATAGGCTTACTGCTGAATAAGCTCACCCCTTCCTAGCTTTCTGAACTCTTATTGGCTGGTCAACTCAGTTGTTCTGGTTCAAACTCCTCTCCACAATAACTGATTCAATCTGGCTTCTCTCTCAGCCTCTCCTGAACTGCTCTGCTTGGCTTCATACTAACTTTGGCAATGCGTTCTAATCTTCTGGCTCCTTCTCATTTTCTGGCTCACCTGTGTCTAGCTTGTTCTCTCTGTAACTTGTCTCAGCACAACTGTCTTGGTAAAGCTGTCTTCTTCTCTCTCTGCCTCTGCACTGCTCTCTTAAGTAGCTACCATTTCCTCTCTCTTCCTGCAAGGTTGAACATATCCTATTCTGTCAAATCTTTCTCTGATTCATCACTTTGTCTGCCACTCAATTAAACATCACTTTCAAACATGGCTGCTTCCTCTACAAACTAACTTTGCCTTCCTTGTTTGGGATTAAAGGTGTGTACTAAGGGCACATCTGTGTTCTAGTCAGAGAGATTACAGGTGTGTAGTAAGGTCTGAGCCATACCACTAGAAACAGGTTTTTTTTTTTTTCTCTCCAGTAACTAACATACTCTTGCAATCCACAGTGTGATCAAATATCTTGCAACAGCCCTGGGAAGTGAACTGCTATGTGTGTGTTCTGGGAGTCAATCCTGGGTCCTCTGGGAGAGCAACAGGTAACCTCTGGGCCATCTCTTTAACCACCTTTCTTCATTTTAAAAGGTATTGTTTAGGGTCAGTGAGCCTGATAACCCGAGTTCAATTATTGGGACCAATATGGTGGAAGGAAAGAACTGACCTCTAAATATTGTTTTCTGACTCCCACATGGACACTGTGGCATATATCTCCTCTCCAAATAAATAAAGATAATATAGAAATGCAAAAAATATAGCCAGGCAGTAGAGGTGCACACCTTTAATCCCAGTACTTGGGAGCCAGAGGCAGGCAGATCATTGCGTACAAGGCCAGCCTGCTTCTACAGAGTGAGTTCTGGGACAGTCAGGGCTACACAGAGAAACCCTGTCTTGGAAAACAAACAACAAACACAAAAAGGAAATATAAAGAATATAATTTATAATATATTTATGAAAACCAAGCTATAATTTTTTATTTAGTATATAAAAGTAAAATCACTAAAATATTTTGCATTATTAATTCTTATTTTAATATGTTTTTCATTTAAAAAAATTTATTTGTTCTAAAATTAGTGTACAAAATATCAGGTTTCATCACGGTGTTTTGGGGCATATTTTGTTTTGTTTTATCCAAAATATTATATCCAAAAAAGCTGGAAAATCTAGAAGAAATATAAATTTCTAAATGCATTTGGCCTATCAAAGTTAAATCTAGAAAATAGAAACAATTTAAACAGATTTGTAGTAAGCAATGAGATTGAAGCAGTTATTAAAAGTCTCTCTCCATAAAAAGCCTAGGCCTGGACAGATTAGGTGCTGAATACTATTAAACTTTTAAAGAAAATCTAATTAAAACACTTCTCAAAACCTTCCACAGATTACAACCAGGAGGAATACTACCCAGGTCATTTTTTTGAAGTCTATATTGGCCTGATGTCAAACTCTGAGACATGACCAAGAAAGAAAGGTACAGATCAATTTTCCTGATGAACATGGATGTAAAAATTATCATCAAAATATTTACAAATTGAATCAAAGACCCTTTAAGAATTTTATCAAAATTACTTCATTGTTCTGAACTCAGCAACAAAGAGAAGGTCTTATGTGCAGGAATCCTAACTTCCAGTTGACAACGAGCAACATGGCTCTAATAAAAAAATGTGGACCTTTTGTTGATTCTTTTGAGCTTCAATTTTAAGCAGAAGGCCAGTGTATGAATGTCTTGTTAGGCTGAACCGGGTGGACCATATGGACCCTACATAACATAGATTATGTCCTTGGATTAACTGGGACATCCTGGCACTTGGCACGGCTGCAGGATTCACTGTATCTTTTAAGTTCAAGGGATGACTTTCAAAGTTATGTGTTTGCTAGCAAATATAGTTTAAGAATATATTAATTTGACTTCTAACTACATCCTCTGGTGGATGGACATTGTTTATGCCATATGCAATTGTCATATCCCAGGCATCAATGACACCCACATTGAGATCCTGGAAAATATCCTTTAAGGCAAGATACTGGGTGTAACCATGGAAGTCACTAAACCTCTCCACATCGCTATTCAGCTCCCTGATGTTTTCTGTTTTGAGGACCACCATAGTGTCCGGGCTTCTCAGGAGAAGACGCTGAAGAGCTTTGTGAACATTGAGGGTCCTTCGGATAAAAACATCAATGGGAAAAGGTCTGAAATGCTGGCCCAGAGAAATGACGATGACCGTGTTTTTCTCTCCTCCAGTTCTGTCAATTATCCGTGCAATGTTCTCTATTTCTTTGACCGAGTAGACCAATGACCCGATAAGAGGGTAACCATGTTTTTGCCACTGGATGTTGATTTTCTCGTCCAAGTCCACAACAAGTTGGTGTTGCAGTTTCCCAGTCTCATGCAGGTCCACGGACCTCAGCGCTGACAGCAAACAGGCAATCCCAAAACAAAAGGAGAACATAGTTACAAAGATCAATTAGCCACAAACACAGAAAAGAGCTGGTGTTTCCAGTCCTATAAAGTCCTATCATATCTGACTAAGGAGTGGTTTTGAAAATTACTCTAAGGATTGGAAGTGGTTTATGATGAGGTACATGGCCCTCCTTCAGTCATTCAGATTGAATTCTATGGGGAACGGCTTTGGCATTTAATTCTGCTTCCCTAGAAGAGGATGTGAACATTGTATACCTACTGTGCTGTGGAAGACTTGCTAACTCTGCACTGACCTTATCTGAGGATGGCTAGGGAGGGCTATCCATGTTGTGTGCAACACCAATCTAAGTCAGCCTTTGTAACGACTCTAGGGTCTAAGACTGTACTCTATGTTCTTCTATAGGAACTATGAATGGCATAGCACCAAGCATCTCATTTACACGAGTGACAGTAATGCAATCCCTCATTTGTGATACCCTTACAAAGCATTTGGGTAGACTGATGCAGTCATTCGCCACAATGATATTCACACACACACATACACATACATGCACACACACACGTGTGTGCGCACGCGCATATATGTGTATGATGTTGTAGGGAAGAAAGTAAAGATAAGATGTCGAATTACCCAAGATTACAGTTTGGGACTGAACAAGCACTTAAAATCCCCCCTTCAGTTCTTGGGGAAAATAATCCAATTCAGACACCTCTGAAAATAACAAAATAAGCGCAGTGTGAACAGGACAAGACAAAGTCCCACTGTGTTTCACTCTGCCAACCAGAGCCCCGTTGCAACAGCAAGCTGTTCTACTGTACAGCTTCTGAGAAAACATGCAGTTTGTGACCAAGGTGCTGTGTAAGGTGCTATCATAGCAGGGAAAGGCGTGGCTGGAAGTCTTCAGCCAAAGACTCAGGCTGCAAAAGAAACATGCCAGAGACTCGCTGGGGGCAAGTGGTGCAACTACGTGCTTCATTGCTTCCTGCTAACCTCAGTTCTCTTTTCCAAAGTACACTCTGGCTACAGAAGTTAACATTGCATGAAATATACAAGAGATGTCTTCCCACTACAACATGTATACTGAGAAGGAGGACCACTCAAACCTCAGAATGCTCCATTTGCCTAAGGAAAAAAACCTACAGTATCAAACTATGTGATGGTAAAGGTTGTCACTAGAATCTCAATATTGTTGCTGAGAGAAACAAAGTAACGAGGAGCTGATTGTTTATCCACTATCATAGTCTAACATGTCCCTTCTGCTGGGAATACTTTTGTAACTCAGAGTCCAAACCCTTCCAAGTTTTCCATTGAGAGGATCAGTTTATTAAACAAGATGGGCCTTATACCAAGGCCAGTACGGAGACATAGGCTCAACCTTGCATTCAGTGACAAGAACCAGGGCCCAAAGACAGATGGACTGGAAGTGATGATTTAACATGTGGTTTAGCTCAGGTGGGATATGACATTCTGGTAAATCTTGCCTTCGTGACCACAGCACTGAAACTGGGGTTCTTACAGCAAGAGTGTAACTCCAACTCTGTACTAATGTGATCAGAGTTCCTATGGCTGTTGGTGCCTGGTGGTGTCTTAAATACTCTCTGTTACTTTATTTCATTCAAAACAAACACTAGGGGGAATGAACATTGCTCTAGGGAATGGTAGAAACAGTTTGTGAAAACCCCGGTGATTTGTAGTTAACAACTATGATAAAGAAGGGCACTTCCTGTATTTTTTTCCCCCTTGAAATGGAAACATAGTTTCTGAGAGAGACGTGAATAGCTTAGACTGAGACATACTGTTGATTTTGCTTTTGAAGTACTCCATCCACTGGCGGATTGTGGAGTCACCCATTAGATGGATGAATTTTCCTCTCAGGCAGTCTTTCATTTTGATTGGAGCCAGACTACAGGAGGCCGGAGTCCATGTGTTTTTCCAGACATGCCCACTAGGGATTGCAGGTACCATCCCGAGCTTGCATCTCTCCTTCACTGGAACTGCTTCTGCCAAGGAACCAGGAAGATAGGGTCTTCTAAAACTCCAGTCTATTCGCCTGTTTATTAATTGCCTTCCATCTTTTTCAAACAACCCTTTGGATAGGCATGTTGGTGGTGATGACATTAAAAAGCTTATTAAAGTATTTTTATAATGGAGTACTTATTCTCAGTAAAACTTTCCTCTGATGTGTGTCTCCTAATTGATACCTATTAGTGTTTATTATGAAACTACATGGGTTTTTTTTCCCTCTCAGAAAACAAAAGGCCTTATAAAGTCAAAGGTAAGTGTTTGATGGCCTTGTCGTAAGACCGACTTCTTGTCTAGGCGGAGAACACAGAAAGATTATCCTTACTACCATCTTATCCCACTTTGCTTCAGAGATTGTCATATGCTCTCAGTGTCTAGAATGTCATCCTTAAAGTATATATTCTTTGAGATAGGCAGGATGAACTTGGCTTAGAAATTGTCCCTGTGCATTGATAGCAGCTGTGTTCTGGAGAGATATGGTGGTCCAAGAACCACCATATATTCAACTGTAGTCACTGGGGAATGAAGAGACAAGGGGAGGGGCTAGGACGGTGAGGCTGCAGGTTTGGGGTTACAATTATTCATCACTCCAAAAGGCCAAATTAGTATCTTAACAACTTCTCTCTCTCTTTTCCTCTGTACATCTGTCTCTGTGTGTCTTTGAGACAGGGTCTAATGTAGCCTAGGCTTGCTCTCAACTTGCTATGTTAGCCAAGGATGATCTTGAATGCTTCATTGTCCTGCCTCTTCTTCCAGAGTCTGACAATCACAGCTGTGTGTTTATGTGGTGTTGGGGGTCCAGATTTGGGCATTGTGCATGCTGGGTAAACACTACATGTCACTTCTGCAATGAGAAACACACTTTCCTTCAGTGGAAAGGTTGTCTTAGCAATTAGCAAGCTTTTCATGGTGAATCTAGAGAGATAAAGACACTGCTGCCTGAAGTCATTTTAGGTGGGGTTTGTGAGCTGCTCAGGATAAAAACACAATGCAAGAAGAAGTAGCGAATACACATGCGGAAGTTCTTCTTTGTTAAAAAGTAGTCTTCAAAAACTGAGAGAAAAGAATGGTGTAAGTTGGTATTAGGATGGCTGTAGATGTCACATTGGAGACATCGTAAGTAATATCCCTAGGGAGGATTGAAGACAGTAGAGGATAAGGAACTAGGTATAGACTTAGAGAGACCTTCACCCTCTGAAGGTCCCAGTGTTAGATGGGTGGGTGACCTTCGACCCGATGAGTAGATTGCTGACAGGTGGGTGTGGCTGCTAAAGCACCTACATAGGTTCTAGTGATAACATTCATTTATTCACTTATGGTCTTTGTGCCTTGGCCCACCTTACAAGAACTGAGACAGTGACCAAGTCCAACAGAAAGAGAAGGACCTTTAAATAGGTCCAGTGTTAACTATCCCCCGCCAGCACAGAACCACTTACTGTTGCATTTGGAGACACTAATCATATTGGATTTTCCCATAATCTCCACACCTATATTTGACCTTAAAGAGACAAATACAGAAATTAATCTACAGTGGCTTCAACTCAGGCAAAGCTCCAGATCCCAGATCAGCTAATCCTGTGAGTTCTCAGTGAAAATCCAATTTTCCTATCTAGAATTTCAGGCCACTTAGTAAGTTTCCGTTTCATAGTCCATAGGAGACAGGGACCCAGAGTATATATGTAAGGCAGTGTATGGAGACACAGAATGTATTAGAACACACACACACACACACACACACACACACACACACACACACACACACACACACACACACAGATATTTCTCATTCTTATCATTTTTACTCAACCCATGTTTTGGGGTTCATTGATAAGGATTACCTATCCTAAAAGTCTGAGGACTCCCGGAGGATAAACACTAACTCCAAATGAATTCCTTGGTCCCTTCTTAAAGGGCTCTTATAGGATCCTAAGTTAATGTGCTTGGAATACATTCCCTGCAGGCTAAATTACCACTTCCCCCTTAGTAATGTGAAATGATACTTATTTACCTTTCAAAGAGGCTCCTTTCTTGTTGGCTAAGATAGGAAACTTCCTTGTTCTTTGAGCGCATGTGGGTGAGGGCTTCACAGGGCACATCTGGAGGCTTCACACAGTAGAAAGCCTCTTGATCCTGGGCATCCAGATACTGGCACAGCTCCACACTTGAATTTAGAACCAGGGCACATTCCGTGTGGACCTGAGAAGCACCACTGACAAACTGGCCTGAGAAGATGACTCTGTCGTAGCCCTGTTTCCTTGCTCTCCACAGAGCTGACACCCCTTCACTGGGGTGCATGAGCAGGATAGACAGGGAGACTGGGCCCTCCCAGAACAGAGTGAAGCTGACGAGGTAGGTGCCATTGTTGAAGTCTGTCACCTTTCCAGCAGCACCTGCCTTCAGGGCTGGGGAAGACATCCTGGCTCTCAGGAAGTCCCCACCATACCCCTTCCTGTTTCTTAGGCGGTCTCTAGCCTCTACCAGGATGTCCAACTGATCCCCTACACAGTATTCATCTTGAGGGTTGAGGATGGTGGCCGTGCTGTGTGTGGCACTTGTGGTGGTGTTGAGGTGGGTGAAGGGTCTGGGAGGGATCTGTTTGTCTAGTTTCTCTAGGACCTCCCTGATTCTCAGCTCTGTCTCTTTTGGTGAAACTGGTGGGTTCAGAGGCACTGTAGGGCACGAGGACTTCATGACCAAGTTCCAGCGATGGAAGGATGCAGGCAACTTGAACATAGCCCATTGCTGAATGGGCAAGAAATAGAATAGAAAACAAAGAAAAAAGTTGCTATTTAATGTAACAAGTTTTGGTAGGTTAACTAACTTTTGTCTTTTATAGACCAATGTGAGGTATAGACATCACATACCTGATACTTTGTGGTCATATATATTTCACACACAAGCAGCCTTGTTTAAAAACTGTCAGTATTACTGTGCTTTCCAGTAACTTATTTTGGAAAACCCATTCAACCCCAAATAGCTAGAATCATCTCCAAAACAGTGGTGATGTGAGTCAAGAGCTCTTGTCACTCCTAAACAGAACCCGAGTTCAGTTCCCCATGGTTACCAATCACCTGTAACTCTGGCTCCAGGAGATCTGACGCCATCTCTGGTCTCTCTGAGGCCTGCACTCACACAACTGTGAATCTGTTTTACCAACTGACTGTCAGGTGCCTTGAATGGTTGTTGTGAGGATTATGGACTAATACAGTGTGTCAACTTGACACAAACTATAGTTATCAGTGAGGAGGGGGCCTCAGTTGAGAAAATGCCTCCATAAGAGCAGGCTGTACACAAGCCTGTAGGGCATTTTCTTAATGAGTGATTGATGGAGCAGGGCTCAGCCCATGGTGAGTGGGGCCATCCCTGGCCTGGTGATCCTGAGTTCTATAAGAAAGGAAGCTAAGCAAGCCAGGGAAGCAAGCCAGTAAGCAGCACTCCCTTCATGGCCTCTGCATCAGCTCCTGCCTCCAGGTTCCTGCCCTGTTTGAGTTCCGGTCCTGATTCACTTCAGTGATGAACTATGATGTGGAAGTGTAAGCCCAATAAACTCTTTCTTCCTCAACTTACTTTTGGTCATGGTGTTTCGTCACAGCAATAGAAACCCTAACTAGGACATATGGGGACATTAGAAAAGCACTGGGCACATGGCAGATACTTATTGGGACTGTCTCTATTGTTTGAAAAGATATTTAAAAATATTCAAACATGTCAAATGAAGTAATGGCAATGGATCATTGTCATCAATCACTAATTAGAATCTTTGGTAAAGCCAAAGTAGTTTGCATGAGCCCAACTCTTGTTACATAATAATGATAAACTATGAACAAAAATATTTGTAATAAGACAATTCTCTAAGAGCAGTGAGACCTGAAGCTGGAATTGTGAGCTCAGCTTGAGCTGGACAGCAAGAGAAGGGCTAACCTGTACTACAGAGTGAAAGCACATATCAAAAAACAAAACAAAATCCTGCAAATTAACACATAAAAGCCACTAGCTACCACTAACAAAACCTCAACTCCAAAGCTGAGAAGCAACCAATGGAAGAGGGAAATCAAACAACAGCCGCAGCCACAGCTGCAGCAGCAGCCACAACAGCAGCAGCAGCAGCAGCAGCAGCAGCAGCCGCAGCAGCAGCAGCAGCAGCAGCAGCAGCCGCAGCAGCAGCAGCAGCAGCAGCCGCAGCAGCAGCAGCAGCAGCAGCCGCAGCAGCAGCAGCAGCCGCAGCAGCAGCAGCAGCAGCAGCAGCAGCAGCCACAGCAGCAGCAGCAGCAGCAGCAGCAGCAGCAGCCACAGCAGCAGCACACTGAAACATAAGCCTCACAGAAACATAAGCCTGTTAGAAACAGCACATAAATGTTTGAATCGATATTTCAACAGCCTGGTACTGGGGGTGGTGGTGGTGGTAAACATTTGCCATTCACAATTATCCACAGTGTTTAAAAGGCAGGGCCATTTCAGTACATAGAAATGATTCATTTATATTTATATTTATAGTCTCTTCTTCAGATACTTCCTTAAAGCCAGTGCAAACACAGGATGTGGATTGTGTGTAACAGTAACACATTCATATGCAAGCAGCATAGGTCTGTGCAAGCACACACACACACAGACACACACATAGACACACACAGACACACACATAGACACACACACATACACACACATACACACACAGACACACACATACAGACACAGACACACAGACACACACACAGACACACACACAGACACACAGACATAGACACAGACACACACATAGACACACACACACAGACACAGACACGCATGCACACACACACGCATGCGCAAGTGTCTGTCTTACAAAGCTTCCCACCCCTCATAATTTCCTATCTGTGGGAAGTACCCTCTGCCCTGGGTCCCAGCTTACACACGAGGGTTTGTAAGCCCTTATCCTCAGGCACTGCTGTGTTAACCACTGTGAGCTATATCAGTTCCTAGGCACACAATATCATGCAAAACAGAAAAAGAGATCAACTCCTACCTTCACAGGGTTTCTGAAAACTGTAAAAGAGACCCAGAAGATCACTATAAACAGCAGCACCCACAGTGACTTACGATTGGCCATCGTTTTCATGGTTCAAATCCTACAAGACAGTTATAGACGCTTACCACAGAACGAAACAGGAAGTAAATTACACAAAAGTGTAACACACTCATGACCCCCAGTTATTTTGCCCCTTGCTTAAATTATTCTCAAGGTGACATCTTGGCCCTCCAGGCTCACCCCCTCCCTTTTCCCCTCCCCTGCTGCAGTCACTCCATTAGCTATCAGCTTTGAGTCCACCTTCAGCCAAGACACCAAGAAATAGATGTAGGCAGGACACTGTCATCTAGGTGGGTCCTCCAGGCTCTGCAACTTTATGAATTCTTTACAAGTATTGACTCTAAGAACCATGTGAACTTCTAGTAGAAGCTAGTCCACCAGCCTTCATATGATCCCTTTTCCATATTGCCAGTTTTTCTGGCACCTCTCAACCTTAAAAAGAATTACTTTAAAACTCCTATGTATTACCTTCTTTTTAAACATCTTGACGCTTTAGGCAGTCCTCCCCCTGCGCCATCCCCCCCACCCCCCAGTTTATATGGACATTTGTCTTTGATCTGAAACTCTGAGTTTTGTTTTGTTTTGTTTTGTTTTGTTTTGTTTTTCGAGACAGGGTTTCTCTGTGTAGCCCTGGCTGTCCTGGAACTCACTCTGTAGACCAGGCTGGCCTCGAACTCAGAAATCCGCCTGCCTCTGCCTCCCGAGTGCTGGGATTAAAGGCGTGCACCACCACTGCCCGGCCTGAGTTTGTTTCTTTAGGTTAGACAACCCAGGTGGGGATACTGATCAGCATATAGATGGTGGCTGTCAGCCCAGGAATGTAAGAAAAAAACATCATTTTGCTTGAACATCAGCCTTATAAAACTTCCTACTTCTCAAATCTTTCTTCTTAGAAGCACCCTCCACCCTGGATCCCAGTTTACACATCAAGGGATTTAATGCCCAGGAATGGATACTGCCTCTCCCAACCCTAGTGATCTCAGTACCTTTAATGTAAAAGCTCGTTTTGGTCTCATTTCAAGAAACTGGGCGAGCTTCAGGGAGAGCCTGCTTCTGGGGACAGTACAGTGCTACCTGTGTAGCCTTCCTGCACCAAAACATATCACAGGTACAGGCTGCAGGGCATAGGGAATGAGCTCCTTTCCAGTGGGATTCATGCCCTTCGCCCTAAGCAGGAATCTGGTTGACAAAGTGCAGTGACCAAGTCAAACAGAGGCAGAAATGAGGGAGAGAATACCCTGCACAGCACGTGGAATGGACTGAAATATCAGGGGGTTAAGTCTAACAAGCAGACAGTAACTACTACCATGGGAATTGAACCTCTTTCTATCTGAGCATCGCTGTGAAGACCCAGTTACCAAGATTAAAATGCATGCTATCCTGTGAACAGTGCACACTATGCAAAAACAGGAATTGAAGGGGAACCACCTCAAATATAATAGAGAAAAAACAGTAATACCTCAGACCAAGAGGATGGAGTCACATGTTCCAATCTAATTGGATTTGTGTTCTTGTTCTGATAGAGTCCCAGGAAGAGCAGGTGCCTCAGACACATGCATAGCGCCCACAGGAAACAGCAGTTGATCTTGGGGAGGCCTGTTAAATATTTAAACTTGACAATAGCTCTGCCACATTCCCTCAACCTTTGTAGCTCATAACCTTAACTTGATTAAGTGTCCCTTGCCCTAACACAAACATCTTGCTGTTGAACTTTGTCATGGAGCCTCATGGATTTTAGAGATCCCCTAACTTCCTTGCCTCTAGACCCAGCCTGTCAGCTTAAAGGTCAGACACTGATGCTTTGTCTAGATAACCTATGTGCTGCAAACATTGCAAATACACCTACGTCGTCATTGTTTCCTCCATGTAGAAACTGGTTCTGAGGACTGCCTTGCGTGGCAGGTTTTGGATCCCAAATCCTGATACCTGACTGAGATTGGTATCTGAGTGCTTTGTGTGGCTATTCCTGGACCCTACAGGGCTCCTTTCATAAGTCTTGTTTACACGGCCCATTGTACGAGCTTATGTGCGTTTGAACAGGTCACCAACCTTCCCATCTTCTTGCTGTTTTGTTGTTGTTGTTTTACAGTCTCATGTAACCCTGGCTAGCCTCAGATTCCAGATCTTGTTGCTTTACCTGCCTAATCTTAACAACAACAACAAAGCAACAACATAAAAGCCAACAAGCTAGACTCTTTCAGAAAGAAAATGCAGACTTTCAGCATGTAGGTCATGCTCTAGCAAGTGAACTGTAACAATACTTTGTTTCCATAGGATGACTTTTGAACAAACCCTTTTAACCTTATGGAGCTGGGTCTGGATCCCTCAATTGGGCTCTAAAGGAATCTATAAGAAGGGAAAGTATTTGCAATGGTTTTGGTTTAGCTGCTCCTGGGAAGGCAGGTGGCAGCAACTTTCCAAGATCCCAGGCCACTTGAGTCATTACAGATTTAATGGACTTTAGTCATGTAGACACTGGCAATGTGACTTGCCATTAGTTTTATGAGATAGGCATACTAGGTCCTCCTGGTTCCATGATCCAAGAGTAAAGAGAGAGTTTTAATCATTTACCAAAGTCATCCACTGAAGTCCAGTGAACAGGGTGAACCCCAAGGTCTTGTTTTTATGGTCTCTGTTGCTCAGAGCATTTTCTACACTCAAACGTACATGATATGAACAAGTTCAGGTAGCTCTCAGGGACTGTTTATTTATTGCTATTACGTTTAAAAAGGCTCTATCTCTGTATCTTTATGGGTCTATCTTGCCCTAGCATATCCTGTGTTCACCCTCCTGTGATTCCTAGAGGCCATGAAGAAGCTCTTCTGCCTTCATGGTCTGCCTCACACCAGACACAGACGTATGGGTCCAAGTGAGCATGAACCAATGGGCTAAAAGAAACATTTCCTCCTGTAAGTTCTTTGTGTGAAGCATTTTGTCATAGTAGCAACACCCTAGAGTAACTAATATAGAGTTCCAGGGAGAAGAATGTTAACTCTCAAATTCTCAAATATGTGAAGCTCAAAATTACACAAAGCCAGCCCTATATATTCTACACAAAAGTCACCATGTTGTTTGTGATGACGGTTCATCTCCTGTGAAGCTGAGAAATGAAGATGGAAGTCTACATGCCTTTTATTTCAACTCAGTGAACTTAGAAAATTTTCAGAAAGATGCCAGAAGAATGCAGTGGGGGTAAGTCAGGAAAACGATCCTGAAATCCTAATGTTGTGTAAGAAGTAGTATATTATTTTAATGCTCATCAATGAAACAAAGCACTGTACCTGGCTTTTGTCATGTCATGTTCAGCACTACCTCAGCAAATGCAGTCAAGATCCTCCCTGGAGTTACCCAGGAAAAGTCATACCATAGCAGGATTCCTCAGCAAGCTCAGAGTTCCTGCTCGGCTCCCACTTAACACATTTCAGTGAGTCAGATGACATTCAGACTAAGGATACTTTGTTAGGACACCCACTTCAGGGCAGTGCCATAGAAGCTCATGGTGCTGTGGATTTGTGTGGCTCCTCACCTGATGTATTATTGTCAAGCGTCAGGCTTTCCCATCTGTCAAAATATTGAAGGATCAGCTGTGAGTCACATGTTCACTCAAAACAGAAACAAAGACAAAACACACAGATTTTGACCAGTCGCCCTGGAACAGCTCCTGAACATTCCCCAGGTCACTGTTTTGAGGTGGCAGGTGATAGTATTACACCCTGCTCTTTCAGAGGAAATGGCATCTTCTGTAGGGACAGGAATAGAACTGATCTGAACAGAAGCTACCACCAATGTCTACCAGCTGCTGCAGCTGCCATGTGTAAAGCATGCTGTGTTCTTTATGCCTGAGGGCACCTGATGCTTCTGAGACCGGGGCATTCACGACTGTTGATGTACAGATGCTGACTCCCCAGGACTTTGGTTAGCAGCCAAGATTGAGGTGTGTCCGTTGCTCACCATGCATGTGTTCATCGGCTTGTTCCTTTATGCCCCTTCTATCAAAGGAGGCTGAGGATGGAGAGATGGATGACCTTAGCAGTTCTCTATTCTCTTCTGGTAGACTTCAGGATGCCTTTCCAAGCTCAAAGGCAGCTGGTGTCTAGCTGAACTCTTGAGTTTGGAACCAGTTACATCAGCAATACACTTGGGTGTGGATATACAGAACAAACTCTTCTTAATCAATGGAAGCCTGTGCAATGATCAGATTTGCAGCCGCCTTGGACAAATCAGGTTTGTTCAGGAGACAGAATCCCCCCCCCCCCCGTGACTGCCTCCTCCTCTCCCCTGACTGCCCTCCCTGCCTTCCTCACCTGTCTGACTCAGTCTCCCAAGTAGTTGGGATTATAGACCTACACCATGAAGCCTGACTCTCCTGAAATGTTGAAATATGGTAGAATTCAGAACCTTCAGTCTTTGACTGTAGCTGAGCAGAGACTCATGCTTTTAAAAAAGTTGTGTAAGCTGTTTATGTCTTCAGGAATGTAACTTCCCTTACAAATTCTTATCTGCAATCAGTCATCCGTGAGCAAGCAAAGTACTTGGCTTTTGCAGTCCAAGTGATAATTATCTCTGACCAAGGAAACCTGAAGGCTGTTCTTGGGTATATTCATAACTTGCAAGATTAGTGTCATGTCCACAGAGGGATTATGTAGTGTGGTTTCTGCAGATCAAATTCAAGAGGGCCATTCAGCTTATAAACTTTATACCAAGACATTACATACAATTGTGGGTCCTAAAGAGGAAGTTTTGCTTGGCAAGAAATATTTCTAAAATATTACACTCCAAGATTACTACAAACATCAGGATGAGAAGACAAATTCAGGGGCTGGAGAGATAGTTCAGTGGTTAAGAGCACTGGTTATATTTCCAGAGGATCCAGGTTCAATTCCCAGCACCACACAATAGCTCACAACATCTATAACTCCAGCCC
This sequence comes from Uromys caudimaculatus, assembly GCA_028551405.1. Lineage (NCBI taxonomy): Eukaryota > Metazoa > Chordata > Mammalia > Rodentia > Muridae > Uromys > Uromys caudimaculatus. Next base: position 69,235,007 of record CM052706.1, read on the forward strand.
TGGGGGATCCGATGCCCTCTATTGGCCTTCATGGACATTGCACTCACATGGTGTATAGACACACAGGCAAAATACCCATATCCGTAAAATAGAAAGGTTAAAAAAGAAAGACAGAGAAAGGAGGGAGGGACAGAGGGAGGGAGGAGGGGAAGAGGGGAGGAGGGGAGGAAGGGAGGAAGGGAGAAAGAAACTCAAATAATTTGGAAAAATAAGTCAGATAAAGTAAGCTAAAGAGGAGACTGGGCTAATGTGAGTACAGCCAACCCTCCACGTCCATTGGCTCTCTCACCATGTGTTCAACTAACCAATGTTCAAAAGTTTCGAAACAACAATTTTATCTGTGCCGTATGTTTGTGTGTGCAGACATTTTGTGGTCTAAATAATACAGTAGGTCAGGTGTGTTAGTTTCCTGTTGCTGTGACAGAGCACCATGACCAAAAGCAACTGATGGAAGAAAGTGTATTTCAGTCAGGGGTTAAATCAGAGGGCTAAGAGGTCATCTGAGGAGGGAGGAGTAGCAGCGTACCACAGGCAGCAGCAGAACGCCAAGAGGACAGACCCACAACCCCAAGCATGTGGCCAGTCCCCGGTGACATACTTCCTTTAACGTCTGGTACTATCTTCCAAAATGTATGAACTATCACAATATGCTTCACTCTTAAAGTTTTAACTGGAGGGGGAATCACTACAGTGTGCCTAGGTTGGTCAGAGGACAACCTCCAGGACTTGCTTGGTTCTCTTCTGCCACCATGTGCGACCTGGGTATCAAACTCAGGTCACCAGGCAAGCACCTTTACCCACTGACCCATCTTATGGGTCATCTTCCAAAATGTACAATCATGAAAAATGATCATGGCAAGTGACTGTCAGAGTGAAGGAAAGGAAGGAACCATGACAACTATTCATAAATGCAGCATAAATCAGGCTGGATGTGGGGACAGAAAAGGGACATTCATGAAAAAGCCAATGAAATGAGAATTAAGTTTGTAGTTTGGCTAATGGCAGCTGAGGCATCAGTGTCATATTTATGACTTGGACACTGCTGTCTGAACAGGTGTTACTGCTGTCTGAAACTGTGTGAGGGATGCGTGAGCACTCTGGGTACTAACTCTGCATCTTCTCTGTAAGTCTAAAATCGTTTGGATGGTGACTGTCCCCTAAGCACATTTGTTAAAGGTTTGGTCCCCAAGATGGTTTGACTAGTAATTCATGAAGCCCTTGGAAAGTGGAGTCTTAGATTATTATTGTCATGACAAGAAATCTAACTTTACAAGGATATTTTGGGCCGGGGAAATGGCTCAGGTTTAAAGTGTGTCATGCAAGTGTGAAAGCCAGAGTTGAAAACCTCAGACCCCATGTCAATGCTGGGTAGGTGTGGTGACATATCTGTAATTTTTCAGGCTCAAAAAGCAGATATTGGGAATGGCTAGAGCAGGCTGGCTACCAAACTAGCCATCTTGGTGAGCTCTGGGCTTGATAGAGAGACCTTGTCTCGGTGAATAATCTGGAAGAGCAATAGAGGAATAGTGAAGACATCAGCACTGGTCCTCGGATGTACGCCCACACATAAATGCACTTGCATGCATGCATTAAAAAAGGAAGAAGAAAAATGAAAACATTTACTTGGGCTCATGGTTTCAGACCAAGGTTGCTAGTATCTTAGGGTTTTACTGCTGTAAACAGACACCATGACCAAGGCAACTCTTATAAAAAACATTTAGTTGGGGCTGGCTTACAGGTTCAGAGCTTCAGTCTATTATCATCAAGGTGGGAGCATGGCAGCATCCAGGCAGCCATGGTGCAGGAGGAGCTGAGAGTTCTACATCTTCATCTGAAGGCTGCTAGCAGAATACTGGCTTCCAGGAAGCTAGGTTGAGGATCTTAAAGCCCACGCCCACAGTGACACACCTACTCCAACAGGGCCATATCTTCCAATAGTGCCACTCCCTGGGCTGAGCATATTCAAATGATAGCTGACCCCATTGACTGGAGAGTATGGATGAGGCTGGGCAACATAGAGGCAAGATGATGGCACAGTAGGGAAGCTGCTTACCTCATAGTGGTCAGGAAACAGAGAGAAAGACAAAGAGAGAAGAGGGCGGGGAAAGCTATCCCTTTAAAACCATGTCTCATTTACCTCCTTGTTAACTAGGCCCTGCTTCCTTGTTCCCCCACCTTCGAATAAGGTCATTTATCTTTGGATCAATCTACAGGTGGAGGTAGGACCCTCCTGATCCAATCGCCTCCCGAAAGTCCACCATCTGGCAGCCTCTCTCTCTCTCTCTCTCTCTCTCTTGAATTTAGAGACAAGGTTTCTCTATATAGACCTAACTGTCCTGGAACTCACTCTGTAGACCAGCCTGGCTGGAAATCGGAGATTAAAGGCATGCACCACTGCCGTCTCGCTTGGCAGCAAACATTTAATATTTGAGTTTTGTATCCAAATCCTAAGAGGCCTTGTAGATCTATATATCACGGGATGAACACCCTTTAAGGAAACTGACAGAGAGAGAGAGAGAGAGAGAGAGACAGACAGACAGACAGACAGAGACAGAGAGACAGACAGAGAAAGAAGGCAAAGTAGTAGGAGAAAAACTCAAAGAAACAAAGAGCAATTCATTATCTTCAAGTACACATGAAGACAAAAAGTCACTCAAATACCGTATGGAGTCACAAAGGAAATCTAGACAACTTGCAAATTCCTCATTTAAATGTAAATAAGAATGAAAATGTAAAGTATTTGGCAGTGAATAGTGATGAAAGCACTTTATACTGAGCCTTGAACGTGCCACCAGATTATGTCAAGAAGGAAATACGTATATGTAAATGCAGTTATTAAGTAGCAATGTGACTAAAGGGTTCTGACTTTGGCAGCACATACACTAAAATGCGCAGGAGATGGAAGATTTGCATGGCCTCAGTGCCAGGAAAAAGACCAAATAAACTAGTTACCCAAGTCAAGGGCAGAAAGCAGCACAATGAGCCTGAGAAATGGAAACAAGGCGGTCTTGACTATATCAAGATATCAATACCAGTTACAATAGTAAGAAGCAGAAAGACTGGTCAACACAACACAAGCTGATTCTTAGAGAAAAAGTGGGGAGAAAGTGGGCAATTTTCAAGTAAAATTGAGAATTAAATAATTATACAATTAATCAGGGGTGTGAAAAGTGCCTATCACACATAATGTAGGAAGTTTGGTTTTTAATCATGAGGGAAAATTAGAATAACTATGTCAGCAATTTCCATAGCTTGACATGGTGGCTATGGTTTTTGAGGCATAGCCTTACAAAATTGAATGGAGGAGAAATAAAAAGGACCAAATTAAGCCAACAGCAACACCAGTAATTACTCTGTGCACGGGGAGCTCCTTCCAGAGTGCAGCCAGGAAGGGCGAATGAGAAACTCCTATCGTGTGGACACTTGGGCTCCACAGCAGCCAGGGGTTCAACCCTGATTGGGCAGGGGAAGAGGGGCAGAAAGATGGGGACTAAAGGGTCGTGGGAAGGGGAGGGGCCTCTTCCTGGAACTATTAAGTCTCCTTTCAGAATATGTCAAGGCTTTACAATTTTTATAACGTATTTTTAATTTTTACTTTATTTACACGTTATTATTTTTATTTCTATTTTCCTTACAGATCCTCTGTATACATATTTTAGATTCCAGTTAAGTGTTTTTATGGAATTCCTGAGTGTGCAAATGAATAGGTCTCTGTCTATATCTCTTCTTTATGCCTTCTCTTGGCCTCTTTCCTTCTGTTTGTTTGTCTTTTCCAGTGCGTTAGTTTTTGTTATATCATATCATCTTACATTGTATTATACCATTTCTCTTTCTTTCATCTGCTCTATTTAAGGCTGTTTATTTCTCCTTAAGTGAATTGTGGCATTGTCTATTATTTTGCAGAAAAATCGTCTTGTCTACTTGTTTAAACTTTGCTGGTCAATAAGTTTATAATGTCCTGCTCACCCTCTCTGTCCCACACACCCTCTGTTTGTGCCTTCTTCCATTCCCACCTCCTCCTTTTTCCCAACCAGTCTTTAAGAGAATCATGTTTCAAGTGTTTTAAATGGACCTAATTTCAGCATTATCAACCATCTGCTCCATGTACAAAATACATTTGGTCTTTGTCCCAGACTCCAGACACAGCGTTCCTAAGGGTAAGACACAAGTGTCACCTGTGATTCATAAGAAACTGTTTGGCCACATTTAAGCTCACACCGAGAGACTGACCTAGTATGGGTCAAAACAGGATTAGAAAATAACAATGTTCTGTCACATTCCGGAGAGGGTCGGAGCAACAAAGAGTAGGTGATAGAAACTCTCCAACAGTGGAATTCGGGGGCGAATGCGTTGGCCCTGTGTTCTGGAAAGATAGCATTTCAAGAAGAGTCTCGGGAGGTGTGGCTGACCCTCCTCCTACTCCTTTGCCCGTGTGTGGCTGCATTTGCCCGTTTGTCTTTGCAACATTTATAAAAAACCAGTAATAGTAACTCAGACACTTACCCGAGTGCCGTGAGGTGTCCAGTGAAATCATCACACGTAGTGCAAAGCATAACTCTCACTTCAAAGGGAACCTGAGACCAGACTGTTTGTGCTGGAGCCAATTAGGAATGATGGTGACCCAGGGAGGCAGAGTCAGGTTGTCCTGAGTAATGTGTTCCAATGTGGGAAAGGTTTGTATAAAGTCTTTAATAGTTACAGAACAGGAGCAAGCCACAAATCAAAGTACTTTCAGAAACCCCATAGGAATTCTGGGTAGGAGGGTATCAGCAGACCTTGAAACACTCTTTTTGCATTTTTCAGATGCTACCTGATAAGAAATTCTCAGTTTTAGCTGATGGAAGCCAGTGGTCTGCTAAGTTAATACATTCCAGAGAATTTTTACCTGATAATCAGATCATTAAGTCAGACATGAGTGGGCTAAGGGACAAGCTGGTCTAAGATAATTTTGGCTCTGAATCTGCAGCATTCCAACTCATAACAAAAATGGAGTTCTAATTAGTCAATCGGCCTGGCAGAATCTTTCCATGTAGATGTGACTTTTTTTTTTTCCACTTGGAAACTTTAGTTGACACAAAGACAAAGAGAGGGAGTGTGGATGGCTCAGCAGTTAGTTCACATGGGATGGCCGTATGTATTTGCAACTGTGGTGAAAAGTGTTGGCCACCTTGTGACACGGAATCTTTACCTGGGGACTTGGGTGGAGTGTCTATGCTGATCGTCAGAGTCACAGTTCAATGGTACTTTTGCATACCCACTTAGTGTTCATGAGCTACCTTCAGGCTGTTGGGTGAAGGACATCTGGCGTCAGAGGAAAACTGACATTTCAACTGTTTAAAAATGTCTTGCTGACTGGTTGGGATTATCTGTGTTCTGGATCCTTTCTCCCCTACCACCCCTTCCCTTTTCTCTCATTTTTGACATAGGGTCTCATGCGTGGGTGTTTGCCTGCATGTATGTCAGTGTACCACGTGCATGCAGTCCCTGTGGAGGCCAGAAGAGGATGTCAGAGCCTCTGAGAATGGATGTAAAGATGACTGTGAGCTGCCATGTGGCTGCTGGAATCAAACCTACTTAATTTTTACAAGGATTTTTTTTTTTTTGAAAATTTCATATGGGAGTTCAATATTTACATTATTTCCACCTCTTCATTTCCCCCTTCCCATGTCTCCCAATTCCCTCTCCTACTCATGGACTGTTACTTAATTATTGTTTTTCACACACATACATACACAGACGCACTCACACATATACACACTCACACATACACAATCTCACACACTCATATATACTCACACATACCTACATACTCACACACACAAGACACACACTCTTACATACCTACACACACTCTCTCTCAAACATGTACACACACACTCACAAACACACACTCTCACACAGACATACACACACCTACTCACACACACAGACATTCCCATAGTCACTCACATCTGTACACACACATACACACACATACACACTCACACATACTCTCTCTTCCACATACACTCACTCTCTCATACACACACATACACACACACACACACACACACACACACACACACACACACACACACACTAACTCCCCTCCCCCACATGCCTACTCTACAGCTTGCTGAGTCTATCTAGTGTTGCTCCCATGTGCATGCATTGACCACTTGGAACTGGATAACCTATCTGGGGCTCTTCCCTAGAGAAGACCAGTTCCCTCAAATACAGCTATTAATTAATCATCTACAGCTCCTCATCTGCAGGCAGGGCCTTGTGAGATTTCCCCCATCCACACTGGCATGTAACTGGTCTTATTTAGGGGGCTGTAGTTTTGAGGAGGAGCCATCCTGGAAGTTAGCTTTGCCCTGAAGAGAGGAAGCAGATGGTAGACGGCAAAAGGATGGACTCGCTGACCGCCCAGAAGGATGGAAGTGAATGTGGGCAGGAACTACTCCACGCTTGAGACTGTACGTGGGATAGTGAAGTCACACCTTTGTGCCTCAGAATGTCCGTGCCTGGGCAGTAAAGAGTCCGTTTTGCTTATCCCATTCTGTGACGGTGCCAACCCAAGCATCCACTTTTCAGCGGAAGCCTGAAATCAAGATGGTTATGTAAAATTTGATTTTTATTACTTTTTTTAAAGACAGACTTTTACTCTTGTAGTCCAGGATGTCCTGGAACTTGTTAGGTAGCCTAGGCTTGACTCTAACACATGAGGACTCTTCCTGCCTCAGCTCTGAGTGCTGAGATTATAGGTTTGATCCGCCATTTTTGACTCTGAATTTTTAATGTTCTTGAACATCTTGAGCAACAGAAGATGACAGGGAGGAACAGATGTTGCTGTGGCCCTCCTGATTAGATGTCTCTTAGTGCCTCAGTCATTGTTTTATTGCTTCAAAGAGACACCATGAGTCTTGCAGAAGAAAGAACTTAATGGGGGGCTGGCTTACAGTTTCAGAGGTTTGTCCATTATTATCATGGTGGGAAGCATGGTGGCACTCATGTGCTGGAGCAGTAGCTGAGAGCTTTATATCCTGATCCACAGGCAGAGAGCGCGCGCGAGAGAGAGACAGAGAGAGACAGAGACACACAGAGAGAGTGCTCAAAGCCCATTCCTGGTAACACACTTTCTTCAACAAGGCCAAACCTATATTAGTCTATAAAGCCATTTGTGTTCAAAACACCACACCTAGTATTCTGGGCTGTTTTACTGGTTGGACACATGAGTTCTTGAGAAATGAGTTTCTCAGACTCACAGATTGACACACTGGCTGGAGTTATAACTTTCAAATGTATAAAAGTGTTTGGAGAAAGAGATTTTTAAAACATAAAATGTCTCCCATTCTTGATTTAACAATTTAAGATTAGAGATGAGAAAGACTCCTAAGTAAATACTATAAACATATTTACTGAGCCAAACCCCCAAGAAGAACTGTTCTGGAGGTGACAGTGTCTACACACGTCACTTTTATTTTCCAAGAAAACTCAACGGTCTTGTTTTATAAGCAATAAGAAACTTACATTTCCTCTTCTTGGGACTCTATGTGTCCCTCACAAAGCAGCTTTAAAAAAGATTTTTAAAGTCTTTGCTGTTCATAGTCCAATTCCATGCCCCGTTGTTGGCTCTTGTCTGTTCTTTCTACCTGCTTCTGGAAAGTTCGGTTCTCCAGCTTTCCCAAACAAGGAATAGCTCATGCATTTGTGAGTTAGAGAGGCAATTTCTGTAAGTCTTGAGGATGTGCTCCAGGGAGCAGAAGGAAGGAGATGAGCATCCTTGACAGAGCAGGTCTAAAGAGCAAAGACTGCAGAGACCAAGCTAGGCTTGGTGAGGGTGGCACCAGTGTGTGTGTTCGCCAAGGCAGACAGAAGCTGGACAGAAGACCTGTGCTGGTTTTCAGTATAGGGTCACTCTCCTTGCTCTTTATCCTAGGCATTTCCCAACTGAGGTGCCTGCTTCCAACACAGATAAAGACACAGTCCACACTGGTCATCATCTTTGGTGAGACATACCAGAGTTGAAATACTTGTTCTGCCATAGAATGCCCCCACCAACTCCATGGATCTACTTCCTGTCCTACGGCCAACTGCTGAACTGTGCCATCCACATCATTACAAGGATGATACAGTAAGACACACCGAGGTAGTAAGAGAGAGGTCACACTGACATGACTTTGATCACACTAATTTATCATTAGCTGTTTTGGTTGGCATCTTTTTAGGGGGGGGGGAGGGTGTTCGAGACAGGGTTTCTCTGTGTAGCCCTGGCTGTCCTGGAACTCACTCTGTAGACCAGGCTGGCCTCAAACTCAGAAATCCACCTGCCTCTGCCTCCCGAGTGCTGGGATTAAAGGCGTGCACCACCACTGCCCGGCTTGGTTGGTATCTTAATGTGTCTGGTTTATAAAATAAACTTTAATATGGGGTATGAATGCATGCATATGAAAACAAATAGTAGATGTTCTCTAAGTTATGGTGGGTCTAAGTCTCAATAAACCCACTGTAAGCTGAAAATATCAGGGGTCATACATGTATTTATTACAGCTAACTTACCAAGCAGTCAACCTTAGCAGCACAGTGCATTGCAGAGCATTGGCTCTGTTTCTCCCTTTCCTTTTTCTCCTAAAAAGGGTTTATGCATGTGTATGTGTATGTTTATGAGTAATATATGTGTGTCCGTGGATATGGAATTCCAGAGACATGGAATTCCCCTGGATCTGGAGTTACAGGAGCTATGTTTTAAATGCCTGAGGTAGGTGTTGGTAGTCAAACTCTAGTCCTCTGTAAGAGTAGTACACGCCTTTAACTCCTAAGCACTTCTCCATCCCCTCTCCCCTTTCTTGTTTGTTTTTGTTTGAGATGGGGTCTCCCTGCGTAGCCTTGGCTGGCCTGGAACTTACAGTATAGAGGAGGAGGCTGACCTTGAACACACAGAGATCAACCTGCCTGTGCTTTCCAAGTACTAGGTCTCTTTTTAAAAATCAATTTTATTTATTATTATGATGATGATGCTTAGTTTTATTTATTTATTTATTTATTTATTTATTTATTTATTTATTTATTTATTTATTTATTTATTATTTTGTGCAGATGCATGTGTGTGATGGTCAGAGGACAACTTTCTGGAGCCTGTTCACTCCCTTGTGCTGTAGGTTTCACAGATCAAAATCAGATCACCAGGGTTGTTCAGCAAATGCTCTTACCTACAGAGCTATCCTACTGGTCCAGTTTCCCTTGTGGTTGCAGTAATAACTGTGAGCATGCAGCCTCACAAGAGAGATTGTATTGCATGTGGCCCAGGAAATAATCAAAAGTCAAAGTACGTTTTACTCTGGCTGTGTATTGCTTCCCATCATCAAAAAGCATTTAAAATTAGGAGGATGAATCGTGAATCAGGAGCTGCCTGTATATAAGGAAGTAGGTACTTTCTATGGTTTCAGGCACTCACTAGATATCTGGGATCCCCACCCCCCAGCCCGCTCAATAGAAATCACAATACTTTGTGGCATGTTGCAACTGTTTCAGGTTTCACAAATGGCATTACAGCTGGGTATGATAGTAAATGCTCGTAACCCTAACACTCAGAAGACTGAGTAGGGGAGGATTCCATGAGTTCAAGACTGGTGTGGGCTTCAGAGTGAGACCTTGTCTTGATCTCTCTCTGCCAAAGTCATTTACTCTCACCTCTACTTTGAAATAACAATAATTTGACGAACCACTAAATATTACTATGTAGCCTTTAAGATAGCAAAGGCATGTGCTTCTATGCCCATAAGTTAAATAGTTTGAAAATTCTTTTCCAATGTAATCTTGTGATATTACATATTTTAATTGAGACTTCTAAGAGCACTGTGTGGAGGGGTGGAATCCACAGCCACGGAAAAGTTCCATGTACCAAATCAACAGAACATTCAGACCTCTTCTTTGTATCCACTATCATATCGTTCTGCTAACTTTAATAAGCATAAGGTTCCCATTCATAAGTCAATTCCTGTCCTCAAATTTACAGCCAGAATAAATCTTTCTCATTGAAATCTTGCTCTCAGACCAAAGTAGAGCAGACCGTAAGGACAGTCTGAGCTGTAGACCTGTTCTACAGAACGGGTTGGCTTCAAGAACGCATGCTTTCTTTTCCCTCTAAATTGTTTTTTTAAAGTACATGAGTGTTTGCCATGTATACAATGCGTGTAACAGTGAGAGTGTTGATTCTTCTGGAACTGGAGTCACAAACAGTTGTAAGAACTAGGTGTGTGTTAGAAACCGAACCAGGGTCCTCTTGCAAGGACAGCAAGGGCCTTCCACCTCAAAGCCATCTCTCCAGCCCCTACATGTACATCCTTTAAAGCTTAATTGTCTGCACAATCTATTCGGTTTCCTTTCCCAGGGAGATCCATGTGTCCCGCCGTGAACCCTACTTGTTTCTTTGCCTCTCTGGGTCTGTGGATTGTAGAATGATTAGCCTTTACTTAATAGGTAATATCCACTTATAATGAGTACATATCGTGTTTGTCTTTCTGAGTCTGGGTTACCTCACTCAGGATGATTTTTTTTTTTTTTTTTTTTTTTTTTTTTTTTTTTTTTTTTTTTTTTTTTTTTTTTTTT
>CM052706.1:69245696-69284869 GCA_028551405.1 Uromys caudimaculatus
CTGTTATGAACAAAGCTACTGTGAACATAGCTGAGCAAGCGTCCTTGTGGTAGGATGAAGCGTCCTTTGAGTGTAGACACGCAGGAGTGCTATAGATTCCCATTTTTCTGAGACACTGCCATAGTGATCTCCACAGTTGCTGTACAAGTTTGCACCCCCACCAACAATGGAGGAGTGTTCCCCTTGTCCACATCTCTGCTAGCATAAGCTGTAGCTTGTGGTTTTGACCTTAGCCGTTCTGACAGGTGTAAGATGGAATCTCAAAGTTGTTTTGATTCACATTTCCCTGATGGCTAAGGATGATGAGCATTTCTTCAAATTTTGTTTTTAGATATTTAAGATTCCCGAGGGCTGGTGGGGATAGGAACAGGGGGGGTCAGGGGGGAGGGGGGATGGAGGGAGAGAGTACTGGGAGAGACAACTGTGATTGGGGAGCATTTGGAGGATGATATAGAAAACTAGGGTAGTGGAAATTTCCTGGAATCTACAAGAGTGACCCTAGCAAAGTCTCCTTGTAATGGGGGACACAAAATCCAAACTGTCCATCTTCTATAACTAGGCATTGCTTTCAGCAGTAGGGCTGACATTAACTCAGCCACCAAACCTTCGGCCTACATTCTGTCCTGCCTGCAAGATGTGCTGCGGTCCAACTTGAGGCCCATACCATGAGAGAGAGCCCATGTCTGATATGGCCTGGATGGCCCAGGAACCAGGGCTGGACAGTCCAGAGACCCACCAAAGAATCAAACGAGACTGGTAAAAAGTAAATGAAATGACTCCTAATGATATTCTGCTATACTCGTAGACTTACCAACTGCACTTAACCCAATCGTCATCAGAGAGGCTTCATCCAGCGACAGATGGGAGCCGATGCAGAGATCACAGCCAAACACTAGGTGGAGCCAGGGAACCCTGTAGAAGAGGAGGAGGAGGAGGAAGCACTGTAGGAGCTGAAGATACCAAAGGCACCATAAGACCACGGCCCACAGGATCAACTTAGCAGAACTCATAGAGGCTCTCGGAGACTGAAACGACAATCACAGAGCCTGTATGAGTCTGTATGGTCTTCTGCATGATGCTATGGCGGTGTAGCTTGGTCTTCTTGTGGGAATTTTAATAGTGGGTGTGGGGGCTGTTTCTGTTCTTGGAATCCTTTTCCTCCTACTGAATTGCCTCATCCAGCCTTGATATGAGGAACTGTGCCTAGGCTTATTGTAACTTTTTATGTTGTGTTCAGTTGATATTCCTGGGAGGTCTGCGCTTTCTTTCTTTCTTTCTTTCTTTCTTTCTTTCTTTCTTTCTTTGTTTCTTTCTTTCAAGTGGATATTAGGGAGAGAGAGGTGGAGGGAGGGGAAACCGCTGTCAGGATGTAGTGTATGAGAGAATTTAAAAAAAATTAATTAATTAATTAAAAATAAAAGCTTTATTTTCTCCCCAGGGATCCTGTCTTCCTAACACATTTTGTTTCATTTGAAATGAGCCCCAAGGGGCTCCGGAGAGCTGTCCCAAGCGGGATAAGCTGGTAGTTTTGTCTGACCTCTCAGAAACCAAGGTTATAGGCAGACCATGTACCTGGAAACCCTGAGCAGTAAGGACAGCTGGAACACTGCTGACTCAGGGCTGGAGGGAGCAGGAGGCATATGAAGGGGGCTGTGCAGTGGGTAAGGATAATCAGGCTATGCTTTCTTGCACATATTCACCATGGCTTATGTTTAATAACATATGTTGCAGATCAGGTAATCTGAGCCAAGAGATAAATACTCTCAGCATTCTCAACATGGCCCTCCAGGATGCATCTACAAATCAGAAGATTGTTACACCAATAAAAGTTCCTTGACGTCTTTCACAGCATGCGTTGCTATTGGCAGCCCTCTCGTTGGAACTCAATTTTTAAAGGAACCCTTAAAGGCTAAGTGGGGTTCATGGAGAGTATGGGAACTTTTGAGACTTACTTTGCCCATAAAGATACTGTACCTACCTATAGCCTCGTCTGTGTCATCTTCTCTGAGCTCTCAGGAGAGCCTGAGATTTCTCTAGATTCCAGAAAGCCTCCTGCTGTGGTCAGGCCTCCGGGAGGGAAGGGGCCAGACCCTCCCAGTACCCTTTGGCCTATGCTAGGGTTGGGAGGCGGCCAGCACTGTGATGCCTGAGCATTTACAAATACCCTCCATGGCTGCGGAAACAGAGCAGGAAAAGAGCTTTGAAATGAGCCCCAGGATATGGTGTGTGAGAGAATTTTAAAAATTAATTAATTAATTAATTGATTAATTAATTAAAAATACAAGGTTATTTTCTTCCCAGGGATCCTGTCTTCCTAACACATTTTGTTTTGTTTGAAATGAGCCCAAAGGGCTATGGATAGTTGTCAGGACTGACAGGAAACTAGGCTGGGGAGAGGCAGGAAGTTGGCTTGAGTTGAGACAGATGGAAATGTCCTGATGCTGAAGTTTGGGAGGGAGGTGATATTAAGTTTATCCAAAAAGATCTTTCTACCTGCAAATGTCCATAAGAAAACAGAGGCAAAACATGTGCTTGGTGACGTACTGGAGGCCTGCTGGATATACAAACTGAGGACATGACTCTTCCAAGGTATGGTTCAGGGGAAGGTTTTTTTTTTTTTTTTTTTTTTTTTTTTTTTTTTTTTTATTGTAGATATGAGGGAGTGTACTGACAGGGGCCTCTGTAAGAGTCCAGAGCAGGGAAAGAAAGTGGTAGACTGACCATGACTGTGAGGGAGAGGGGGAGGGAGAAGGAGAAGGAGAGGGAGAGGGAGACAGAGAGGGAGAGGGAGAAAAAGGAGGAAGAAGAGAGGGAGGAGGAGAAGAGGGAGGAAAAGGGGGAGGGGAAGGAGGAAGAAAGGGAGAGGGTGGGGGAAGGGAGGACTAAGAGAGGAGAGCAGGCCAAGAGGAATGCATAGCAGAAATGGCAGGGTTCTATAGGAATGAGAAGATGAGGGAAGAGAAGCCCATGAACAGGGGGAGTTTAGGGTGGAGGGCAGGGTGAGAAGAGATGAAAAGACAACCTGGGGGGGGCAGCAAACGCTTTGATATTATGCTAATAAGGCAGCATGGCTGTCAGTTCTGAGTTTCTTTTGAAGGGGACACTGGAAAGACCAGAGGCTCGTGTCTAGATTGCTGAAGAAGGCCAGCAAAGCAAACCTCTGCTTAGGAGTGAAACTATAACTGCTTCCGAGCAGTGGACTGGGAATCTCAGGAGTGAGAACCTCAATGGGGAAGGTCAGTGGGTGTTTCTTGGTGGGTTCAGCTTCGAGATAGTAATGAAAGAGAGGTGTTTAGTGGGAAACAGTGACAAGTTCCATCCATTATGGTAATTAAGCTTTATAAGGAGTCATGTGACCATGCCCCTGGTGCATTGCATTGTTGCCCAGCTGTGGGGAGATAATGGGAGGGGGTGAAGCATCACCAGTGATGGCACACATCAGACGCCAATCTTCTGATTCCTGGTTGTTTCCTGGACACAGTGTTGAGGATTCTGAAGCTGATGGGTACTCCAGCGGTGAAGACCATTATATAGGTCATTTGATGAGGTTTTAGGGAACTTCACAAGCTTGAGTTTTCTGTGGTTGGCAATGATATTTCAGGACCCAAGAGAGTGGAGAGGAAGTGTCCCTTCCCCTCTTGATTTGGAGAAATAAGACCAGGAGGGGAAAACTTACTGGACTCTCAGGACTCTGACTTAATCAATAGGCTAATCCTTTGGTGGATTAACAAAATAGATAATATAATGGATTACTGAGAGGTGGTGAGAGACAGGCGAGGGAACCAATCAGAGGTGGTGAGAGACAGGCGAGGGAACCAATCAGAGGTGGTGAGAGACAGGCGAGGGAACCAATCAGAGGGAGAGAGGGCACTATGATTAGCTGTGTCTTGCCCTGACCCCTAGTTCTATTCCCTCTCTTCTATTCTTGTTTCTTACGAGGTAAGTAACCTCATCTGCACATACTCCTGTTTCTTTGATAGTCTGTCTCACCATAGGCCCAATTGCATGGAGCCAGGTGATTGTAGACAGAACTGGATGAAACCATGAGTTAAAATAAATCTGAATTCCCTTAAGCTGTTCCTACCATGAATTTCATCATGTTAATGAAAAAACACAACCCTAAGGGAAAGATTAGTGAATGGAATTCAGAACATGGAACAGATAATCATTGTGGTTGATTTTTCACTGCCAACTTGACTATATTTAGATTACCACGGAAGTAAACCTCTATGGTAGTGTTTCCAGAAAGGTTAAACCGAAGAGGGAGGATTTTCTCTAAATGTGAGGGGCTCCATGTCACAGGCTGGGGCCCTGGATTAAGTAAGGAGAGAAAGTGAGCAGAGTGAGCCTTCATTGCTCTCTGCTTCCTGACTGTGGGTGTGACATGGTCAGTTGCTTTTTGCTCCTGCTGCCATGTCTTCCACACCACGATGGACTGTTCATTCTAAACCATGAGCCAAGTAAACCTCTCTTTCCACAAATGGCTTTTTGTCAGGCGTTTTGTCACAGCAATATAGTAAGCAGCTGGAGTGTGGCTTGTCCTGGCATCAAGTCTGGTTCAACTTTAGAAAATGAATTAGTGCAATCTCCATACTCTATAACAAGTTTAGTAGAAAAAAATGACCAAATTTAGTATTTTAAATGTTAAAACCTCAAGATATACTAGGAATAGAAAAACAGTGTCATTAACTTGCTAAGTAAATTAGGAAAGCCTGTTTTAAATGTCGTCCTTCTGGGTAAGAACACTGAACCTGTCCCACTAGCATGAAGTCAACAATGTTGCTTTGGCTTCTGTTATCCAATATCTTATTCAGAATCTCATTAAGTGTCAGGAGTCAAACCCATGAAATTGACATTCTTGAGAACCGGTTTCGGTAGTGGGTTAGCCTCGGGCCATGTGTAACCTTTCCGCCTGCCTGTCTTTTTAAGCTGCTGTTCCGAAATAAACTTCAAGAACTTGATCAGAATGCATGACTTGCTCTCCTTCCTTGCTGTCTTTTGTCCCCCATTTGTCCGTCCCCTCCTTAGGTCCACGTTGATGACCCCAAGGGCCAGGGCAATCAAGAAATGAAATAAAAGGCAAGCTTAGGGGAGAAGGGAAACATGACTGTTTTGTTTCATAGACAGCATCACTGTTTGCATTAAAAAAAAAAAAAAACAAAGAATTCATTAAAAAGCAAAAAGAAACAAACAAAGTAAAACCAGAAACTACCAGAGCTATTCTATCTCAACAAGACTATAGGGGTCAAAGTTACTATGAAGTTTTATTTACTTTACCAATCATACAGTTTAAGATTGAAATTAAAAAGCACAGGATGATTCAGAGTAGCGAGAAAAGCATGAAATTGTAAGGCGAAAACCAATAAAACATACATGTCCTGTGTGTCACACACTAATGCACAAACTCTGGCTAAAGATGTCACAGGAGGCATAAATAATCGTGATATGCTCATGAGTGGGGAGGTTGATGTTAGTATGACATCAGTTCTGCACAGATTAACCTACAGACTCAATAAAATCCAATTTGAAACCCAGTAGGGTGCTTTGTTATGGAAATAAATATCCTGAGTCTGTGACTCATATAGAAAGGCAAGAATGTAGAATGCCCAGTTTTGAGATGGAAGAACAATGCTCAAAGACTCTGTGAAGGTCTCTGGTCTCAGAGTGCCGAGACAAAAGACTGTCCCTAAGCCAGACAAAGGGACTTTGTCTCCCAGACAAAGTTAGGACACTGGACACCCAGGATCTACAATAAGCCACTTGCCTGTACTCTATGTATCTGTTTGAGCTGAGTTTGAGCATATGCCTGTCACACCATAGCTGAGGGACCTCCAAAGCGCTTCACCCTGGGTTGTATTTATTAGAGCCAATGGGTCATTGAGTGTAACTGTTGATTCCAGAAGAAATAAGGACATAATCTTGAGTTGTTCATATCTTTCCTTGACTCAGGACATGATATTCTGTGTGTGTTTTGTCCTAGAATCAATCAAGATAGGGACCATGTGGATTGGCTGAGGCTCTTCGAGGACCTGCTGTATAGACTCATAGCACCTGATCTTAGGACTTCCCATAGAGCTGTAGTAACTGGGACAATATGGTGTTGGTGGAAAGACAGACAAGACTCAATAAAAGGAGTAGAGGTTCCAGATACTCATACACATGTGTACAGTCAGCAGGTTCTTGATAATAGCAGACACATAGATTTATGGAAAAAATTTGTCTTTTCAAGAAAATATGCTGGAAATTTGGGCATCTATATGTAAAAAAGAATGTTAACCTTGACCTGTGCTTCCATACAGAAGAATCAACTCAACATGTATCGTAAACTTAAATGCAAAATAAAAAAAGCAATCTAGTGGTAAACCTAGAAGAAAATCTTTGTGGTTTTGGATTATGCAAAGATTTCTTTGATATGACATTCTTAGTATTTAACAGAGGTTAAAGCTTTGGGGCTGGGAATGTAACTCAGTTGGTAGAAGGCTTTCCTAGCATGAGTGCAGTCCTGAGTTCAAGTCCCAGGACTGCACTAAGTGGTGATGGTGCATCCCAGTATTTGGATGATGGAGACAGGAGAATCAGAAGTTCAAGGCCATCTTTGACTACATAGAAAGTTTAAGGCCAGGATGGGATACTTGAGGGCCTGTTTCAAAAACAAATTATAATTTGCTTTTTAAAATTACTGCCATGGATACATATTTTCTCCAAGACTTGATGATGTGTATACTACCAAGCACTCGACGAAAATGAAATGACCCAGGTTAAAAAAAAAAAAATGGAGATATTTAAAAATATCTCATCAAAGAAGATATACATAGTACTCTGATACACAAAATAATGAAAATATCAAGATGGCAGGAGGAGCACGAAGGGACAGAAAAAGATCTAAAGGGATAGAGGAGGGAATAAAAGGAGAAGAAAGAGAAGGAAAATCATCACATGTTTATCTCGTGTGTGGAGTACATGTGCGTGCATACACACACACACACACACACAGACACACACACACACCCCAATTTGGGTATGGAAGAAGGAGGTCAGTGTGAGGAAGAGGAGGAGAGGGACAAGAAAAAGCAATTGAAGGTTAATGTGTGTACATACATGTGTAAACTCTAATAATGGAACCTGCTATATAGTACAGAAAAAAATTAATTTCAAAAGATGCCCAGTACCTACTTACATTAGAGGAGTCACAGTGAGATTATATGCCTATTAGAATATCAGCTCCCAGTCTGCATGCTGGCATAAACCTTTAAACCCAGCTCCCAGGAGGCAGAGGCAGGAGAATTGTGAGTGTAAAGCCAGCCTGGGGTGCTTATGGAGAGTCTGTCTCAGCAAACCAAGAGCTGGGGAAGTGCTGAGGTAGAGTTGGTGTAGGCAGGAAAACAGACACAGAGGCTTTGGGAGACATTTTGAGTTTCTTGTAGTGTAAATAGTGTTAAAATAGACTTGTCTCAAGTCATCATAGTCAGAAGAATACAAATTTCGGTTCAGCTAAAACCCTGTCCATGAGTGCTACAGGAGTTATATGCCCAATTTTCTCAAACAGCAGGCAATTCCAAATTATTCCAACCGAGTAAATAATCGGGACACACCCATAGGAAGAAATAATAAGCAGTAAAAAGATATACACGAATTAAATAGGATCTCAATCACAGATGCTAAGAAAAAGAACATAAACTAGAAATAGAAAATAGAAAAATCAATGAGGGGGTTGCTGGGTGTATGGACAAGGGGTTGTCACAAACAAACATATTTTAGAGGACAGATTACTCAATAGCTTTGCTTTGGCAGTGACTACATTCTTTTCAAACATCATGAAACTATAATAAAATGTTAAAGCTTATGGCTTTTAAATTGCACTTAGGTAAATTGACTTAAGAAAACTTGGCCGTGTCATTTTCCACACATGTTCCCTGTGAGTCTATTCTGAAAACACAGGCGAAAGGGACCCTGGAAGCACTCATTCCCAAAGTAACAGCCACCCACCTTGTGTGCACGTCAGCTGATGACAGCGTCTCTCAGCTTACATTTCTGTCCGCCACAGAACAGCTTTGCTACTATTTCTCACTTTGTGTGGTCATGACATCATCTTGGAAGATATAGAAAATGTCTATTTGGGATTAAAATTTAAATATGATTTGCATATCTCTAAAATATTCTCTAATTTTATGATGAACAGTTTGAACCCAGCATGGCTGTGCATAGTTCCCAGCACTGAGGAGGTAGAGGCAAGGAGGATCAGAGACCAGCCTCCACCACATAGCAAGTTTGATCAGCCTGGGCTATATGAGATCCCAGATCACGAAACAAAACAGGGACAGGCAGATGGTTCAGTGGTAAAGGCGCTTGCTGCCAAGCCTGACCACCTCAGTTTGATCCCTGGGACCCACATGATGGAAGGAAAGAACTGACTCCTACAAGTTATCCCCTCACTTCTGAATGCACACACAATAAATTCATACTGTTAAAAATTAAAACACACACACACACACACACACACACACACACACACACACACACACCCCAATAAAATCCCAGTTTCCCCTGATAGTGTCTCCAATTGCCTATCCAGGATCAATTAACAATGATGCATACTCAGAAACTATCCAAAGTTCAAACGTTTGTGGTTTCTGTCCTCCCAGAAGACATACCTCATCAAAGCTGTACTTAAGGCGGTACTTGATGTTTCGGTGTTAAGATTGAAAAGCGCAGGGCTGGAGAGATGGCTCGGTGGCTAAGAGCACTGACTGCTCCCCCCCCCCCCCCCCAAGGATTTGGGTTTAATTCCCAGCACCTGCATGGTGGCTCACACCTGGCTGTAATTCCAGTCCCAGGCTATCCAATGTCCTCTCTTGGCCCCCAAAGGCACCAGGCACATATTGGCACACAGACACAAATTCAAGCAAAACATCCACACATATAAGATAAATAAACAAAGAAACAAAAGTTAAAAAAAATCTATTAAAAATCTATTTTAAAAAATTCAGAAAATCTGAGGATCTGAAAGCGCAAGGGGGACATGCCCTTTCAGAATGATTTCTGCAGCTTCTCTGAAGCCCAAGTAGGTGACATCAAGTATCAGGACGACAGGACATGAAGAGCCAGCCAGGACAGAGTATGAGAATCAGCGTAGGTGGGAGACAGGGTAGTAGATTAGAAGAATTTATAATTGGAGTCACTAAAACACAGTGTGTAGGTGGCAAGTGTCCAGAGATGAAGTAAAGGCCAGATTCCAGGAACTCAGACTGAGCGTTGGACTGTGGAGGATAGCAGTTCCCGGAGGAAACTCTTTCTACATCGCAGGCCCGGACTGGTCCAAACTACCATTTATTGAACCCTCACTATGCAATTTGACCTTGGCTTGTACTGAGACATTTGCATCTGTGATGCACCTGCACGCCCATGTTGTGACTTTTGTTTTATGAGCAAGGAGACTGAGCAAGTATCAGGGTCAGGAGAGGAACTCACATCCTCATCCTCATGCCCTTACCTTAGACACACTACCCTGCACCTTAGGAAGACCCACTCAGGCTTTTGAATCTCTGGCTCTTGAGCACATTTTCCAGACTTCTAAATTCTCTTCCACCTTTTCAGATAGCTCCTCCATTCTTTCCATGGGACCCTTCTCCCTCACTAGATCTTGACATATTTCTCCATTTTGCCCTAAATACATGCGTGCGCGCGCGCACACACACACACACACACACACACACACACACACACAGAGAGAGAGAGAGAGAGAGAGAGAGAGAGAGAGAGAGAGAGAGAGACACACAGACACAGACACACAGACACAGACACACACACACACGTGTGTGTTTACATGTCACAGCACTGTATTTAGAACAGAGGACAACTGGAAGGAGATTCTCTCTTTCAACATGTGGTCCCAAGGACAAAATAATCAGGTCTTAAGTTTTGGTAGAAAGCATATTTATTCTCTGAGCCACCTTGCCCGTCCCATTTTGCTTTCTGAAGCCTATATGACGTACTCCTTTGCAGCAGACTCATTCCTTCACATGATGTCGTTTTTCTGGACATGGTAGCACTCCCTTTGGTTCAATGGTTCTCGCTAAATTGAGCTGTTGTTTTTTCTTTCAACAGTGAAAGTTCTCATGTCTCTGTAATTGCTCTTATATTTGAAGTGGGGATTTTTTTTTCTTATCAAAGTATTCATTTAATCATTACCCAAACAGAGATCTACAGGCTAGGTTGACTCATTTTAAAATGTTGTCATCTGTGAAGTTTAAAACAAAAGCCCCCCCCCCATAGAGTTAGAACCTTACAACTGAAGCCCACCCGACTACACATCTTTTTAAAAACATTTATACAGCTGTGTCGATCGACTTTACATCTTTGTGACTGAAAACCTTTGGTTCAGGGTTTCAGTCCATGTTTGTCTGTCTCTGTTGCTTTCTATTATGCTGAGGAAGGATTACCTCAACAGGGCTGTGTGTGGGAGGGAGGAGGAGGAAAGGGGGGGGCATTGCAGGAGTGAGTATATCTAGTGAAAAGTTATATTGTTCCCTGTGACCTATTTCTTTTCCAGTGAGGCTCCTTTTCTCAATAATGCCACCAAATAATGAATCACTTTATAGTTCAACCCAATGATAAGAGTCCTTATGACCAAATTATTTCTAAAAGACTGTCAGTCATCAGCCAAGATTATAATCCATTAAGAAAACATAACAACCAAAAGCCCGTTTCAGAGTTCAGGCTATACCAAGAGCTTTAAACCACACCATCGCTTTGGCCTTTGGTTCTGTGATAGAACTCAGCCATGGTATGAACGGTTAACTTCTTGAGCAAGCGGTCTTAAAGACTAAAATTACATCCAAGAAATCCATAGACACTTAGAATAGCATCAACTTGTCTTGAAATACTCTTATGGTATTTACATTTTCTTGTATTTAAGTCTTTGATGGAACTAAATTCCAATTTAAATCATAATTGGCAAGAGCACCAAAGTGAAAACAAATGCTACCTTTGATTGACACTGTGCCTCTGTATGAAGTACATGCACATAAGATGTACCCCAACCCACCCTACACAGGCCGCAATCACATGTACATAGTACTTAGAAAGAGTGCTAATGAACAGCTGAGCCCTGGGTTTCCTCTTTATTCTTTCATTTATTCAATAAAACTTTATTGAGCATTTATTATGTGCCTCGTATTGCTCTACTCTATATGTGCACTGATGACCATATGGTCCAGTGAGGTATTTAAATATCAAAGACTATGTCCATGATGCTAGATCATAACTGACAGAAAGTGCTGGGGCTGGTGGATTTTTTTTTAGGAACCTAAAGAAGTCTCTATGAACTTTTCTAATATATCTTTAGTTTACAAGTTAAAAAACAAACAAGAATAACATAGTACATACAAAACCAAGTTTTATAATATAGCCATACTTAATAACTGGACACATTTCTCCTAAAACAATGATTTGAGGCTTAGTTCTGATATAGTATACTTCCTAATAGCCATTCAGTTAGAAGCCATTCTTAATTAAAATATGCTGCAAAGAGCTGTTTATAAATTCTTTGAACTTCTCTATAGTTGAATCTCTCTTCTTTTGGGTAAGGCTTCTAACCAGGGTAGTTTGATGGGGCTAATGTGTTAGGGTCAGTCCTAAAGAGAACTGCAGTTCCCCCCAATGCCCAGCTTTGTCCTTGATTGCTTGCTTTGGAAGAAGCCTGTTGTGCCATTGTGAAGATTCATGTGGCCTGTGCAGATGCACTCTGTGTAGACGTCCATATCATCAAGAGGGACTGACACCTCTTACTAACATACAGCCAAGAACCCTGACATGTGACAGCCATAGGAGAGTGTCATCTTGAAAACAGGTCCCCTGCATTAGCCAAGGGCTGAGGGGAGGGGCCACTTGCAGCCGCCATCTTGGCAGGAACCCCATGAAAGATACTGAGGCATAGGTAAGGTATTCAGCTAAGCCAATCCTTAATTCCCAACCACACGTACTGCGAGACAATGTTCTAAACTACTGAATTACACAAGCTTAGATACACAAATGGTATACAAAATAAAAAATACAGATCTTGCTTTAGAGATACATATACATGAATAGATGGATGCAAAACCTGTGGAGATGTGAAAATAAGAAAGGTTCTCAGGGCAAGCAACGAAAGAGCCCCAGACTGCACCGGACAGTAGGGGACTCAAGGCAATTTATTTTTTCCCTCTGTTTGTTTTTTGTTTTATTTTGTTTTGGTTTGGTTTTTGGTTGTGGTTTGTGGTTTGTGGTTTGTGGTTTTTGAGATAGGGTTTCTCTGTGTAACAGCTCTGGCTGTCCTGGAACTTGCTCTGTAGACCAGACTGGCCTGGAACTCACAAAGATCCACCTGCCTCTGCCTCCCGAGTACTGAGATTAAAGGTGTACACCACCACTCCCAGGCTCTGGACGTTTTCTTAGAAATGACCAATGAGGGCTGTGGAGATAGTCTGAAGGGTAAAGCACTTGCCACACAGCATAAGGCCTGAAATTTGACCCCCAGAACCCATGTAGAGCCAATAGGTATGGCTACTACCTATAATCCTGGCACTCAGGGGACAGGCTGGGTAGTTAGACTAGACAAATTGGTAAGCTCCTATTTATACTGAGAGATTCTGCCTCAATAAATAAAGTAGAGAACAATGGAGAAACACACCCAATGTCAGCCGCAGGCCTCCATAGGCTTGAGCACACATACATGCACACAGATACACACACTCATATGCACATATGCATTCCAACATGCATACGCATTTGCATACACATTGCCTACATATGTAACCCTCTTCCTCAAAGAAATGAGGGGGGTCTACCTCAATGATAAAATTCTTTCCCAGCACATGCAAGGCTCTAAGTTCAACCCACAGAACTTCACACATAATAAATAAGTCAATAAAGTCTGAGTAAATCTAACCGGCAGATGGCATGCCTGTTATTAAGTGGTTGGCCTTTTACACCAAGCTACCATCTGCTTTTGTGATTCTGGAACAGGGACTGTGTGGACTTCATCTGGTTTTTTTTCATTAGGATCTGTCCCTTCAGAGCATTATAGTGAGACTTCAGGCTGAAGGGGAGGAATGCATTTCTCTTGTCAGTCTGTTTCCTGCTCCTGCTTGTGAGAGCCAACATACTAATGGCACTGAAGACCTCAGGGCCTGGGGAGTTCTAACAACTTAAGCTTGGCCACCCATCCCCAACACAGAGAGGTGATAGTGAGATGCAGAGAAAGGAGGTGTATTCAGCAATTGTAATTTAACTAATTAATCATAAAAGAAAAAGACATTTCAACAGACAAAATGAAACACCATAGGAGAGCTTATTGTGAACAGTTATACGTCAGCACGTTTGATATTGTCTAAGAAATGGACAAAGTTCTAGAAACATACAAACTACCCAGACCAAACCACGAAGCAGAACATCTGAATCGAGCTGCACTAGGTGAGGAGTTTATGTAGCAATGCAAAGCCTCCCAGCAGGACTGGAGAGATGGCCTAGGGGTCAATAAGACTTGCTGCTCCTCCAGAGACTGGTTTGATTCCCAGTACCCACACAGTGACTCATCCATTTGTAACTCTGGTTCCAGGGACTGGGTCACTTCTTCTGGCCTCTGTGGGCATGGTATACATGTGGAGCACAGACATACATACAAAACACTCATACTCATAGAAAAGAAATCTAGCAAAACAAAACATCTCAGCCAAGAAAAGCCTAGGACTAAATGGTTTCATCAATGAATTCTGCCAAAGATTAGGAAAGAAAGAATGTCAAACAACTGATGAAGAGATAAGGCTAAAGATGGTTCCTGTGTCACAAAGGCTTTTGTAAGGACAGGAAGCAAGGAGACTTCTATTCACATGCTGGTAGGAAAGCAGTTCCTCAGAAAATGAGAAGCAACTACCTTACGGCCCGGTGACTCAGCTGCTGGGTGTGTATGCAAAGGTGTTACAAGTGTCACACCTCGGAGATGTTCACTGCAGCAGTAGTCAAGAAAACTGAGCTATGAAAATCACATAGGTGCCTGTGTGAACACCATAGCATGTACACACACACAGTAAGACAGGTGCGACATCACCAGATGATATAGTCTTGTGATATCACCATTGGAAGCTGTACCACGAAGTTCATCCTGAGCCCTTGAGAATAGATAGGTCTTATCATATCAATAAAATGAACTATGAGAATGTCTTAATTTTATTTTAGTGTTCATTTAGTCACATATATATATGTATATATCATTTTATACAATGTAAATATATATAATCTTTGTCAACTATACTGTAATGAAACTGGCAGAAAGAGTCCTGGGGCTGCTACCATACAATTATACTTCACTTAAACACGAGTTATGTTCTGAGAAGCACGAATCTGGGTGACTGTCACTGTATGAACATCATAGTATATACTTATACATAGTAAGACAGGCGCGACCCCATCAGATGATATAGTCTTATGCTACCACCATTGGAAGCTGGCCATTGTTGACTGGAATGGCGGCGTGTATGTGGTGTATGGCAGTCGTCCTCATATTTCATACAGCACAGGACAGTGGGTGAGAATGTGGGTGAGGAGGGTTGACAGGATCGATAACTTTTCTTCATTTCCCCAGATTATCTTCTGAACCTCTATGCTTGTTTTCAGTGTGCTGTGACCACAGCCACTGATGTCACATGCCTAGAAGTGCTGGCATAGATATAAATGAACAAATACCATATGCATTTATATCTATGTGTATATGTTCAATACATGCATGCATGTACATATCTGCATCTAGATCTATATCTTTATACAAAGAGATTTAAATATGGATCCCTCTTGAAGAGCAAAGAGTGCGTCCACATTTGGTCCCACGTCCCATGGTGGTAGAATGTCCCCTGACAGGGAGCTCTCTGTGGCTGCTTAGCATCCTTGGGGTCCTGTCACCTCTGCCCGCTGCAGTCCTCACTTACATCACACAGGTTACAGTGGGATTGGGATCTGTGGATGCTTTACTTGTGGCCTCAGATTTTATTGAAATTATTGGAATGTTTGAGACATCTATAAAAGTTTAGAATGAAGAAGTTTACAAAGAAAGCTCTTGAAATACTGCCAGAATGAGGCTCATAACTCCGAGGCAGTCCTGTGGTCCGGGGATTGCTTTGTCTTCTACCCAATGGTTCAGATTCTTTTGCTGTCTTGGAGGTAGGGACTACAGACAAACCAGACAGCTGGACAAAACCTGAGGAGAGAGTGGAGTGGTGGTGTGGGGGAGCACTATCATAAGCATGGAAAATCTGGCTGGAAGTGAAGAAAAGCTGGCCCACCATACCCTGCCCATCATGACCTCTCTAAAAACAAACTTCAGTGTCGCGCTCTCTCCCGTTGGGGGAAGCGCAGTAAGGGTGGAGTCTCCGGGTCCAGGGACCGCCAGCTGGAGTACCCATCAGCTTCAGAATCCTCAACACTGTGTCCAGGAAACAACCAGGAATCAGAAGATTGGCATCTGATGTGTGCCATCACTGGTGATGCTTCACCCCCTCCCATTATCTCCCCACTGAAGCTGATGGGTACGCCAGCGGTCGGGTCCGCAGAGTACGCCCTGGGCTTCAAGGATCACCGCTGCAGCCCTCTTCGTCGCAAATGCCTCGGGGCCTGATGCCGCCGGAGTGAGACGAGCACCCCTGGCGCTGATGGAGTCCACCGACTCGGTGCCCAAGCCGCTGCGCGCTACCTAGCGCTACCGGTCTCGGCCAGTGGCTTGGCCGAGGTGTAGGAAGGGAGTGGACCGAGATCAGCCGTGGGCATCCACCAGCTCCGCCCTGCGCCCCAAGAGTCACAGCTCCCTTAGACAAAGTTCTCGGATGCCAAAGTAGTTTCTATCTTTATTTGTTCAAGATGGGGGGCAGCGCTCCCGGGGCAGGCGGGTGGAAAAGGAGGGGAGAGAGAGAGAGCTGGGTCAAGGTGTTCTACTTATAGTTCTGAGAGAGGGGGCGGGGCTTGGTAGTTGATACTTTCCATTGGCCAGCTTGGGAGCCCTAATCGTTGCCTCATTTGCCTATACACAAGTTTCACACGCTAGGCCTCTTTCCATACAGGGGTTGTGATATGAAGAATTTCCCAGGAGCGTTGGCCAGAAGCATAAATTCTGGTCCCTGGTGTACCACCGAGTCTCCCAGAGCTTCCAGCCCATGCTCAACTGGGCATCACAGATCACTGCCCCACACTTCAGAGCTCCCCTCGATTCATGGTGAGCAGGAACAGGTTACTAAGGTTGGCGATCTCTGTGATGGCACTGTGCCTACAAATCGAAGGTCAGCTTTTGATCTTTGAAGCTTTATATAGAGACTCCAACGCTGGAAGAAATGTAAAGAGTCTGTGTACCAAGGAGCCTCTCTAGGTAGCTCTAAGTCCTGTGGGAGAGCATGAGACCATGAGGAAGGTGCTTAGCCATAGGTATGTACTTTCTAATCTTCCCTCTTGGCTTTGATACAGGGCCAGGGGGAGGTCTAGAGACTAGCTGGGGCTTTGCTGCAGGGGATTGCAAAGGTATGTGATATGGGCTTGAAAATCCCTTAAGGTTGGAAAGAATGGCACGGGACCATGTAGGATAGCCAGGAAAAATTACTGCTTCATGCATAGTAAGGATGAAGTGCTGATTTATGCCAACTCTATATGAATAATATGTGTATGTATGTAGAGACATGTTCAGTTGAGGTCCTCCATCCACTGTGACGCTAGTAAAAAAAAACTTTTGAGGAACACTGTCAGAATTTAGTTCTTTTTTTTTTTTTTTTTTTGAGATTCTGAATTTAAAAATAGTAAGATGCAAACTTTTGGCCACTCACCACTGAGTTTTTCTGAAACTGCTGTTCTTTGGGAGAAATTGTTGATCAGCTATTGTGACATAAAAAGATATAACCTGAGGTGGAAGGGAGCTATTTTTAAAAATGGAATAAATAATTGAGAGATTACTGCACCAGGGAGACACTCACCAGATGAGCAGGACCACGGGAGAATTTCAGGGGAGGAGACTCTCTGTGCAAATGACTGCTGACTTCATCTGACTGTCCACACAAAGTTCTGAATACAAGAAAAGCTTCCAGACCTGTTCTGGCACAGTCTGGAAATCTCTCCTGAGTCAGAAACCTGCAGTCTGGAAACCTGTTTTGTTTCCTGCCTCAAGGAAAAGCTCTCTCCCTGATTTTCAATAGTGACTTGGCAAAATCCCAAGAGAGCACACTAGGAAACAACAGGGCAGCACGGCCTTCTCGGGGAGCCAGGCTGTTGCTCTTCAACTTGCAATGACTTCTATCCTCACCCCTAGGATACTACTCTCTTCCCTTCCAAATGCCTCAGCTCGGAAACTCTTCCTGATGGTGTTAATTATCTTTGTTTTCTGGGTCGTCTTCATGGCTTCAAAAGACCACACAGAGGTAAGAATTGTTTCCTATCCCACAATTTCCTGGGGAGGGTCAGAGAGGCTTCACTTGAATGCTACTCTTTAGCAAGGCGCTGTATTTGACTCCCTTGCACAGTGTATGTACATATTAGTTGTTTCTTTAGTGGCAGCTGGATTTGTGCCTCTCCTTACTACTGGGCATTGCCACCTGCCTCAACAGTATCTCCTCCTATAGCCTCAGAGACTATAATCCAACCATATCTGATTCAGTCTCCGTCCTCCATCACTGAGGTTTTGTTATTCTTTGTATAGTTCGCTTAGTGTTACTTGGAGTTTCCCTTTCTGCATCCTTACTGGACTGGACTCCCCATTTCTCCTCTCCCCAATCATATGCTTGCTCAGATGTTATCCTCTTGACACCTACGATGCAGCTCTCTCTCCACTTCTGGATCTCTCTTTCTCGACTTGACTTCTTTTTCATAGTGCCTTTTGCTTGCTACTACTGTACTGTAGGATTTAACAACTCATTACAACTATTAACTGCTGGTCTATCTCTGCTAACATATGATAACCTCTAGGACAACAAGGATTTTGCTATGTACTTATTTGGTGCCATAACCCTAGGTCAGACCCATGACAAATAGCTTGTTAACAAAGTAAAGAAAGGTTTTTTGTTTTGTTTTGTTTTTGTGATCTGACCCAGGTAAGAAGTAACAGTGATCTTAGAGAAGGCACCAGGAGGGAGAAAAGTCAACCAATTTAAGGCAGGATTTGTAACCAAATGCCACTTGCTCACATCTTGGCAATTACAGAGACAAAAAGTACAGCCCAATCATAAAACAGTGGAGGAAGGAATACCTGTTGCGGGAAAGGAAAGGCTGGCACTGTTTGCAAGACACTGTTCTCTCAGAATGATGAGTGCGTGAGGATCTTATCCTTATTTAGACAGAGAAGTCCGAGCAGACGCAGGCACAGTCTTGGATTTCCCCAGTTTAAGATAAACATTTCTGAGCGTGTTCAATGTAGGTCCTAGGCCAGGTGCACATGACCTCCTCTGGGCTTGTGCAGTTTAACACTGTAATAAGCCATGTCTATGCCACACTACCTTTAAGAAAGAGTCAGACTGACTTGGTGACCCTGGCTGATTTCTCAGGAGCTCCCCCAAGGAAACAAACAACTCCGAAGGTGCTGTTGTCTTTTAGAGCAGATGGAGGCTCCCTCCTCTGTAAGCAGAGGTGTTTGCCCCCAGTGTTGCCTCGTAGTACCTGAGTGATGTGGAAAACACCTGTAATTCCAGCACTCTGGAGGCCCAGGCAAGAAGATTATGCCCTTGAGACTAGGTCTGGGCTACTTAATAAATCTGAGAACAACCTTGGCTACATAGTGAATTTGATACTAGATTGGGGTACATAACAAAAGAAAAAAGCAGTGCCCTGGTATATTAGGGTTTTCTAGAGAAAGAAAACTTATAAAATCAATTTGTCATCTATCTATCTATCTATCTATCTATCTATCTATCTATCTATCATCTATCTATCATCTATCAGTCAAGAGGATTTACTATAGTGGCTTACAGGCTGTGGTCCAGCCAGTCCAACTATGATTATCTACCAATGGAAGGGTCAGGAGTTCAGTAGTTGTCCAGTCTATGAGACTGGATGTCTTAGCTGGTCGTCAACATACGCTGGAATCACAAAGAAATGGGTTCTAATGCCAGTGAAAGAACAGATTTGCTACCCAGAACAAGAGTAAGCAGAGAGAGAACAAGCATTCTTTCTTCCATTTCTTTTATGTAAGCTGCCACCAGAAGGTATGGCTCAGATCAAAAGATTCAGATTAAAAGTGTATCTTCCCACCTCAAAGGTTCAGATTAGACATGGGTCTTCCCACTTCAGATGATTTAATTAAGAAAAAAAAATCCCTCACAGGTGTACCTAGCCCTTGGGTTTTAGTTAATTCCAGATGCAGTCGAGTAGACAACCAAGAAGAGCCATCGTGCGTGGAATGGGAGATAGACTGCCAATGAAGTGAGCAAGACGAAAAGAGTTGTTTGTTGTTTTATCTTCTTTACAGTAGCATGTTAATCTTATTAGTTAGACCACAACTGCACTGAATATTTTATGTTTCTAGTAAGATAAGAAAGAGCATAAGCAGGTGGGAGTTTAAAACTATATTAACAGGGGGCTGGGGAGACGGCTCAGTGGGTAAAGTGCTTGCTCTGGGAAGATGAGACCTGAGTTCCAATCTTCAGGACCCACATAAAGCTGGCATTGTAGTAGTGCATGTCTGTAATGCCAGCACTCCTACAGGGAGGTAGGAGGCAGAGGCAGGAGAACCTATGGCCAGGTAGACTCTAGTGTATGGAGCGGTGAACAGTAAAAGAGACCCTGTCTCAAAACAAGGCAGAGGGAGAACTGACAGGCAAGATTGATCTTTTATCTTTGTACACACAGTGTATGTGATGTCCACAAGTGTCACATGTGTGTGCATGTGTGCATGCATGCACACACACACTCGCATACGGACATGCCCTCACTCACGCTTGCACACTTACACGCACGCACATACTCACACACACACTCACACTTACACACACACACACACACACACACACACACACACACACACACACACACACGGGGGTGGGGTGGGGCAGAACAACGATGTGGGGAGAGGAAGTCTTCTCTGTACCCACGTGACTTCTTACAGGCTTCTATGTGAACCATGACCCCAGTCCGCAGAAGCAGACATTTGTGGGCTCACTTGAATCCTTTTCTTCCTGTCCCATCTTGACTCTGGGATTAAGTAATGAGTAAGATCAAATAGAGTGCTATCAAATTGTGTTAATCTGAGGCAGAAGGGACCCTCCTCCCTTCAGATTTTAACATACACCCAACCTCTTAGCCCACAGGGTGTACACTTGCCTCTGCAGGAGACTATTTTGAGAAGATGTAACCTGCTCTTGATTGTTTGTGTTTTATTGTGAGCTCAACCTTTACCTCAGGATGTAAGGATCTTTCATGCAGCCTAAGCTGGTGGCATGGCTATGAACTCCATGTCCCCAGGCAGCAAGCTTCTGTCTGATACTGCTCTTTGAAGGATAGTAATGTTGACCCCATCACAATGTTATATCATCAGCAATCTGCTCAATTAGGTTAACTCTTTGGTCTTTAAACCTGAGTTGCTTGTATAGAGTTTCTTTTCTCATAATGAATTTAACTATGGGAAGATTTAGTAATTACCCAGGAAGACCTTTTAGCAAAGTGAGCTTCTGTCTGTCTGTCTGTCTGTCTGCCTTCTCCCTCAGCCAGGGAACATTCAAGCTTCTCCTTTCTGGTTGCTCCAAGCACAACAGAGCTGCAGGGGATGGGGAGTGGGGGAGGGGACTCAGAGAACCAGGAGAGTCAGGCCAGAAGGAGGCTTTGTGGACAGCCCTGTTATGAGCACATCGCCCTCTCCCTGCGGTGCACTGTGTGGTACAGTGGTCACGGTCAGGGTCAGATCATAGCATTTCTGCTTTTGTTATGACTGAGCTCTGCCTCATGAAACTGTCAGGATACTGAGTGGCCACTGGGTTTTTGAATTTAAGAATGAGATCCCTTGTGTTAAAATAAAATAAAATCCCCCTAAACAAAAAGTGAAGATAAAAAACAAGCCAACTAAAAACAAAAACAAAACAAACGCAAAGCCAGGTAGATAAAAATATGGCCTTCTCAAGTTTTCCCATCCATCCTGAGACAGTATCAGCAAACATCAAACAGTATTTATATATTTCGTGGTGATTGATTGTGTAAATTCTAATTTGTCTCTCTGTTCCTCAGGATGAACCTGTCCCATGGTGTCCTAGGTAAAGGAAAGACAGTGGCTTGGTTCTTCCTCCTGGCTTATTAGAGGGACAGAATGAACAAGTCCTTATGAGGTTTTAGATTATGGACTCTGGGCTCATTTTAGTTCCCTAAAACGCAAGCGACCAGAACAGCAAATGCCTGTGTTTTGGGGTGCCATGAACCATAAGGTCCAAACAATTCGTGTTGACATGAGTCTACCAGCCATTTTTGGTCAGTCACCATCCTTGCTGGGTCATCTGTTCCTTCTGTTTATATGCAAGATGAACTTACAATGAACTTGGGGGAAGTGTTATTGGGACAGTTTCGGAAGCCACAGAGCACTCCTGTCGCTGAAACGGTCTCATCTTCAGCACCTTAGTTTTAGAGTCTGGGATTTCCATCCCATGCAAAGCAATTCTAAAGTCCTGGAGCTGACAATAATAACTCCTTTGGCTTTGAAGTATAAACATCTATATTTATCATCCCGAAGACTCATTTTGTAAGCTCCATTGGTGAGAAGAAAATTAGCATTTCATCTGCCAAATCAGAGGTTCCCGAAGGAACCTTCGTGGTGGTCTCTAGTTGTTTGAGTGAGTTTTTCTAGGAGAACTTGAGAAGCTTTGGGGCTTTGATGGGAGCTGTCATTGGTCGGCCTTTAGAGGGCAGAGACATCCTCCCTCCCACTGTTTTTCCTCATTGCACCTTCAGAGGGGTCAAGGCTCCCTCCATCCCCAACCCACTGAGTAGTCAAGGCGCCCCCACCCCACACAGAGAGGTCAAGGCCTCCTACCCTCCACAGTGGGCTGAGGACAGTTACTTTCTAGATCTCTGGTTTCCTCATAGCTGTGGCAAACATCAGTCCCTTTAGAATCCTTTCCTGCTTCTGTGGGCTTTCTTTGTACAGACAAATTCTTCCTAGCCTTAGCTCTTCCACAGGGCTAAGCCTGTCAACTGGAATTCTTTTCTTGCCTGTAATCATTTGCCACAGGCCTTTGGGCTGTCATTATTTTAATCTCCATGTTGAAAACGCCAAAAGATAAAATAAAAAGTTGATTACTTTCTCTCTCTCTCTCTCTCTCTCTCTCTCTCTCTCTCTCTCTCTCTCTCTCTCTCTCTCTCTCTGTGTTGGGGTGGGAAGGGGGAGTGGAAGAGTTAGGGGTGGCACATCTCACTGTGTGCTTTTATATATTTTTCTCAATTCGGGGTGGACTGACTGATGAAATGTAATAAGAATATGGGTAAAACCCAGCTTGGCAAGTTTTAAATAACATTTATGACAGCAACTCAATCACATACACATAATTATACTTTACATTTTAGCTTTCATCTTTCTTTGGGTTTTTTGTTTGTTTGTTTGTTTGTTTGTTTTTGGTAACTTTTTTGGACCTTCTGACGTATGCTTGGAATTTTTGGTTTTGTTCTTAGTTTCTTCTGTTTCCTTTTGAAGTAAGCCTTTACTTTAGGATGAAACTAGTCTACCACCTCGAACACTTTTTCATCTAAATGCATTTTTAAACAAAATTATGTTTTATGCCCATAACTTTTAAAAATATCTTTTGGTCTTTCTTACCATTATTTTTTTTCCAGAACTGAGAAAACTTTTTAATAAAATAATCTGTATTCTGATAAAAACACAGGAAGCTGAAGCAGAAGGCATGAGCATTGTACCTTAAATAGCTAAGGGCTAGTAAAACACTATACTGGTTTGGAGAAAGCTCCATTTTCTCTTGAGAACAGATTTTGATGAACTATTTGTTAAGTATTTGAGTCTGTCTAAGACAAGCACTTAGAAACTGCCTTGACAAAAGGGCGTTGACCCTTCACTTGGGGCCACAATGCAGTCAAAAGTAGAGAGAAAACCTGGTCTCCAGGAAGAAGATGTTGGGACCAGCAAGGAGCACCCAGAGGAAGCTCTCAAGGTCAAGAGAGAGGCTGAAGAATGCTACACACAAAACAACCATTCCTAGTGTGTTTTGAATTCTAGAATGAGCTGCCTAATGAGGTTCACTCTCTTGAGTATCACCCCATAGCTGCTCACTTTGACAATGTCTTGAGAAGCTATCATGCATGCAACGGAGTTGCTTATGATGTTAGGAATGGCTCTTGCCACATCCCAAGGTCCTGGCTGGGGCAGTGGAGAATGAAGAGAGGACAGACATGTAGACAGCATACAATGAGTCTGGGATCAGGTGGGTTTCTCTGACTGCTTCCATCACCACTACTGTTATAGCTATTCCTACCATTGCAACCTGGAACCTCAGCATGTTTATTAGCTACAGCATGGAGTGGGGTAAGCTAGGCTTGGTAAGAGTTCTCTGTAGGCCAGTTCTCAAGCTTCAGACATCTAGGAGGAGGGAGCTGTGGATGCTAGTCTTTGCACACACTAATCATTCATAAACACTCACACTCAGACTCCCAAGGAAATCTTTGCCATCCCTCTTGTGCCTGACCTATATAGGTAATGACATTATTAATTAGCACAGGCCAATTAGTTTGAGAGCCCTCTACAGACCAGGCTGACTCTGTGTCAAAATACACAGTCACTCGGAATACACACTTCCCCTGCTCCCTACAGGATCTCAGGGGAGTGCTCACAGGAGTCCTAGCTTCAGAAAACCAAAGCAAAGTAGGCAAGATAAGATGCAAACCCAGCAGAGCAGAGCAGAGCAGAGCAGGGCAGAATGGCTAAGAGAGAGTCAAAGAACCTCATAATCGTGGCATTAGGGGCAGTGCTTATGTGACTCACTTGTAAAGATGCTGGGAGCAGGAGCAGGAGCAGGAGTGGGAGGGGGGAGGGAAAGGGGAAGGGGTGGAGGAGGGGCAGGGGCAGGGGCAGGAGCAGGAGCAGGAGCAGGAGACTCATCCTGCTGCCTCTTACAGGCTGAATTCTTTTTAGCAACTTCTATTCAGAAAAAGTCAGGATTCTTGACTTTGCAGCAAAAAAAGAATTTTGGAATAACTTGGTATGAAGCAGAAAGGAGTTTCAGGGCAGGAATTACTAGAAGAGAGGGATGCCCAAGGGTGGGCATGAGCTTCTCAAGAGCTAGTCCTCCTGTATTAAGGCTGTAATGAGTTTGTTAGAATGTAAGTTTTACATTTCTTTACTTGGGTATGAAGTTTGAATTTGATCCCTTGCCAAAGGATTTCAGAATATGTAAACTGTAGTGTTATGCCTCTGGTGACTTTAGACTTGAAAATCAAACAGAACAAATCCACCATAATCTCCTTGACTTCGGTTTAGGTCTTCAAGGTAGAAATGTCTTTCACTCTCCTTAGACTGAAACCATCAGCAACCAAGACAGATTCGTTTTGATTTCCCAGATCTGTTCTGAGCCTTCTTGTGGCATCTCTGAGCAAACCTGTCAGGACAGTTTTCTCCCAGTTTTCCCCCAGATTCCTAAATGTTGTTGGATGCAATCTGCTAAATCTGCTAATAACCTTCATACATACTTCAACCCAACCAGTCCTTCTCCACAAGTACATTAATGGCTCAAGCACTACTTTCTGATTCAAGAAAACTTCTAAACAAAAGTGTCAGAGTGGTTAAAGAATGTTCCAGAAGGGTAGCAGTTGCCAAGATAGTGAATTAGTCTTCCAGACAGGGCGTTTTCTTCCTTATAGGTTCAGTTCCAGTAAGGATCTGCTTCCAGTAAGAAGGAAAGGTGGCCTAGTATAAAATGCCATTGTTCACTGGCCTCTCCTAACAGGAACTGAGTAGCAAAAGCTCAGGGGCCTTCAAGCAAATGATCCTGGCTGGGCCATCAACTCTGTAGTCAAAGGCAGTGGATTTGCATGGTTTTGAGTACAAAGCCATAAAGAAAGAGAGTAAATGAAGAATTATTTGCAGCAGATAAGGAAATACCAAGCTATTTGCAAAGCAATGTTCTCTCTAAATAAAATAAGCATGAAGATTTTATATGGGAGCCATAAACACATTGTTATAGGAGAGTGGCAGGTAAGGCTGGACACAATTCTGAGTTCGCTCAGGGTACATTCATAGATTGAGTCCAGAAAGGAACATGTATTGGTATGCCTAGCTCAAGGCTTCCTCAAAAGGCTAGAGAGCTGGGGAGATGATTCAGTTGGTCAAGTGTTTGCCATGTAAACATGAAGACCTGAGTTCGGTTCCTCAACATTTGTCAAAAAAAAAAAAAAAAAAAAAAAAAAAAGAAAGAAAGAAAGAAAGAAAGAAAGAAAGAAAGAAAGAAAGAAAGAAAAGCAGGGTGTGATAGCATCCATTTGTAATCCCAGAGCTGGAGAGGACAGGAGGACACATGGGGCTTGATGCCAGCTAGTCTAGCTTAACCTGTGTTTTTCAGATTCAGAGAGAGAGCCTGTTTCAAAGAATAAAGTGAAGAACAATTAAAGAAGACAATTGATATTAACTTCTGGCCTTCATGTGTACCTGCACATACATATGTATGTGTACACAAATGTGTACAGAATATTTGTATACACACACATACACACACACACACACACACACACACACACACACACACAAATCAGGAATCAGCATGACTTGATGACTTTAGCTGGTGTGTTGTAAGTTTTTCCAATATGGTTTAGTTGAAAAACAAAAAGGAAAGGAAGAAGGGCTTTGAAAGGATAGACATTCATTATCTTTTAATGGGGCATAGATTCCAAAAGGGCTGGCTCATTTAGCAATTAAAGAATTGATGACAAGTCTGATTGACCATGGGAGGTAAAGATTTGGAGTTAACGAGGCACTACATATGAGGCTTGTACCACTTCATGGATGGCGCTGTCACTTATTGAAGTAAGGTAGGAGGAACAGGACTGGAGGACAAAAGATACATTTAGATGTGAGTGTTTACCTTCAGAGTCTTCTAAAGCCATCTAAGTGGAGATCTTCCCAAGACATATGATTGAATATGCAAATCTGTTGTTGAGAAATGTTTGATTTTAAAAATAATAGATTTACTAAGCATTAGACAGTTGAGTTTGTGGAAATCTGAGACATTGCCATGAGTGAGCTGTAGATTGAGAAGAAAGCATCATTCATAATGAGGTAAAAAGTGAACACTAAGTCAAATAATCTATGAATGGTGGCAGAGAGACTGCTAACAGGGATTGGAGAGAACTCTCAAGATGCTTGACTTGTGGGAGTGTGGGATGGGCAAAAGAACAGGACAGTAGTTACAGGAGAATAAGGTGTTGACATGGCTTGCCTCCTTTAGTACTGGAGACACTTGAGGGCCAGTGGGACAGCTCAGTCAGTAAAGGTCCAGACCTGATGATGTGAGTTTGCCCCCAGACCCACATGGTAGAAGAGAACTGATTCCCCAAAGTTGTTCTTTGACCTCCAAGTATGTGCTGTGGCACACGCTCCCTCCCAAATAGACAAATGTAATAGCAATACTGAACAGATTTAAAATCCTAAGGAAACAATCCAGTAGAAGGAATTATAAGACGGTAAAGAAAATGTACAGTTGTTTTTAAGTAGGTTAGAGAATAGAAATCGATTTACAGTGGGAGTATTGTTGTGGGTCTGAAAGGGGTTAGACACTAAGGAATGTGGGCACTGAAGGATCTACAGCCATGGATACTAATGGTCTACCTGGAGAATATCAGAACGTTCAGTGATAAAGATTATGGACCAAGTTCTTAAAAAATGATTATGTAGGAGACGAAAGGGTGAGAAAATAACAGAGAGGAAGATTACGTAGTGATTGGTCACATTAAGTCAGACGTACTGCTGAGCATGACAAAGATACATCTTACAATCTTTGGAAACAAAAGGTATACAAAACAACACATAACAACCAGGAACATGGCTGTATATGGGCCACAAACTACTCAGTAAAGAACTCAAGACAGCAATCTCATGTATGCATGAGAAACAATAACATATTTCAGAATATATTAAACCACATAGACAAAAGACCAGTACACTGAACACTGTAAAACATTAATGGAAGAAACTGAAGAAGGTACACTGAATAGAAAAATAGAGTGTGTTCATGGATGACCATGAACGTTAAAGCTTTCCATATGACCCAAAACCATGGACAAAGTCAAAGTAGTAGCGATCAGAATTCCAAAGCTATTTTTAATAGAAATATAAAAATCTATAAAATTTGTAAAGTATCATTAAGATCCCTGAACATTCCAAAATAACAAAGCATTTACACATCTGCTCTCCAAATCTACCATAAAATATAGTCATCAAAACAGAATAGAGATCCAAGAAACAACTCCATGTATTTAATGCCAGTTGTTCTACTGCAAAATGGCAAGAAGGACAGTCTAAGAAATTGTATTGGGAAAACTGGAAATCTTAGCATAAGAATGTAAATGGCCCCTTTCAATATCGTGCATAAAATTCATGCAAGAGGAAGCAAAGAGGCAAGGTTTGAAATTATAGAAAGCTAGAAGCAAACAAGGGTAGTTTCTTGACATTGTTATTGGCAGAGATTTTTGTATAGAACTCCAAAGGGTTATGAAAAGCTAAGACAAATGGAACTGCGTCCTAAACCTGTGTGGCCAAGAAAACAATCCACAGAGTAAAGAAGCAGTGTGCCATGTGGGAAGACATTTGCAAGCTGTACATTGGATAAAGGGGTCCGTATGTGTAAGGAACTCAACACTCAGTAGCAAGAAAGTAAACCAAACTATTAGAAAATGCATAGAGGGCTGGAATAGATAATTTTCAGAGGAAGAAATATGAATGACCAATAGGTATATAAACCCTCAACATAGCTAATCATCCAAGAGACATCAATTAATGTTGAGACTACTAAAAAGCAAAACTCAAATAACCCAGTGGACAAACACAAGTAGATTTCTGAACCTGGCACCTCTGCACCATTTTAACTTGCTGGGTAAATGTAGGCCTCCGAAGGCAGGGGAGGCTCCCGAGACTTGAAAGGATCTGAAACTGGGAGTTACATTTTTTCCTAACTCATCATTCAGATACTTACAATGACATTTATTGACTGGTAAGTTAATAGTTCATTCAATTAAATCTTTCTCTTGATATTCTAGAAAAAGGTCATTAGTTATAACCCTTCTGATTTGTTTACTACAATGACCAGTGAGACAGGCGCAGCATGAAGGTTAGTCTTATATGTTGTTGGTGACAATTTAAAATCTTACCTTTGAACATATTTGGCAGCTGAGCTCATGCCTTTAATTGCAGCACTTGGGAGGTAGTGGCAGGCAGATCTCTGTGAGTTCAAGGCCAACCTGGTCTAGACTGAGAGTTCCAGTATATCCAGGGCTATATAGATCCTGTCACAGATAGGGAGAAGGAAGAAAGAAAAGAAATAAAAGAAGAAAAGAAGGAAGGAAGGAAAGAAGTAAGTAAGGAAGGATGAATACATATACTTGGCAGTCAGAATCTCATCTTGTTTGACTGGTTGGCACTTACTCCAGTAATGTGTGATTGGGTAATCTCATCTCCCGGACTCTACCATAAAGAAGTAATTCTATACATGAGAAATTGAGAAATATCCAAGTGTTATATAAAATGATAACTGGTTGTCTGATATCGTAAGACTCATGGCCCATGGTGTTTTCCTGATGGGATATGCCAAGCTCAATGAAAATAAAGACCACAAAAATTATTTAGCAAGCTTTAAGTAGTTATAGTCTATAGTATAGTTGCAAAAAATGTTAATACTATGTTTGCTATAATTACAATGTAGTAAAAATACAAATGAAATGCAATATAGGGAACATAAAATATATAGTACTGTAAATAGAATTTAGGTGAGATCATATTTTAAATATTTGCTTTGTTTTCCAGATTTATATGATATGTTTACATGATGTTCAAATAAAAAAAAGATAGATGAAAGGATGGGAAGGTGAACAAACTTAGATTCAATAATAAAATAATATCACACACAGACACACACACACACACAGACACACACGCACACACACAATTTTAAGGCAATGATTCCAAAAGAAAGTATCGGCTAGCAGCAGTAGACACACTATGTGGAAATCAATTCCTCTCACTCCCTAATGTAAAACTAAAGAGAACTGGTGTCTAACGTAATTTCATCACACTAAAAGGCATAAAATGGGTCATACTGGTTTGTATTGAAAGCAAGCTCTCTTAACTGCGTTAGTAAATGTGTCCTTTTCAATACTTCAGTTTATGTTTCACTTAAGCAACCCCACCATTCTGGGGCGATGGCGCATCTTCAAGGAGTTCTTGCACTCAGAAGGGCTTCAGAACACACCAGCCTCAGTAGAGGCAGAGCTGGCAGTTACAGCAATCCTGGAGAAGCTAAACCAGCAGATCCCACCCAGACATTTCCCCAACCATAGCACCACCACCAGCGCCAAACAGAGCACGGCCACCATCCTCAACCCTCAGCGTGCATACTGCATGGGAGACCAGCTGGACATCTTGCTGGTGGCCAAGGACTATTTTGGTCACAGGAAGGAGTATGGTGGGGACTTCCTAAGAGCCAGGATGTCCTCCCCAGCCCTGAAGGCCGGCGCTTCTGGAAAGGTGACAGACTTCAACAATGGCACCTACCTTGTCAGCTTCACTCTGTTCTGGGAGGGCCCAGTCTCCCTGTCTATCCGGCTCATGCACCCCAGTGAAGGGGTGTCAGCTCTCTGGAGAGCAAGGAACCAAGGCTATGGCAGAGTTATCTTCACTGGCCGGTTTCTTAATGGCACTTTCCCTGTCCTCACTGAATGTGGCCTTACCTTAAACACAAGTGCGGAGCTGTGTCAATATCTGGATGCTCGAGATCATGAAGCCTTCTACTGCTTGAAGCTTCCGGGTGTTCCCTGTGAGGCCCTGACCCACATGACAAGCAAGAATAGTAACGTCTCCTACCTCAGCCTCAAGGAGAAGCTCCTTTTCCGGAGGTAAACATGGCTTCAAATTCATTAAGGACTACAGGAAAGTAGACTTTGGATCTGACCAAACTGTTGAATCCATTAACATTGACTCATCACACTGTCAGGTCGGTTTTGATTGAGTTATAGTTAGGTTCATCCTCCAGAGGTAGCTCAGCTGGCATTCAGGGTTACCACTGGGACTGCTGGCTGAAAAGCATGCAATGGTGTCGTGTCTTACACAGTACATACGTCTTGTTTTTCACTGTGTATGGTGATTCCAGATTCAATTTTTCTTTTTTATGAACCAGTATTGCCTATAATGTATTCATGAAATACTGTCCCACA
Organism: Uromys caudimaculatus; assembly: GCA_028551405.1. NCBI lineage: Eukaryota > Metazoa > Chordata > Mammalia > Rodentia > Muridae > Uromys > Uromys caudimaculatus. The sequence continues at coordinate 69,276,087 of CM052706.1, forward strand.
TACTATTAACTAAATGAGTAGAATCATTACTCGGTTTACTCTATGATTTAATCCAACCAATCATCAACCCTTAGAAATTGTACCTCTGAATAGTCTCCTGAACTCACTCACTTCTGTCTGTCACTGGTGTCTCTCATGGATGAGCTATCTTCAGTTAGTACAGTTGATCTCAGGTGTTGCTCTCTGTCCTCACCCACGTTTTTCTTGATCTTTGCTCCATACCAAACTTTTGTCTCTAAAATGCATATATGTTAATATATATTAACTTTTCCTTGCTTAAAACCATTCTTGTGGCTGTACAGTTCTGAGGGTGGAACTCAGACTCTATCCTGTTTACAGGCTTCTTGCTTCACATTCATGTTGTTCTCCTCTCTGTCAATCAAACTGAACACCTATTTCAGGAGTTGCCTTTCCAAACCCTTGGGTCAGCTGTCATCTCCTAAAGTCTCCTTTGAAGAAGAGCCTTCGGCTCCACAGCCCGAGAACTACTGCTGTTGGAAGGACTTGTTTTTATGATGTGTCCAGGAGAGCAACTGGACAGAACAGCGCCCTGGAAATTCAAATTCAAATCCAGTTATGTCATGGGGACATAAGAGAGTAGGGCACAACTGACCTTCCCTTTCTACCAGACTCCACTTCTTCCCCTCCCTCTCCTTCTCTTGGTTTCTTCCGAAAATGCATGAAGGGATCCACAGCTTTGTCCTATGGATCAGCTAAAAGAGGCTGCCGGCCTCTACAACTATTTATTTTTAATTTGAAAGATGATGATAATGGGGCTGGAGAGATGGCTCAGTGGTTAAGAGCACTTAGTACTCTTCAGAGGACCTGGGTCCAATTCTCAGCACCCACATTGTGGCTTACAATAATCTAGAACTCTAGATCCTGGGGATTCAATGTTATTTTCTGGCCTCCATTGGCACAGATATATATGTAGACAAAACACCCATACACATAAAATAAAAATTAAAGTTACAAACAGAAAATTTAAAAAGATGATCATAGGGAGATAGAAAGAAGTCTTTTTTGTGACCATCTCAGAACCTTCTCTTGTTCTCAGAGAACAGGTCATTTATGTTTAATTTCAGTCCTTCTCACTGGCCACACCTCACCCTCTCTTAAGGTAGACTTCATCAAGCCTGGATTGGAAGACCCATTCTGACATAGTCTCCCAGTTATGCATCAGGAAATTTGAAGTTTCCAAGTGGCTGGAAAATCTATATGTAATATTACAGCACTTTTCTAAGATAATGCATGCATACATAATTATAAAAAAGACACATTAAAATAAGTACACTTATACAACCAACACATACTTTAATCCTAATTTTTAGATAGTCTCAAATTTGGCTTTTGGAACCAAATTGTCAACATGGCCAGGGGCTGATTGCTTACAATATTCAGCCTTACCTGGGTTAGATGAAGGAGAATAAGTGCTAGACTGTAATACACACTATTCTCACTTGGCCTGAAAGCCCCTCTCTTGGGATTCTCAATCCTCTTTTGGTGTTGGACAACATCTGCTTTGTCTTTCTTGGAGAGCTGATTTTGCAGTTCCTACCTTTCCCTCAACTCTAACTTGCAGAGTCCCACCTTCTTCCTGCCAGAATTCATTCTTAATCAAATAAGTATGATTTCATATGATACAGTCACCAGTTGGGTTTTTAGAACTGATGGCCTGGAGGTGATACTTATGAGGATAGACATTTGGAATATTATAGCATGAAGAGTGACCTCATTCCTACTCTCAAGGAGATATTTGACTGTGGAAAGCAGACTCCCAAAGGACTTGGGAAAGCACAAAGCTGGTGAGGACAAAGCTGGAGAGGTGGATATGTGTTGGAGGTAATATGTGGCCTGGTATTTATTCTGTAGGCCATTGAAGAAAAATCATACAAGGGTTTTGTACAGGATAATGAAATAGGCTGGGCTCAAGCAAAGGACCATAAAGGTAATATAATAATCTAGGTTAGTGTTGTCAGAGTAATGAATGTTTTTGTAGCTTCAGCTTTGCCAAAGAAGTGAAAACAAAAACAAAAACAAAAACAAACAAACAAAGAACCAAACAAGTTCTTGAATTTGATGTGGAAGAATGGAATTAGAAATTCTGGGAGCGAGGCTCTTCAGTTGGAGAAGCATTCTAGAAAAGCTTGGTGAGGGCCCGACTTACTACAGGTGGCAAAGGTAAAGCCAATAGCTGACATAGGACAGTCACACAGGAGTGTCCAACCCTGAGGCACTGGTGACATGACATTGTGCTCTACAAATATGCTGGGCCACATTTCTCACTTGGGATTCAAGAAGCGTCAGGTTGGATATGCCTGAGAGCTAAATTAAAGAATGGGTAGTCAGCTAGATACAGAGATGCACAGAGAGGTCTGGTTGATTGCATACAGAGGATGTGTGACACCCTGGATCTCCAGATTTCCCCACCATTAGTAGGGAAACCATTTTCTAAAATAGTGACCCATTTATTTTATCAGAATGCCTTACGTGTATCAAATATAGCTACAACATTCACAGAAAATTAAGAGTGCTTCAATCCATCTTAACCAGAGACTCATTCTTAATGATATGGGCAGATGTTAGGATAACTTATCTTCCCATTTCTTGAAGGTTCAACATAGGCGTTGAAGTGGTGAAGAATTTGTCCATCATGGTCTTGCCATGTAACAACAGTAAGTCCAGTGTGCTCTTACCAATTTACTAATGTAAATAAGTGCCTTACTTTGAGACATATATAGTCTACCTTAACCATTTTGAGCTTATTTTCTAGGACAAATGAGATACTCTGGATTTTAAAGAAGAAATTTTCTGCTTGGAAAATATTGAAAATTTTAGAAAGTACATTTATTTTATTTTATATGTGTTTTGCCTGCCTATATGTATGTGTGTCATGTGTGTGCAATATTGGAAGAAATCAGAAGAGGGCATTGGATCTTTTGGAGCTAGAAGATGGTTGTGAGCTATTGTGTGGTTGCTGAACTCTGGTCTTCTGCAGGAGAAGCAAAGTCTCTTAACCACTCAGAAAGTATCTTTACAGTAAAAGATTATACACACACACACACACACACACACACACACACACATAGAGATTACATATATATATATATATATATATATATATATATATATATATATATATATATATATATATGGAGAGAGAGAGAGAGAGAGAGAGAGAGAGAGAGAGAGAGAGAGAGAGTACACTGTAACTATCTTCAGACACAACAGAAGAGGGCATCAGATCCCATTACAGATGGTTGTGAGTCACCATGTGGTTGCTGGGAATTGAACTCAGGACCTTTGGAAGAGCAATCACTGATCTTAACTGCTGAGCCATCTCTCTAGCCCAAATGTGTAGCCCAGGCTGGCCTTGAACTCGTGATCCTCTTGCCTCTGCCTCCTTCAGCAAATCCTACTGGCATGTGCCACCACAACCAGCAGTAATTCTCATCATGAATAAGATAACAAAATTCTAGGGAATTACAGCTGTCCGTACTCAAAATGTTCAGGCTATATGTGTTTACACTTGAGGGCTATCCTTCAACATCAATAGTTGGGTGCTGGTACTATGCTAAAATATCTCCAAAGAGCTGAGAAAAAATTGGACAACGTCTCCATTGTATTGTAATTTCCATTTCAGTTAAACTATACCCCTTAAGATTCTATGAACTTCCCAGCACTTGGGAGGTAGAGGCAGGCGAATTTCTGAGTTCAAGGCCAGCCTGGTCTACAGAGTGAGTTCCAGGACAGCCAGGGATATACAGAGAAACCCTGACTCAAAAAAAAAAAAAAAAAAAAAAAAAAAAAAAAAAAAAAGATTCTATGAACCGGCAATTCTGTGGCTCAGCTTTTAACACATGAACTGTCATGACTAGTACAAAGTTAGCATGCTTGTAAAGTATATCTGTGCCCTAGAATCTTAGTGAATTTCAAAAAAGTTAATTATTTCTAAGCCAGTCAACAGGTACACATGGACTCATTACCCTTTCTTTTCATGCATTCAGCAAATTCAGAAAGGGAAGACTTATTGTATAAAAATTATTCTGCTAAACCCAGTGGAGGGCACAGATGGAAATAATGCCATGGGTCCTGCAGTTCACAGTCTGTGAGGAAGACAGACCCTTCTCCACATGGGAAACCACTGGTCATGACCAATCTTTATAAGAAAGACAGCTTTTTTTTTTTTTTTTTTTTTAATCTCCTGAGGCAACTCAAGTTGTCATCACAGATGAGATCTCATCCCATCCCTTGCCTAGAGAGTGATTTCTATTAAAGCCGGGAAGTTTCTAACGAGATGATGCCAGGCTGCTGTTGCTATTCTCATTGTCACTGTAATAATTATTAGAGTCACTAACATATCTGATATATGCAGCTCAAAACAGATGAACATAAGTCCCTACTGCATTCCCTCAACCCCAAAGATGAAAATGTGTTTTTTAAGAAACAAATACAACATTGCCTACCCTAGTTTCCTCTGTTGCTGTGACAAACGCCATCAGCAAAAGCAACTAAGGAGAGGAAGGTTCAGTTGGTTATACCTTTAGGTTCCAGTCCATCATGGAGGGAAGCCAGGGCAGAAATTTAAGTAGAAACTTGGAATGAGGCTTGCTTAATGTTCTACAAAGAATTACCTCTGGCCGAAGAACTCATTTCTCAGCCAAAGAGGTACAGCAGGAGCTATGGGGGAATCTGCTTATTAGCTTGCTCATAGGCTCCTGCTCAGTCAGCTTTCTTATACAACCCAGGACCATATTTCAAGGGAATGGAGCCACCCACTGTGGGCTGGGTCCTCCTACATCACATAATAATCAAGGGAATCCTAAACAGACATGGCCACAAGCCAATATGACTCTGGTGCTCCTCGGTTGAGAGTCCCCTCCCTTTCTCAAGTGATTTTGCTCCGTGTCAAGTTGAGACCTTCCTGGGTGGAACATTCATATGGGTGGATGAAGACAGTGGAGTGTTAAGAACGGTAGATCATGATCCCATTGTTTTTCTGCAGAAGGCAGATCACAGTGAGAATATCATGTTCAGTCTTCTAATAAAATATTTAAAGTGTTATTATTATTATTAACCAGGGAACACAATTTTAGCACAAAGAGCATAGGACTCTCATTTCCCAAGGGCATTGAAGCTTTTCCATGAATTAACGGCTCGAGACTGAGGAGAGTTGACATTTCACCAAGGCCAATGTAACTGCTGAAATATTCACCTGGACCACTAGCCCTGTTTACAGTTTCTTCCCCACGTGGTTAGCTGTCCCACCCCTGGGTGGCTCTGGAGACAAGGTAGATTCCAGGGAAATACTGCAAAGGCTCAAGAGAGAACAGATCCCTGATCCAAGAAGAGCTACCGGGTAAGAATGCTTTATTCATCCCTCAAACACGATTAACATTAATTAAATAAATATTTGTAGAAGTAAGGAAGGCAGACATAGAGAAGAAAATAAGGATGAAAAAGAAGGAGAAGAAGATAAGGATAAGTTTAAATATTTAAAATACTTTGTGGTAATAAAAAATTACTGATTCTGGGATTTTGATTTTTTTTTGTTGTTGCTAGAGACGGAGAACAAGAAGAAGAAATGCCAGATTGGAATGGAGACTCCTTTCCCCGGTGGCTATACTCTGAAAGGAAGGTGGATCACAGCACGTTGTGAACAGAATGAGTTCAGGGCAATAAAAGATATAAATAACTGCTTGGCAAGGAAACTGATTTACCTCATGGGCGACTCAACACTGCGTCAATGGATTTACTACCTAAACAAAGTTGTGAAAAGTATGTTTTATTTTGAAATGTTACTTGTGTTGAGGAATTTAAATAATAATAATAATAATTGCTCTCATCTGATCCGTATTTTATTACCACTTTCAATATGCCAAGCTTTTGACTTTAAGCTGATTTTATTTTAACAAACGGCTTATTATGTATTTTTTTTTCTTTATGTGCATGGATGTTTTGCCTGTGTGCACCATGTGCATGCAGTGCCCATAGAGCCCAGAAGAGGTCATCAGACCCCTTGGAACTGGAGTTACAGTTCTGAGTAACCATGTGGTTGCTGGGAATCTAACTTGGATCCTCTGGAAGAGCAGCAACTGCTCTTAACTGCGAGCCATCTCTCTAGCCCCAGGCTTTAAATTTTAATAAAAGCTATATTTTAGGTGTTTAATCATAGACACTAGCACTATCTTTCCTATTCATGTATTCTAGTACAATTTTCAAAAATTCATAAAGGTTCTAAGCAGCTGATACAAATTTGCTGCCTTGTATCAGTACCAATTCTTTAGTTAGAAAGTCAGCATGGCCAGAGTTTCACAGATTGCGTGCATTTTAAAATTATGCTATTTCTTTTTGTTAAAAGTTTTGTTGATTTGTCTCCCACCAGCCTTAACATTTTTTGATCGTCATGGAACCGGGCTCTTTAAAACTCACGTCCTTCTGGATACTGAACGACATATTTTCGTTCAGTGGAAAAAACACGGCCATCCCTTTGTTACTCAAAAGCTCTTCTCCATGAAAGATGACAACTATATCCCTCGGGAAATTGACCAGGTGGCAGGAGACAGTGGTACAGCAATTGTCATTAGTTTTGGCCAACACTTCAGACCCTTTCCCATCAAGGTTTTCATCCGCAGAGCCATCAATGTCAAAAAGGCCATAGAGAGACTGTTCTTACGGAGCCCCGAGACCAAGGTGATAATTAAAACAGAAAACATCAGAGAAATAAATGAAAATGTAGAGATATTCAGTGACTTCCACGGAAGCATTCAGAATCTTATTATCAGGGACATTTTCAGGGACCTCAATGTGGGGATCATTGATGCTTGGGACATGACAATTGCATATCGCAGTGAGAATGTCCACCCGCCGGACAGCGTGATTGAAAGTCAGATTAGCCTGTTCTTAAACTACATTTGCTAGAGGGTCTTAAGGTGCAGAAAGCGACTCTAGCCCCCACCTCCGTTCTCTCAAATCCCATAGGTACTTGCATAGATAACACAATCTAACATATGAAGAAGCGAATATTGAGAATCATGGTTAAATGGACATACCATAAAATTTGCCATTCAAATCACTTTTAATCCTATGACTCAGTAGTGCTAAGTGGAGTCCTGTCACACCACCATCACTATAATCCAGTTTTTGGATGGTTTTATTCATTCCAAATAGAAATATCAAACCCATTAAACGCCCACTCACCACTTCCTCTGGGCCTCAGACCTTGGCATCTACAGCTATACTTTCTACCTCTATAAATTTGACTGTTTTAAACATCTCATATAAATGAAATAATGAAAGTCACTGAATTCGTGCCTGGCTTGTTTCACTTAGCACAATGTCTTTAAGGTTCACCCATGCCAAATGTATGAGAATGTCTTCCTTTTTAAGGAGTAAATATAATTTCTTCCTATGTATGTACTGTACTTTGATTTCTGATTTGTTTGCTGATGAACATTTAGTTTGTTTTTGCCTTTAGGGCTTTGTATATCACAGGCTATGGAGAGGGTTACACATTTAAAGGCTTGTTTCTCTTCTAATCTTGATGTTTAAATAGTAAATTACCATTATCCATTTCTTATTTTTAATAAATAATATTTAATTATTTATGTGTATGTGTGAGTGTGTCTGTCAGTGAATGTTAGGTGTGTTTGAAGATGTTTGAGGGCTTCAGATCTTCTGGAGCTGGATTTATGGGTGGCTGTGACTTGCCAATGCGGGTGTTGGGAACTGAACTCTGGTCCTCTAGAAGTGTGGCAAGTGCTCTTACCCATCCAGCCATCCCTTCAGCCACTGCCTTCCTTACTTTAAAAGCATGTGAAGTCAAGAAACACAGAGCTTTAATGAGCTGCCCAGAGAAAAGATAATGCTTAGAAGAAAACTTCACAGGACCACAGTAGCAGTGTTCTTGCTTAGAAAAATTCCTTAAGATTTGATAACCAGTTGTTCCTTGGATTCCACTGTGATTCAGCAGCCATAGTACAAAGCTCCCAAACTCACTGTGTAAAATCAACTTCACATTATGTGACTATGTAGACTTCAAGATTCTGATTCTAGGTGACCCAAGAAGTGTGATACAGGAGTCTCTCCAATGGCCTCAGATAGCTTCATAAGCTTTGTTCTAGAATCTTTCTCTTGACAGAAGATATAATTATCTACTTCTCAAGATTTGGTATATTTTTATCGAGGATAATTCCCATGTTTGGATTGTGTTTGTGAGTGAAAGAAAGTACAGTTATAGTGTTATAACATTAAGACGATGATCAGGCCGTACAGTTTTGGACTAGACTCTAAACAACCCACAATAAAAATATAAAAATTAAATTTTCTTTCGATCAGATTTATTTTATGTTTAATTTGGTGTGGTGGGAGATGGTGAGTGGGTGTGTACATATGAACACAAGCGTCAAGGAAATCAGAAGAGGGCGTTAGTTAGATCCCCTGGAGCTGGAATTGTAGGCAGGGTGAGGTGCTAGGACTCAGGTCCTCCAGGTCCTTCCCTTCCCTGCCCTGCACTGCCCTGCCCTATTCCGCCCCACCCCACCCCGCCCTTCCCCCTCCCCTCCCCTTCCCTTCCCCTCCCCCTCCCTTCCCCTCCACCCTCCCCTCCTCCCTCCCCTCCCCTCCCCCTCCCTTCCCTCTCCCCTCCCTTTCCTTTCCTTCCCTGCCCTGCCCCGCCCCACCCTCCCCCTCTCCTCCCCCTCCCCTCCCCCTCCCTTCCCTCTCCCCTCCCCCTCCCTTCCCTCTCCCCTCCCTTTCCTTTCCTTCCCTGCCCTGCCCCGCCC
>CM052706.1:69284969-69301280 GCA_028551405.1 Uromys caudimaculatus
CAAGTCAAAGGGTGATCTTGGGTGTTCATCAAGTACCTTCCATTTTTTTGCTTGCTATATGGTTGGGCTTCTGATCTCCGCTTTACCATCTTTACTAAGGGAGGCCCTCCCCAGACCCTCAAAATCTACTCTTGGTTTGAGCTCCTCATTGGTTCTCATTCTTCCCATTGCAAGCTTCGCCATCGCTTCCAAACACTGCACCCCTGATTGCCTAATAAATTTTAATCTTCACGGCAAGTCTCCTTAATTTCCTTCACTAGAATTTTGGTGTGCTGTTATTTCTACTCTCCTTACGCTGTTTCTTCAAATGCACTGGCGCTTCCTTAAATCACCCACAACAGGCCTTCTACAGATGCCATTTCTCACCTTAACAACCTGCATGCTCTAATTCAAGTCAGCCCAGAATAGCTATTACTTTTTCTCTAGAATTGTGCTGTATCCCATGATAGACACAGTCACATGTTGTTGTTATAACTAAAAACTCAATCGTTCTCCAGTGCACTGGTCACATTCCAAGGGATCAATAGCCACAGATGGTAAGGGGTCCTGTACCAAAGCACTATTTGCTTGGATTTTTCTTTAGACAGTGCTTTGTGTGTTTTGTTAGGATATTTGAGTGTTTTCCAAAAGCAACTCTAGTGTGGCCTGGGGAAGTGGGTCAGTTGGGAGGTTGCTTGACCAGCAGGCATGAGGTCCTGGTTTAATATAAGCACATAAGCTGGCCACGGTGACACATACATGTACTCCCAGCTTTCAGGAGATAAGATCAGGAAGGTCAGGTCTTTAAGGCCATCCTTGACTACAAACCAAGTTTAAAGCCAGCGTAGGCTACAAGAAACACTGTATCAATCAATCAATCAATCAATCAATCAATCAATCAATCAATCAATTAATCAGTCAATAAATCATTCAATCATTGTAGTAATAGTTTAAATTTTTTATGCTGAATAAAAAAGTACTCTATCAGATGTTGGTGGAATACTCCTGACTTTTAAGAAATTTACTTCTCATTTATTCTTTTAAAAGAAATCCTGAGATCTAAATAGCTTATAGTATTCTACCCTTGAAGCGAAAGCTTTAGGTTATAGTAGATATTGACTATGCTCTTAACATATAATGACTTGCACGAGCCATTTGAATCCATAGAGATATTCTTTACTGTTATTATCAAGCCTTTTTTGCAAACCCATTTCTGCACAATGGAGTGAAATAAAACTAGAAATCACTAGCAGGTGAAAAACACAACCTGTGATATGCAGACGTTAAACAGTGTGCTCTTAAACAGCCAACGAGTCATGGAGGAAGGTTTAAAACTATCTGGAAACAGATGAAAATGCAGCCACAGCATGTCAAAGTGTACGGAGCAGAATAAAGTGACTGTGAAAGCGAGGCTCCTAACAGGAGATGTGGCAGCCAGTCATTTGACTCCACGCCCCAAAAAACCAGGCAAAAAACAAACTAAGCCCAAGTGGGCAGAAGGAAGGGAAAAAAGTGTAGGACAGAGACCATTGAGATAGACTATGGAATAAACATAGCAGAAAACTCAGAAAATGAAGTTGCTTTTATTGAAAATGTAAAACAAATAAAAACAAACATTTTAAAGGAGAGAGAAAGAAAGAGAGAGAGAGAGAGAGAGAGAGAGAGAGAGAGAGAGAGAGAGAGAGAGAGAATGCTAAAATTAGAAGTGGAAAAGAGTTTGATGTCACTGGGGGAACACCTTCATAGAAGCATGAGGAGGGGGGATGGGATAGGGGGTTCCTGGGAGGGGGGAAACCAGGAAAGGGGATAATATTTGAAATGTAAATAAAGAAAATATCCAATAAAAAAGGAACTGATGTCCCAGAAATAAAGACATGAAGGATGACCACAAACAGTTATGCTCTCGGGCTGAGAGACGGCTCAATGGTTAAGAGCACTGGCTGCTCACGCCAAGGACCCAGGTTTGATTTCAAGCACGCACATGGTGGCTCACAACTATCTATAACTCCAGTTCAGGAGATCTGATGCTCTTTTCTGGTCTCTGTAGGCATCAAACACATCCATGGGGCATGGATGTACATACATACATACATACATACATACAGACAGACAGACAGACAGACAGACAGATAGGTAAACACTCATACACATAAGAGAAATAAATAACAAATAAAATGTTTAAAAAATTATTATTTAAAATAAATTACACACTAGCAAATTCTATAACTCTGAAAAAAGTTGAGAAGTTTCTGAAAATATACAACCTGTTAAGGTTAAATCATGAAGAAGTAAAAAATTCCAGTACATACTTGTAACTGGAAAGACAGGGAGACTTTCCAATAAACAAAAGGTTAGGGCTAGCTGGTTCCACAGGAATTGCCACCAAGCATTGAAAGGGTGGACATAGACCCTTCTCAGATTCTAAGAGCAGAAGAGGAGGAAGCAATCCCAAACTCACCACAGGAGGTGTCGGCTTTACCCAGATACAATGCCAGACGGGGACTCCAGCTATTTCCCTGATGCACATATATTAAAATATCTTTAGCAACACATTATAAAGGACCACACACCATACGCAGGAGAGGAGAGAGTAGTATGCTTGGGGAAGAAGATGATTGGACATATAAAAATCAGTTGGCATGGGGCACCGTGGCAACAGAATGGAGGTCAAGCAACATGATGCAGTTCAACTGATGGAAGCCAGTGTCTAACAAGGCAGCGTCCTTTTGCAAGAAAACCACTCCAGCTCTGAGGAGTAGGAAGCTACCTCAAAGAGGGCACGACCAAAAATGTCACAGCAAACGTCAGGCTCAGTTGGGAACAACTCAGAGCCTCAGGCTCTAAAACTGGGAACAGGACAGAACTTGTCCAGTTTTCACGAACACTCTTATATCAGCACAGTGAGACAAGTTTTAGCAAGAGAAACTAGAAAGGAAAAAGAAAGATAAGACGGCAGAAAAAGAAAAGAACAAAACTACCACTGGTCAGAGAGGACGTTGTTTTATATTTAGAAAACCCTGAACATTCTGAAATACACTGATTAGAACTAATAAATAAAGTTAAAGAAAAATTATTTTAAGGGCACTTCCACAGGAATTACCTGTGAAACTATCCCCTTTCCTATTAGCAGGCCTGTTAATATTGTCATTGTTCAGGTCTTTGCTAGATGGATATATTGTTTAGGTATCATGGTGCAGCTTCCCTGTCATTTCTAAGAGACACAGTCTCCTACTAGACTTCCCGGTCCTCTGACTCTTATAATCTCTCTGCCCGCCTCCTCTGCCACGATCCCCGAGTCTTAGATATAGGAGCTCAGTTGTACATGTATCAGTTGTGGCTGGGTACTGCATGCTTACTTGCCTCATCTCCAAACTCTCCCAGGTTGACAGATTTTTCTATCCGTTTGCTTTCGAATGGCGAGGGCATCCTGTCTGCTCTTATGGAGTTTCTAAAACAGAGTGACTGCTCTCATTTCCTTTGATGCCAGAAGAGAGATCCTGAGAGGTTTCACTCAGTGGTTGCTTGAACCCATTTTTCTCTGGGTCTTTGGTGAGATGGAGTCATGATGGAGGAAGAGCATGTGGTAGAGACAGCTTCGACCCTCCTGGGGGCTGGGAAGCAGAGAGCAAAAGGAATCCCAAGATCCTCAAGAGCATCTCTCCCCATCACCCAATTTCTTTCTCCTAGGCCCCAACTCTTGAAAGAAGTGCTACCACCTCCCAGGAGTGCCAAGGCTCGGGGCTACATTTTCAAGATGGAACTTAACAGGCTTTTAGGGGATATTCTAGATACAAACTCAGAGACTGGATCTTAAAAAATATCCAAGGGAATTGAATAGATAGTTCCCCAAAGAAGACATACAAATGGACCATAGACACATGAAAAGATGCTTTAAAAACTCACCCATCACCAGGGAAACGTATTTCAGTGCACAGTGAAATGTCCCCTCTTACCCATCAAGATAGTCACTATGAAAAGAGTAGATGGTGGTGAGAATGTGATGTTGGGGTCCTTTTGCATTGTTGGTAGGAATGGAAAGGGTGCAGACATAAGGGAAAATGGAGATCCCTTAGAAATTAAAAGTAAAACGCATTTATAATCTAATAATCTTACTCTGCATTTCTATTCAGAAGAATTCAATGCAAGATCTCGAAGAGGTGCTTGTGAGATGGATATGGGGAACTGACCTTTCCCTGGGACTGACTGGGCAGGTGTTAAAAAGTGTTGAATGTATTGTTACTGTTAATGATAAGTTATTTAAGTTCTATTCCAAGCTCTCCTATTGATGGTCATTTTCCTGTAATAACAAGAACATTGGAGGATGGGCGATTAGACTCTCCTTTCTTGTCTTTGGTGCCTTGAGCAAATCCATTGTCAGTCAAATAGTGGGACTACCGCCATGACAGCACCAGATACCCGGAACACTAAGGATGCCTTGAGAAAACTACCTAACAATCACAGCTTCTGAAAACATCCTCTCAGCCAGGGCTGTTAAAAACCACTGATGTAAGGCTTTAAATATCCCTAACCTTTGAACTCTTGACAATCTATAGCCATTTCCAACTAGGTTAGAGAGGAGCACCTGACCTGGTTGCCTAAAAGTGAGTGGATCTAAGTGGTGATTGGCTGTGGCTGATTCTAAGAGACAAGGTTGTGATTGGTCTAATACAAGTGGTTGGGGTTTGGCTGTGATATAAGAAGGCTGCTTTGGCTCTAAAGGAGTCAGTTGAGTTGCCTTCCCTGCTATTGTAACATCAGTCTCAATAAATGCCTTCTCTCAAGCCATCTTTTCTCGCTCAGTTTCAGTACTGTGTGTGTAGACAGAAAGAAGTGGCAAGGACAACTGAGTGCCAGAGGCTAGCAGAGAGACTTATGGATGGAACAAAGCAGTCAGCTCTGCTGGATAGCTGAAGAGGAAGCAGCTGAGCCATCCAAGAGTGGCCAGAACAGGAAGGTGGGTCATAGAGAGTGCCTGGAAAGCTGAGACTGAAGATGGGTAAGAGGCTGCAGGTAGCCAGAGAGATAAAATGGTAGGCCATGGCCACTTGAAGGTGTTAAAAACCCATCAGATCTTTAGGGCCAAGGGTTTCAGACTTTAGGCTAAAGCTGTAACAGTAGCCAGTGTTAAGGGCTGAGGAGTCCCCATGTTCTAGACCTACAAGAGACCTGAAACCTTGGAAACCACCAAGGAAAGAGGAGTCCTGCTACCTAGAGCTTCTTAGATACTGTGATGCTGGCTAAAGAATCTCAACTCCCTATACCTACATGGAAGTTTTTATTCCATTAGATCTAAGGGCCCTGTTACTCAGGCCTGGAAACAAAAGGAGAGTGACATGGCCTGCTGCTCCTGTCTGCCTATCATTGCTGTTCCCTGCTGTCAAACATGAAGAAGGTGGGAGCCACTAAGAACAGTACTTGAGAACCTCCTTGGCCACCCACGAGTTCTGTCTGTCCTGTATCTATGTACTACACAGTCCCTAGAAAGGACCATGTGTGCATGGATGAACACTGAGGGTACACAGCTCATCAGAAACCCACAAGAGTACATATTGTATGATCTCACACATGTGAACTAGCTACAGTAATCAAAATCATAGACACAGGAAGTAGAAAGAAGGTTTTACTGGGGGAGTGGAGATTAATATTCTCCGGGTGTAGAGCTTCAGCACTATAAGAGAATGTTCTAGAGATGGTTGCAACAACATGGACACACTTAACATTGCTAAACTGCAGTTAACAATGGTTAGTGGAACATTTTGTGCGTTTTTTACTACAACAGTAAAGAACTAGTCTCAAACATGTCCTTTGCTTGGTAGCACACGAACCTAAAGGTGGAAATTGAGTGTGTCGTTTCTCTGACCCACTGAAATGAAGTGGCTTTAGTTGCACAGTGACCACTCATGACCTGACACCTTTATTCCCATTAGCTTTGGGTAATTTAACCTGAAGAGCTCCTGGGTGACAAAGGACAACAGGCATTGGCATTCAGGCGCACATCCTTGCTGGACATGTAGCTGCTATAGTAGTAGGAACAATCCCAGTGTCCCTTTTCAGTCTACCCCATGGATCACAAAATGACTTACATGACAATTCTTGTACAGTAGAAGTTTTCAATGACAGCTGAATGTAAAAAGCTACCAAGCGCTTCAACCTCCTTTAACGCTGTGCAGGAGTCAGGAATTCCTTCATGCACTGACTATCAATCATTCCCAGCATATGAAGCGAATATGTTACAGTCCACACACTTTCATTCACTTTATATGCCATGGGTGTTTTCTTTGTATAACAGTACCATTTGATGTCAGGAGTTTATGGGCATTCCTTTGATGTAACATTAACAGCCTGTGTCCTTGGCTTTCTGTGGGTCAGTGGTTTGAGTTGTATCGTTCTCTGTTCTCATGAACTCAAGGTCAAATAATACTTGGGAAATTGCAGGCTTTTAAATATTTTACTTGATATGTAAAAGTCATTGTTTGTATAGGAAGTCACAATATCTTGTCCTTGCTCTGGAGAAGGGCAAACAGCTTTAGCAGAGTAGAAGCTGTGCTTTGTCTAACGATGGTATAAAAACTGTTTTAGTTTTAGTCCTCTGTAGATACAGTGATAGAGATCTGCCTCTCACCAGCCGAAAAGGGCTGGCAAGCCCTGAATTAGTTCATTGGTGAGGGTACGGAGAAGTTGAGGGATGCTGTGGGCTGATGCTCGGCGGTTACTGTTAGGCTTGCTTCCTGCCCTTTGTCTTAGCGCTGGAATTTTCTCTTGGCTTTCCCGTTTCAAGATTTGTTGCTTGTGGCAGAAGAAGGGTTGCATGAACTCTGTGACTTGGGATTCCAGAGCAACAGAACTCTCTCGTCATGCCTAAATATAGATAAAAATCCACAGGGAAAGACTGATTTTGCCAGTTCAGGTCACATGTCCATGTTGACCACTGGCGGTGTGTGTGTGTGTGTGTGTGTGTGTGTGTGTGTGTGTGTGTGTGTTATTTTGATTATCAAGGTTAGACCACATGCACACCCTGTGGCTAGATTTAACTGCCAAAAGTGAAGGGAAGAATGCAGATACAAAATAGTTCCCTTCTTCGATACAACTACTGGATAAAGTTGTATAGAAGAATACCCAAGAGGCAGGTAGATTAAGTATCCAAGAAGATCCATTTGTCAGGGGTTTGTGGTTGGCTTTATACACTTTCATTTTACTTAGTTGCACAAAACCACCCGCTTCCATTTGATTTGATAAGAGGCTGTTTACATTTAAAAGTTAGGGTTGAATTAGTGTTGCCAGCTGCTTTTACACTCAACAGCTAGTATTATCTTAATTCATTTTTAAGTCATAATGGATTTTCAGTATGACATTTTCACACATATATAGCACAGTGCCCTATTCTTGTTCTCCCCACTCTCAACCCCTCTTCTCCCCAAGGTCCTCTACATGTATTCCCTCTACTTTCATCACGTGCACATGGGCACGTGCACACACACATGCACACATGCACACATGCGTGCACACACACATGCACACATGCACACATGCGTGCACACACACATGCACACATGCACACATGCGTGCACACACACATGCACACATGCACACATGCGTGCACACACACATGCACACATGCACACATGCACACACGATTCTGCAGAAGACAAAATATGCGATATTTGTCTTTCTAAGTATGTATGTTTAATTGACCAAGAAGATGTTTACACACACACACACACACACACACACACATACACACACACACACACACACACACACAGAGTTATAGATACAGATATATAGATACCTAGACCAAACATCTGATGAATTAGTTTTTCTGGATGGTACATAGGAATGTATACTTTACACTCTTCTGTCACTTGCAATGGGAACAATTTGGAAATCAAAATCTAAAGCATTTTCTTTCTTCTTCACTTCAGGTTAAATAGTGAACCTATACAGGCCCACTTGCCCCACCCATCTGCCCCCTGTACTCATCTTAATCTGCGGCTTGACTGGGTCCTCACCATCTAATGCTGCAGAAAGAGCACAGAAGCACCAGGCAAGACATAAAGCTCAAAACCCTTGCAGGAGCTTTGTCAACAGCCTGGCGACAGGCTTGAGGAAGAGGGGCGATGTGGTGAAGGCAGGATGTGGGTGTGTTTTCTGAATCCTTAGCTCATCTCTGTCTTAATTAACTAGACTGTAGCAATAAGACCTATCATGCACTCTTGCAAGCTGACATCTGGGAAAAGGGACATCTGTACCACTTTGAAAATATTTGCTGGAAATTTGCAAAGAAATCTAGGTAAGGACAGCATGGTGCCATTCTGATTACACCCAGCAGTTCCAGCTCTGCCCCACAAGATTTGTTCCTGACTGGGCCACTGCAGTCAAAAAGGCCTGCCTGATCAGAAGGCAGTTTCCTCTCAGGCCATCCCGCCTCTTGACTGTGTGCCCTAAGGCATATGCTGATGGTGTCTTAATTCCATAGTGTATTAGCTGCTCTTCTTACTGTTTCGACCAACCACCTGACAAGAAGCAACTCTAGAGAGGAAATGCTTATTTTGCTCCACAATTCAGAGAATCTAGTCCATTGTGTTAGGGAGGCAGGGCAGGAGGACCAGCTTCTGTCAGTGGCAGTAGGTGACTGCTTGTTCACATTTTGATAGATTAGAAAGAAGAGAATGGCATTTTCAACATTTATGAACTGGCAATCAGAAAAATGTTTACTGTGAAGAGGAACATCCAACTTACATAGCCCTTTTCAATATGTTTTGTAATAATTCTTTATGGAGCTTGTTGTAAGTTTGATGTGCATAGCATCTTAATGAGATACCATTTAACCTGCAAACCCTTTTTAAAAAAATAATGCCTACTTGATTTATATCTACAAAGTGGTGTCAAGGGATTATATTTGGGAAACTAAGGACTAACTTTAAAGAAATTGAAAATTCAGATGAATAGTCTTAACATGTTTTGTGTTATCCTGTGGCTTAGGTCCCATCTTTAATTGAGAAACGCTTATTTGTATAAAGCACATTTTTGAATGAATGTACATCATTACCAAGTTTCAGTGGAACCAAATTTCTGCCAGTAAAACTGGCATTATATTGAACTATACATTATAAGATGAATCAAAATAAATTTTCTTAACCTAGAAAGACACTTATGGTATATATTCACTTATAATTGGACGTTAGCCATAAAGTACAGGATAATCCGCAGGCCCAAAGAAATTGGGTAATTAGGAGGACCCAGGGGAGGATGTGTGAATCTCACCCTGAAGGGGAAACAAAAAAAAACATCGGAAGTGGATGGAGGGAGGGAATTGAGTGGGAGAGGGGTGAGGAAGGATAGGGGATGGGGATCGGGTGTGGAGGGAAGGGGTCTGGAGAGGACTGAGAGTGAGAATGGAAATCGGTGGGGGTGGACATCTCTGGGACTAGTTGGAGACCAAGAATAGGAGAAGCTATGGGGAGTCTATGTGGGTGATCTTAGCTGAGATTCCTACCAGTGGGGGGGATATAGAGACTGAAGTGGCCACCTCCTATAACTAGGTAGGATTTGCAGAGGAGGGAGGGAGATATCAATCAACCATAAAACCTTCAACCCAAAATTTGTTCTGCCTACAAGAGACTGAAGGAACTGCCAACCAATGACTGGCCCAACATGAAACCCATCCCACGGGAGACAGCAAACAATGACACTATTAATGATACACTGCTATGTGTGCAGACAGGAACCTAGCATAACTATCTCCTGAGAGGCTTCATCCAGCAGTGGATGGCAGCAGATGCAGAGACCACAGCTAAACATTAGGTGAGTACAGGGAGTCTTGTGGAAGAGTGGGGGGATAGAATTGAGAGTCAACTAACCTGTGACCTCGGGGTCTCACAGAGACTGAGTCAACCAAAGAGCATGCAGAGGCTTGACTTAGCCACCCCCAACATTTGTAGCAGAGGTGCAGCTTGGTCTTCACGTGGGTCCCCTAACAACTGGAACAGGGGCTGTCTCTGATTGTTTGTTGCCTGCTATTGGATCCCCTTCCCCTGGGCTGCCTGGTTCGGCCTCAGTGGGAGAGGATGCCCTTAGTCCTGCTGGAGCTTGATGTCCCAGGGTGGGGCTTCCCCTTCCTGAGGGAGAGAGTAATGGGCAAAGGATTTGTAAGGGCAGCACTGGGAGGAGAGGAGGGAGGGAGGATGCAATTTGGATATAATGTGAATAATAATAAATTATTGAAAGAAAGAAGGAAAAGAGAGAGAGAATAGAGAATGCCAGTGTTCAGATGGCTTTCTTGTCCTGTCTCAGCCCCTGGCTCATGGTGACACTTGAAGGCAGGATGAATTCTTTCCCTCTCAGCTAATCTTCTCTGAAAACATTCCTTTAATTTTTTTAAACAATTATTTATTTTAAAATATTAATTTATTTATTTAGACAGAGTATGTGTGAAGTTGGCTCTCTCCTTTCACTTTACACTGATTCTGAGGTTTACATTCAGGTCTTCAAGTTTGATAGCAAGTACCTTTATCTATTGAGCCATCTTGTAGGCCCTGAAAGCATTTACACACACACACACACACACACACACACACACACACACCCCACACACTTTCATTTATACCCTGGGCATTTTTATCCAATCAAGTTGACAATCATAATTAACCATCCCTTATACGCTAAGCCACGAGACTGAAGTGTTCCATCAATTAAAGGACGGAGTGCCTTCACTAATAAAATATGAAATCAACGGTTTCTCTTGTTGCACTTCTTCATCACTTGGTGCTTGCTAGCTTATACCAGGGGTCAGATAACCAATGGCTACTGACCAGATCTAGGCTGCTAGGGTGCCCTTAAAAAGACAGAGACAAAAATAGTTTTTAAACCCCTTTTAAAGTTTCATAAAAAATGAAACAAAGAAAAAGATTTTACTGGTAAGTCCCGAAAGATTTACCCCCTTTCTGAGTATTGGTTTAGAATTCTTTGAGGTTAGTGAATCTGGTTGCAGCCAGGTTGGAAGCTGACTCTTCTCTGTCTCTTTTTGGCTTTACCATGATCAGCTATAGCTGCCCTCATCTCCCGGGGTAATGGTCCACAGCCAATTTTACAGACATCAAAGCCCTTATTTTGGTTTCTGCTGATTTCTGCAGAAACTCTCTGTGTAACTGATTTGAACATGAGATCATGAGTGTGGACTTAAGAAGAGATGCATCTGATCAGATCTGATGCTGGCTAGCTCCTACACACCTTTCTTCCAGGTAGTAGCTTTCAGGCATCTGACATAGGAGAAAGGATGTTTTCACTACTGGTTAAGCCTTCCTCAACTGAAATTCAGTCTTCCTTGCTCAATGAGTTTGGGAGGCAGTCTCATGACATCCACACATTTGTAACTTGACATTTGCCTTTGAGGCAGGAAGGTTTGGAAACAATAAACCTAGGTGCGGGTATGTTTACCATGTAGGCTCTGGAAGGGCTGTTCCTGCTTTCTCTGCCTTGGCATTCTACCAGTGCATGAGGAGAAAACTTTCTTTTAAAGTTTTATTTTTCTTTTAATTGATTAAATGTGTATACATGTTTTGCTTGCATGTATATCAGTGTGCCACATGCTTGCCTGGTATCTCCCCTACCCCTCCAGGTCATAAGAGGGTATCGGTTTCCCTGAAACTGGAGTGATGGACAGTTGTAAATTGTCATTTGGGTGATTGGAATTACATCTGTGTCTATTGCAGAAAATAAGTGCTCTTCACATTGTGCCATATTTACTGCCCTAAAATTTTATTTTATTTATTTATTTTTAGATATTTCATGTGTCCTAGGCTAGGCTTAAACTTACTATGTCAACTAGGTGGATGATAATCTTAAAATTAAAAACAAAGTGTTTTTAATGAGTGTTGACATCACAGAAGTGTGCTACCACATTTAGTTCATAGTGAAAGACCTGACCCCCTTATGAGGAAAGTTAGACCCCTAGCACACTTGGAGGCAGAAACAGAAATAGGACTGAAATTGCATGCTTGGCTAAACCCCCCCTGGCTGCATTCTTTCCCCTAAGAAACAGTTGACCTTGGCCTGGCCCCAGGACCAGAGGCACAATGTTCCAGGAACTAGCTAACCACAAAAATGTTTGTGCAACTGCCTTGTGACTAACTTAGAACATTCTGTACTTCCCCATAACGCAAATTCTTTCCATTCCCCACCCCTTGCTTTGTGTTTTTTTCCCTTAAATACCCCTGACTTCACCTACTCAGGGTTGAACTCCTCTGCCCCTGCATGGGACACGAGCTTGACCCCAGTGCACTGGTTCCCCGAATAAACCTCGTGTGATTGAAGCAAGGATGGTCTTTCGTGAGTTCTTGGGGGGTTGCACCATCCTGAGACTTGAGTGAGGGTCTCCCCAGCTCAGGGGTCTTTCAATAGGGGGCTGGGGATCAAACCCAGGTGTAATGAATGCTGGATTAGAACTCTATCCACTGATTAGACCCCCAGCTTCTGGATAAGAGACTTCTTATTCTCCTCCTCTGTCTTCTGGGCAGCTTGCTCTGCATTAGTTGGGACTGCAGGTATATTCAGTAGGCCCTCTCCCAGATCTGTGGTGGGGAATAATAGTGAACAGAACATTTGATCTCAGGAATAATTCAGATCTGAGCAAGTTGGCCAGGGACTTACAGGTAAGGCAAGAGGAAGAGGAAATTAGATAGGCTATTTTGAAGATAAGCCTGTCCATTGAGAACCACGTGTTCATTAGATTAGACTCTCAGGTATGCACCTTATGGTTACTTTTCTCTGTATATAAAATCCTGGCTCAGAGTCAGTGAGATAGTTCAATGATTAAACGAGCCTACCACTAAGCCTGACCAACTCAGTTTGATTCTCTAGAACCCACATGGTAGAAGGGAGAGAATCAATTCCCCCAAATTATCCTCTGACATCCATCCATACACATAAAGTAAATAAATGTGACTTTTAAGAAATTGGTAAAATGCCAAGCTCAGTTGTTTTGATCATTTGGTAAGTCATGGATGGATCAACAACATATATATCTGACATAACGTTAATACAACCATGAGCATTGAGAGGCTGGGCTTTGAACATCCTGGGATGCATCCCAGTTTTGTCTCTTAACTGCTTTGTGTCCTTGAGAAAATTCATAACGTCTACATGATCTAAGAAATGGATAGCATCTTCCTCTTAGGATAAAGTTAACTGCCTAGTTAAATAAGCTGACAGACAAGTACTTTGCAATGCATGCTATCATTGACTTTATCACCAGAGTCAACATTAATACCAAGTACTTACGTCTAGCATTCATCCTATTCTTAGCTCAGTCTATTAATTCAATCACCATTTCAAGAAATCTTGGAACAACACAAAAGTACCATTCTAATATCTAGGAATGCCTTGCTTTAACATATCAGATGCAGCACAGTGAACTCTGTCTATTCTTTGGTTAATTAAAGTAGTAGATTAACATTGTAGTGGTTTGGATGAGACCTCATAGACTCATCTATTTGAATATTTGGTCCCCAGTTGATGGAACTGTTTAGGA
The DNA here is from genome assembly GCA_028551405.1 of Uromys caudimaculatus. Classification (NCBI taxonomy): domain Eukaryota; kingdom Metazoa; phylum Chordata; class Mammalia; order Rodentia; family Muridae; genus Uromys; species Uromys caudimaculatus. The sequence continues at coordinate 69,298,477 of CM052706.1, forward strand.
AGGGTTAGGAGGTGTGGCCTTGCTGGAGAAGGTGTGTCACTGGGGGTGGGCTTTGAGGTTTCAAAGACCAAGGCCATTCCCATTTAGCTTTCTCAGTATTTGGCACATGCTTGTGATCAGTTGCAAGCTATCTGCTACTTCACCAGCATATGTCTGCTTGCCTCCTCTCTCTCTACTGTGATGATCATGGACTCTAATCCTCTACAACTGTAAGCCCTCAAGTTAAGTGGTTTCTTCTATAAGTTGTCTTGGTAATGGTGTTTTGTCACAGCAATAGAAAAGTAACCAAGACAAATACACAGGGTAATGGATTCATTACAGCGTTTTCATAAATGTTGGTCATTCTAATTTGTGTCCCTTTCCCATTGCTGTCCCGGGTCCCACAGTCACCTCTGGCTTACTCTCTGAATTCCCCAGGATGCCTCAGAACTTCTGCTTTCTTATCACGTCTTCCATTTCATTCTCTTTCCCCACAATTAATAGTTTCTTCTCTCCCACGAGCTCTTTTCTAATTTCATGACTCCATATAATAAGTTATAATAATTAAACGTAGTTATTTGTTTTGGGAGAAAAACAGGCTATATTTGTGATTCTGGCTTATTTCACTTAACACAAGCGTCACCTTTTCTATATGCCGATAACAAACTTGCTGAGAAAGAAATTGCTGTATGTTGGGGGAATCCTGTTCACAATAGCAAAAATAATACCTTGGATTACATCTAACCAAGGAGGCAAAAAGACTTTCACAATGGAAACTTTAGGATGCTGAAAGAAGAATTAAAGAAGATACTAGAAGTTTGAAGGCCTCCCATGCTTATGAATCGGCAGAATTAATGCTGAAAAAATAGTTATGGTACCAAATGATAGCTACCTATGTGAGTTTGTACTTGTCTAAAGATGTCCTTGTGTTTCCATCAAATTCAAAAGATAGCCTTGATGAATAGAACTATCTTGGTTCAGTACAGGTGTTTTTTTTTTTTTTTTTTTTTTTTTTTTTGTACTTTCAAGAGCCCCTGAGAATTAATCACCTTGTTAGAAGGGTGCAGTCTTGGGGGTCAGGTTCATTCCCCAAACTTCAAGGTTCTCAAGCTCTAAGATAGTGAAGGAGAGACAGGTGGCCCCAGATGCTAATCTACTTGTTTGTCTCAGGTTCACAGCTATCAGACTAGTGGGATTCTCCATTGATGAGGTCTGCTCCCACTTCTTCCCCTGGACACTTTCCAATGTGAGCAGAGCCTCCTACTGTGTGCCCCTTTGGACCATCTGTGTCTACCATTACTACTTTTGCAACAGCTTCTCCAGGTCTTTCCTCACCCAAGGACTGTATCAGAATAAACTAAGGCTCTCTGGCCTGTAGCCTTACCCTGATCTCATGTCCTTAAGGTAGCTCAGTGTGTATGTGTGAGCGTGAGTGTGTGTGTGTGTGTGTGTGTGTGTGTGTGTGTGTGTGAGAATGTGCATGTGTGGAGGGCAAAGGATGATTTCATTTATCATTCTGTTTCTCTCCACCTTACTTTTTAAGACAAAGTCTCTCACTGTGCCCAAAGCTCCCTGTTTGGGCTAGCTTGGCCTCTAGTCCATCATCGGACTCAGGATGAGTTAAACATTTCTATTTTTTTGCGTTTTCATGCTCATCAGATTAAAGGAGCAAAGGCTGAAAGGAAGTCAAACACAACTTGAATTATAGCGGGAAACGAAGATTCTAAATCCCAGTGACCTGCCCCTGGAGTGTCCTCTACCTCAGAGCCATGTTCAGCCCGTGCAGGTCCTCCTTCAGCTAACCTTCACAGGTTTTATATTCAAACTCCTGAGCTTGGAGGAAGTTGCAGGAGGAAGGGAGTGGTTGGTATCTCAGGTGAGGGTCTAATGACTCTTCCTATCTCCCCCACCCCCTTTTAAGAGAATATCTACAGGCCTGAACTTGTGAAAGCCTCACCCTGTAACCACAGATAACCTTTAAGATGGCTTAGTCACATTATGCCTGGAGGACAGTAGTCCACAACAGAATTGCTTTTTCTGTTAGAAAAACATTGAAGAATATAAATTTTTACTAGAAGCAGAATAATCCTGTAGCTCTCCCTGGCCTTGAGGATCATTGGCCAATATCTGCTGCAACCAGGACCAGCAGGGAGGCAGAACAACTTCTTGTATAATTTCAAGGGATGGGGGTGGGGTAGAAACATCCAGGATGGGCAAATGTCATTGGCTGAAGGTGTAGGGTACCAAAACTGCCTCATTAGCATGGGAAAGCATTTCAGGAATCTCAGGTGCTAGCAGAACCAGCTCTTATAGGCAGAAAGGAAGTTGAACCTGTAATCTAACTAGGGCTATGTGACATTCTGCAGGTAGAGGGTTGTGAATTCCCCAGACAAGGTCAGAGAAGGAGAAACCCTTGCAATGAAGGGATCCCTCCCTCCGTATTTTGAGTATACGCACAAGGCTGCCTGAGCAATGGTAGACTTCAACCTTAATTAGCAGAGTTTCCTCACATAATCCCTTTTGAAAGAATCAATAAAACTTACAATGAAACCAAAGACTGCCATTTCATAAAAACCAGTGAATTTAGAGTCAATGTGGAATTAGGAAATGGGCAAGAAAATGAGGTGGGACTCAGAGGTGAAGAGCAAGAGTGGATGCCTGGATGTGGTAGCAACTGGGATTACATACGGGGAGTTTTACAAGAACCACACACCTCCCTCCTCTTCTTTTTTTACCCATCCCTTCCCTTCCCTTCCCTTCCCTTCCCTTCCCTTCCCTTCCCTTCCCTTCCCTTCCCTTCCCTTCCCTTCCCTTCCCTTCCCTTC
>CM052706.1:69301780-69327240 GCA_028551405.1 Uromys caudimaculatus
CTTGCCTTTTGCCATTTTATTAACTCTGATGTTAGCTGATCTTACTCTGTCTGGCTATGGCTTGTCCCTCCTGCAGGCCTCCGTATCAATACTCCTTGAAGACCAGCTCTCTCTGAGAGGTGTTTGGGTTTGGAGAGCTGTGGCACTGGATCAGATCTGGACTGCAGACAGAAACCAGAAGGATCTTGTCCCCAGCTGTGTCTTGGTCCCTATGTCCTGATGGCTCTGCAAGGGTCCCTCTTGATCCAGTGAGTTTGAACAGAAGTGGTGGTTTTGCCTATGCTCCAAGGTGTGTCAGTACTCCTGGGATACCAGCTCTCTCCTGGAGCCCTGTGGCCCAGGCTGAGTTCTCCAGGTCCCGGTAAGCAGTGGTGCTGGTCTTATCCCCACTCATGGCTTTTCCACCCTCCTGGGAGGGTGACTTTCTCCTACCACTGCTTGTCTATGTAACCCTGGTTGCCCAGGCACAAGCTCCTGGGAAAGTAGCTATCTCCCGGTGCTAATTGGCTGTGGAGCCCTGTGGTCCAAGTTGGGGTCCCCAGCCGCAGATCTAAAGATCACCTTTAAACATATGCAACCAATAACATCGGTCCCAAATTATTGCAAGGAAAGAACTTTGAAGGCTTAAATGACATGGAAACAGGACCTGTTCTCCAGTTCTTAATGGCAGCTTTTGGTAGATTAACCAGCATGTCAATGCAGGGTTATTAGATTGGGCAGTTGTGGTGGTATGCATAAGAATGACCTCTGTAGGCTCATATATTTTAATGCTTAGTCATCAGGGAGTGGTACTGTTTGAGAAGGATAGGAGGCGTGATCTTGTTGGAATAGGTGTGACCCTCTCTTGCCTTCACCTACCTGCCTATGGATCAGGATATACTTTTTAGCTATTGCTCTAGTCCTGTCTGCCTGCCTGCTGCAATGCTCCCTGCCATAATGATAATGGACCAAAGCCTTGCAACTGTAAGGAAGGCTCCAATCAAATGCTTTCTCTTGTAGGAGTTGCCTTGCTCATTCTGTCTCTTCACAGCAATGAATGATGACTAACACATTATTCATGCCTATCTCATCTTCTCTCCACAGTACACTTCCCGAATTCCTCACAGCTTGCCTTCCAGGTAAGTAAGGCTCAGCATCACTCTTAAGCCCATGCTGCTGCTAACCATTGTGGGTCTTCTGTGATTGCATGTGAATACAACTTTCTTTTTTATCACTATGGTAAAAACATTTCTTCTTGGGGCTGGAGGGATGGCTCAGCAGTCAAGAGTACATACTGTTCTTATAGAGGACCAGCACAGTGGATGTTCACAGTTGTCTATAACTCTAGCTCCAGGGGATTTAGTGCCTCCTGTCTCCATAGATACCGACACACACCTGTGCGTGTGCATGCAGGCATACACACACAAACAGACACACACATCCACACACACGGAGACACACACAAACACACACACCGATACACATCCACATCCACACATCCACACAGGCACACACATACATACATACACACACAGACACATACATACATGCGCTACTCATGCACAGAAGCATACACAAACACATGATTAAAAGTAATAAAAATAAATAATTAAGAAGATCCATCTTAGAGGATTTGTTCACAACATGCAGGAAACACCCCGTGTCTCTTAGATTTACTTTTATTGTCCTAGATGCTACCAGCTGATGCGCAAACAGTCTCCCTCCAGAGAATGTTCTTTCTGTCAGTCACTGCATTGCCATCGTTGCTCACGCACACCTTCTTCAGGTAAGGCCGGGCAAGACAGCTCTTTCCCTTAGTAGTATCATAATAACTTGGTCAATTTTTTTGCTACCCCTCCACCATCTTTCTCTTTTTTTGATAGATTGTGCTGTGCATCTAGCCTAGGCTGACCCTGACCTCCTGACTCCCCTGCCCCACCCTCCTGAGTGCTGAAATGACAGGTGCATGCCAACCTCCCCTGCTAAACTCTTGGCTTTAGTCAATGGAACAAAATGCATTTTGGTGTCCTTTCTGTCAGTGACAGAGTCTTTCTCCAGTTTGTTAACTTTCCCCTCCCGGTTACCTCTCACTCCTGAAGTTTCTAAAAATTTTTTACACCATTTTCTCTTGAGAATAATAATTAAAAATAAAAGCGTACAGAATAAAATAGTCTTGTGTACTAGAAGCAGGCTACTCTTAACTATAGCAGTGGCTTTCTATGAGAGAATTTCAAGTCGTGGGAGAGGGTGGCTTTCTCATCTCACACTATGCTGGTTGGTCTTCTTGGCAAGGGATACCAGGGAAGGCACACAGGAAACTCACAGTCTTTTAAAAAGAGACTGGAGTTCTTCGGTACCGATGGATGTCAGAGATGAGCCAAGACAAACATTCGCATGGAGGAGCAGTGGCATTTAATAAAGTGATTAAGCAGTGACATTAAATGAATTCTCAGGCTATTTTAAAGTGATTAATGTAGGTGGATGGAGGCCAGGACTCACTCGGGAACGATATGAGAATGTTTTTCTTGATTAAAAATTACCAGCAATGATGATGGTAAAATTCTCAGAGGGCAGTTTTGTTTGATTGTCCTGAGTGGTAAACAATGTCGCTTATTAAAAAGTTTTCTCCTCTAGGAGGCTGAGGCAGGAGGATCACGAGTTCAAGGTCAGCCTCAGCTAAGTAACTTTGAGCCCAGTCTGCATTACAGAGTAAGACCTGGTCTCAAACAACAAAAACTAACTTCCCCATTGGAGGAGAAAGTCCCTTTTACCTCCGGAAGAATGACACCATTTCCGAGCAGATTCTGAGTGTCACTGGAATTGTTTGGAGGCAGGCTTAGTTATTTTACATCCTACTCTTCTGTTTCCTAGGTGGCTTTCACTAGAGCAGCACTGTCACCCAACAACACCTACCTCCAAGGTAATTGGGGGAATTCAATGTGGTACTTTGTGCCAGGAGCTCAGCAAAAAGCCAAATGCACTCCAGTTGATAAAGCCTGTAAGACAGCACTGTCATGCTTACTACCATTTTTACTACTACCCTTAGGGAGAGCAACTCTCTGGAATCAGCCTCCCTGGCTCTGCCTCTGGGCTCCAACCAGCCACTAGGTGTAAGAAGTGTACTTGTACTCCCCAGCATCCTTGCTTGGTCATGCGCTATCATTTTAGGTATATGATAGAAAGTAACTCGATGAATCTGATCCGTGCAGAATTTACTGGTGAACGAAAGCCAGATGAATAAAATCCCATTTAGGCAACACTTTTAGCTTCTTGAGAAGTGTCTTGGTGAGGTTTTACTGTTGTGAAGAGACACCATGACTACAACAACTCTTATAAAGGAAAATATTGAGGCCAGCTTACAGGTTCAGTGGTTTGGTCCATTATCATCATGGTGGGAAGCATGGTGGCGTGTAGGCAAGCAAGGTGCTAGAGGAGGAAGAACTGTGAGTTCTATATCCTTTATTGTCAGGCAGCAGGAAAAGAAATGTGAGCCACTAGGTGTGGTTTGAGTTTCTGAGATCTCAAAGGCCACCCCCCCACCCCCGTGATACATCTCCTCCAACAAAGCCACACCTACTCCAACAAGCCATACCTATTTCAACAAGGCTACACATTCTAATTGTGGCAGCCTTTGAGGACCACTTTTATTCAAACCACCACAAGAAGGAAGGAGTGTACAAATGCTGTTCTAGATGGGGTAATTGATAAGGCAGAAATTTATTTGGCTCACAGCTTTGGAGTGTAGGAGGTTTAAGAGCATGGCTCCATTATCCCCTTGGTTGCCCGTGAGTGTTTCATGCTGTCTCATAACAGTAAAAGGAAATTATGACAACAGACTCGCTCTGTGACGACCTATTCTTGTGATAGTGAACTCACTCCATGAGAATGCCACGAATCCCTCTTCTAGACCTCAGCTATTAAAGGGCCCACTTCCCAAGATTGCTATGGCAGTTGAATCTCTCCATGAGCTTTGGAGAGGATGAACCATGTTCAAACCATACCCAGAGGTAAATGGAGTGACACTTTTGGAAGTGAGGTGGGATTATTTGGCTCAGCTTCCTACTTGAAGAATGAACCACAGCCTCAGACTTCATCCAAATGTCCTTCTGTTTCTCCTTTGACAATAGGATTTGGGAACCGGGGAAATTTTCCTGAACACAACACCAATGGCTTATGCTCTAAGATCAAGAATAGACAATTTTTTTTATGGGACCGCATACAATTGCAAAGTTTCTGTAAGGCAAAGGACACTGTCAATAGGACAAAACGGCAACCAACAGATTGGGAAAAGATCTTTACCAATCCTATGTCCAATAGAGGGCTAGTATCCAATATATACAAAGAACTCGAGAAGTTAGACTCCAGAAAACCAAATAACCCTATTGAAAATGGGGAACAGAGCTAAATAGAGAATTCTCAACTGAGGAAACTCAAGGGGCTGAGAAGCACCTAAAGAAATGTTCAACATCCTTAGTCATCAGAGAAATGCAAATCAAATCAGCCCTGAGATTCCACCTCACACCAGTCAGAATGGCTAAGATCAAAAACTCAGGTGACAGCAGATGCTGTCAAGGATGTGGAGAAAGAGGAACATACTTCCATTGCTGGTGGGATTGCAAGCTGGTACAACCACTCTGGAAATAAGTCTGGCAGTTCCTCAGAAAATTGGACTTAGTACTACCTGAGGACCCAGCTATACCACTCCTGGGCATATACTCAGAAGATGCTCCAACATGTAATAAGGACACATGCTCCACTACATTCATAGCAGCCATATTTATAATAGCCAGAAATTGGAAACAACCCAGATGTTCTTCAACAGAGGAATGGATATCAAAAATGTGGTACATTTACACAATGGAGTACTACTCAGTTATTAAAAACAATGACTTCATGAAATTCTTAGGTAAATGGATGGAACTTGAAAATATCATCCTGAGTGAGATAACCCAGTCACAAAATAACACACAGGGTATGCACTCATTGATAAGTGGATATTAGCCCCGAATACCCAAGATACAATTCACAGACCATATGAAGCTCAAGAAGAAGGAAGACCAAAGTGTGGGTGCTTCAGTGCTTCTTAGAAGAGTGAACAAAATACTCACAGGAGGAAATATGGAGACAGAGTGTGGAGCAGAGACTAAAGGAAAGGCCATCCAGAGACTGCCCCACCTGGGGATCCATCCCATATACAGTTGCCAAACTGGGACACTATTGTGGATGCCAGGAAGTGCTTGCTGACAGAAGCCTGATATTGCTGTCTCCTGAGAGTCTCTGCCAGAGCCTGAAAAAGCCTGAGACAGATACTCTCAGCTAACCATTGGACTGAGCGAGGGGGTCCTCAATGGAGGAGTTGGAGAAGGGACTGAAGGAGCTGAGGTGGTTTGCAGCCCCATGGGGGGAGCAACAGTGTCAACTGGCCAGAGCCCCTGGAGCTCCAGGGGACTGGACTGCAAATCAAAGAGTACACATGGAGGGACCCATGGTGTATGTTTCAGAGGATGGCTGTCTTAGTCAGGGTTTCTATTCCTGCACAAACATCATGAAGCAAGTTGGGGAGGAAAGGTTTTATTGAGCTTACTCTTGCATGTTGCTGGTCATCACTAAAGGAAGTCAGGACTGGAACTCAAGCAGGTCAGGAAGCAGGAGATGATGCAGAGGCTATGAAGATATGTTACTTAATGGGTTACTTGCTTCTCCTGGCTTGCTCAGCTGGCTTTCTTATACAGCTCAAGACTACCAGCCCACAGATGGTACCACTCACAAGAGGCCCTCCCCCCTTGATCACTAATTGAGAAAATGCTTTACAGCTGAATCTCATGGAGGCATTTTCTCAACTGAAACTCCTTTCTCTGTGATAACTCCAGCTTGTGTCAAGTTGACACACAAAACTAGCCAGTACAATGGCCTTGTTGGACATCAGTGGGAGGAGCAGCCCTTGGTCATGTGAGGGTTTGATACCCCAGTGTAGGGGCATGCCAGGGCAGGAAGACAGGAGTGGGTGGGTAGATGGACGAGAACCTTCATAGAGGGAGGGGGAGGGAGGATGGCATAGGGGGTTTCCAGAGGGGAGACCTGGAAAGGGGAAAACATTCGACAAGTAAATAAAGAAAATATCCAATAAAAGAAAAGAAAAAACAAAACAAAACAAACAAACAAACAAACAAAAAACCCAATAAGATTAGGAGACCAAAGGGATTTGAGCAAAACATAGAAGAGAAAGCTCACGTCAGAGCCCTTTTTTGAATAGTTCATTCTAAAGCCATGGGGGGGGGGTGTCCTAAATAATTACTAAATAATCAGGTAATTTAGTAAAATGTAAGCACACACAGTAATTTATATACTTTGTTTATATATTTGTGTATAAGTAATTTAAGAACATACTAGACTACATGTTCTATTTTTCTATACCTTTCAGTTCTTTTTCAATTCTCAAAATCTATGAACATACATGTTTTTCTAAGAATCACTGCTTTGGGAAGTCCTGGAATCTATGCTTTGAAAGCACTGTATCTACTTAGTAACAGCACCTTTGGTTTTCTTCCTAGGACTTTTTAAGACACATGGAGAAGGGAAACTTAGGTGTCTCTTCTACATATCTCATGAGCCCTGGGTACTACAGTGGAAATAATTCTGGTTCCCTCAGCTCCACGACTACACACTCCTGTGTTGAAACATGAACACCAGTTTGACAGTATCTGGAGATGATTGTGTCCTGAGGGGGAACCCCTTATGAATGGGATTAGTACCTTGTAAAAGAATGGGGTTGTACCACCAATTCAGGAAGCTTGCTGGTGTTCCTACCTTGTAAGAATACAGAGAGAAAGCACTGAGTATAAGGAGCCAGACAATTAATGTGGTAGCATCTTGACCTCAGACTTCTCAGGCTCCAGAACTGTGAGAAATAAACTTCTTTTTGTGTGTAAGCTACCCAGACTCTAGAGTTGTGTTATAGCAGCCATAACAGGTTCAAACAAACAAACAAAAAAACCCAACCAACCAAACAAAACAACAACAACAACAACAAAAACCAACTTAGATAAGAAGTGGCAGGCATTCTCAGGACTATTTCATACATTTGTGGTAAAAACAGGAAACAAAGAGATTCGGAAGTCCCTTAAGCCTTCATGCCAAGGCAGAGAGAATAGGGGTGAATAGAGAAGAGTCCAGTCTGCCAACACCCAGGACCAACAGAAGGCTCTCTTGGCACCAGCATCCTTTTCATTTTTCCTGTCTCTCATATGAAATTCCTTCCTCCTGCTCTCTTTCCTCCTGTGATCAGAGAGAACTGTTTAACAATAAAGACCATTTCCAGGTCAAGACAACCAATTAAAAGTAACACTTCCCTAAAACTGCAAATAGTCTCCTCTCCAATGCAAACTTTTTAATCAAGGCGACAGCCTTCCACATCCCTTCCACAATAGAGCTTGGCCTCCGTCCACCAACATTAATCACTCCAAGATGGCCTGAGAACCTAGTAATGTCACTGCCTAATCTTTATTAAAGGTCATTGGTCCTTGACTGTGAAGATGTGTTTTGTTTCCCATTCCCAGCCATCTGCCCCACAGTCTGAGTCTAAAGACATTTATTCTCTCACCAAGGACAGTTGGAGACCTCTGTTGAGCCCCTTGTCTTTGAAATCTTACTAAAGTCCAAAGATGCTTTGAAATGCAACACATTTCAGCCAAGGTGCTAGAATGTAGCAGAAGTCTCCAGAAAGATACATTCAGCTTTGAAACATGACTTTTCCACTTTCTTTGGTAGGGGTTGGAATATGGAAACACAGCACTTTGCAAACTAGCATTGTTTTGACAGGTATTCAATTTGTGGTTGCCCCTGGGAAAGCACCATCCTGAGCCATAGCCAGAGAGAGGGTCCAGAAACAAGCGGTTCTCACTGGCCAAGCTTTGGAGGTGGTGAATACAAAAGGACTTTGTGGCTAAGGATAATGAGCAACGAAGTTGATGAAAGTTTGTGGAGGAAAAACGTCTGTCCCAGGAACACGGTGCAACACAGTTTGGAGCTACTAGGCGTGTCCAGGGACGCTGGAAGGAGAAGAACCTTTCAGAGAGCAGTGGCTCCTGAGGACCGCCCAGTGGATGCTCTCTACGTGGCGTCCCTGAGCTGCACATGGGATGGGGTTGTGGTGGGAAGCCGCAGACTGGACCAGTGTGCTCTTCAGAGCTTGCCTGTCATGTGTACAAGGGACGCGTGTGAGCGTGTGTGAGCGCGCCTGGGCAGGTTAGCGTGGTGGTGTGTGGTTCGTTACAGATCCTTTGGAGCTTCTCTCTGTGCACATATCCCAGGCAGTCTGCAAAGCAATGAGGCTTATTTAACATTCACTGTGGGACAAATAAGAGAAAATTAAAAGAGCAATTTTAGGAGGGAATAATTGTTTTCCATACACTATAATTACAACTGCCTGTAAATGCCTCTATCATAAACGAATCTGCCGTTTAGAGTTCTCTTAAATTCTTTCCGTAATGAACAGGCTCTGAAGGCGGGAGACCTCGGTGGCGCTCCAGCTGGGGAAGCTGGGCCTGCACTGACCCCTGGTGTCTGCCTTGGGCAGAGACCTCCCACCGCAGGCACAAAGCCTGGTACCCGGCTGCGAGGAGAACGCCCTTGTCCTTTTCTGTCCTTGGCATTACAAACATGCCGGAGACCCTTGGGACAGAAGTAAATCTTACAATCTCTGTCTTCCAAGGTCTCCTGGGGGCGATTTCCTAATACCTGCGTCGGCATTATTTCTCTTCTTTGGTTCTCTCCCTCAGCAAACAGCACCTTTCAATTGCCACTCAAAAACCTGAAGATCATTTCTGATCTTCCCCTCTTTCCTACCAGAGGGGTGAGCAAGCCAGTACCCCTCAGCCATTGAGACCTGATTATGGTGTGGCTCCTATAGCTCTCTCCATCCTATCTCCATCTCCTATAGCCACCGCCATCACCCTTCCTGCCTGGTATACATCAGCCTCTGAGCAACTTTCTTGCTTGAGATTTTGTCTCTCCAGGGATCTTCCGCTTTTTAACTCACAAAATTTATTCCTCAAGTAACCTTTGATGAACCAGAAAGACTGCTGCTAATTACTTTTAATAAGTCATGACATGAACTTGGCGCTATCACTTGGGCAATCTCCTCCTTGTTAGGGTTGGCGCATGAATGGTGCTTTTCTATCTTTTCTTTTTAAGGATTTCCATTATCAATTCCCTCAGCTCCCCGCCCTTTCCCTTTGTTTCAAGAAATCTCTTGGACCAAATAAACTCGATGATTAAAATAAAATTATTTCCTGCTTTTCATGAAAGACAGAGCTGACTGATAATTGGGGCATCTGGTCAGGAGAAGATAACCAACATTATCATAAAGAATGAACATAATCCCAGCCAAAGGCAGAAAACAGTCCTATAGTTTATCTAGCTGGTGCAGTCTTATCAAGACAAAATCTAGCATCTCCGTTAGCTGTTCAAAAATACCGAGAAAAGCACATAGCTTTGTATTTCGGCTATCCTAGACCCCTTGTGCTAGTCAGACGGAAGCGACTCTTGGGGTTACAACTGCTCTGAGATTCTAGTGTCAGCCACACTCATACACCGCGGTGCTCTTGGCATTCTCTAAGTGAGCTTAGCCCTTCTTCTTTAATTGCACCTGGTCCATAAATAAATATCCTATCTCCAATGCCAGCTCTAATTAATTAAAATTGGGAGGAGTTCACCATGCCACTTGCAAATTGAGCATGTATGTGTAAAGATCTCAGAACAAATTAATTTCACATAGATTTAATGATTGATTACTTAATGCATGCTAATTAAATGTTTGGGGGAGGGTAGAGAGGGTCTAATTAGCATTAATTTTTACATTGCCAAGTTGTACTTCCAATTTCTCTTTTTCTTTTTGGCTACCAGTTAGCCGGACACTGCCATTTTCCTTTGATGTTGTGCTCCGTTCATTCTCTTTCCTCTTCCTCCTTTACTGAGAAGCTTATCATTCCTCTCAGGTAAAGGTCTATGTTCTTGAAGCAAGCAGTCACGTCCCACTTGCTCATTCTCTTTCTCCACATTGCAAGTCTGGTTTATTAGAGAATAAGGATGCGCTTCTTCCCAGTCAATCAATTAGCATGAACTGCTCTCTTTTCTCTGTCTCCTCCCCTTCCTTCTCCCTTCTCCTTTTCTTTCTCTTTTTCTCCAAAACTCAGTATGCCGTTCTTAATGGTCTCATAAGCAGAGGTGCGTGTGTGTGTGTGTGGGGGCAGTATGAAGTAAATTTAAGAATGACTAGGAAAAATTGAATCATGTAGACTCTGTGTTAGATATTAGTGTTAACATTAATATTAAATTTGGGTGTTAGAGTGGAAATTTCTGGTTTCTTTAACAGGTCGTTTGTGCCACCCGATGCTTTTCTGGAAGCTGTCTTGTGAGAGGGCATGTGATGGTTTGCTGAAAACAGGCAGGTGAGAGGGTACTTGATGCTCAGAAAGAACCCTACAAACAGTGAGAGGATGCTTTTGCACGGCTATGCCGTGCAACCCTTCGCTGGTCTTTGCTAGTCTTCGGTGATCTTCGTTGGTCTTCACTTCATGGCTATGCCATGCAACCCTTCGCTGGTCTTTGCTAGTCTTCAGTGATCTTCGTTGGTCTTCACTTCATGGCTATGCCATGCAACCCTTCGCTGGTCTTTGCTAGTCTTCAGTGATCTTCGTTGGTCTTCACTTCACAGAGAGAAATGCACCAAAGAACTTCTTGTGGTACTCTGACTGATTCTAGCCACTTCCACTGACCCACTCCCATTCAGTGGAGTCTTGCTGCTTCTGTTGGATTGTGCAGCTTCCTCTGACTCTTGTTTGGTGTTTGCTATTGAGCTGGATGGCTGGTATCCTGACAACTTCTAAACAGGTCCACAAAACTCTTTTCCTGTTAACCACCATTTTCTCCAACCTCTGGTTGGTGGGTTAGAAGGAAGGATAAAGAGTTTAAGAACCCTAAACAAAGTAGGTTTTGAAGAAGTCTAAGCGTAAGCCTACAGGGTATGAAGTTTATATGTACAGAGGATGAATATGCCCAGAGACCTGAGGTGCAGCATGGGTTCTATAGTTAAGAATATCGTATCGAATACGGGGAATTTAATGAATAAATTTTCAGTATTTTTTTTTTTAACCATAAAAAGATACGTGAGATCACAGCTATGTTAATTTGCTTGGCTGTAGTAGTTACTTCACTATGTGTAGAAACATCAGTGTCACATACCTTAGATCTGTACAGTCTTAAATGGTCCAAACTATTTATTTGTCTGCCTATAATAACAAGGTTATAATTCTATAAGAGTGTGTGTGTGTGTGTGTGTGCACACGCGCCGCACACATGTGCATGCATGCACATCCCTTTACATTACACAGAGAGATAATGAGGTAAGATGCCAGCAATTGATGAATCTGGGTGAAGGATCTCTTGGGGGTCATTACGCTGGCTTCCAGTATTTCTGCAGCTTTCAAACTTCCAAAATAGGCCTTGGGATAAAGCCTTTTGAACCACTTGGATACTGTGTTATTATTTCAGTCCTTTTCTTTCCTTAAACTCTGATCCATCCCTGCTGTCCAAATGCCAGGAGGCGGCTTTCTCCTCGTATTCGATCAGGATGGGCTAGGTTATGCTGCAGGGACAATCTGAAAATCCCAGGAACTTAAACCATCAAAGACTTCTCTCTACTAGTTCTATGTGTCCATTTCAGATCAGTAGGAGATAAAAGCTATCTTTGTGAGCATCTCAAGTACCCTCATTCTCACCTCTTAAGGTGCCATGGCTATGAAGTGGATTCCCCGCCTTTATTTTCAAAGGAAGTGGTTTCTTTCCTCTTATTTAAAGATAACTGCTTCACATGAACTCTGGACCCCTGTCTCCTCTGGGATTTTGTTCCTACAATGTGTGTCTAGTTCCTCCTTCTCCGTCTCTGGCCCCTCTCCATGTATTTTAGTTTCCATGTCTCAGAAAGATCCTGCGTTTGATTCTGTTAAACCTTCTAAATTCCTGCTCTTCGTCTTTCGTTTTGCTGATGTCTGGTCTCTATTTCCCGACATGCCCATCTCAGTTTTCACAGGAGCTGACATTTGCTCCCCAATTATACTGACACATCTTCTTGAAAAATGAGTAGCCATTTTAGTTCTCCATTCCTTAGTTCCCGATCTCTGCAGGGAGGCACTAAGGACCATGCCTACGCCCCTTATAGTCTCTCCAGCTCTGAGCTTTCTATGTCTAAGTTTTGGGGTTCTCTTCCTATGCTCTGAGACTGCCACATCTCCTTCAAGGTATCATTTCTTTCCTACTTGTGAGAATCTTCCAGGGCCTTTCAGCATTTGCCCCCCCCCCCCCCCCCGTTGTCCCTCTAACAGCTGTTTCTATGACATTCCCATTTGATGGCACGCAAGCTTTCTTTAGGTTAGTTCGATGCAGCGTCTGATCGAAACTATTTCCTGCCCATAGTTCCCTCCAATTGACGGTCAGACTGCTTTCCTTTGTTCGTGGCACAGCCCTCCTATTGACCAAGTAGCACAAGCACCAGACCCAGGCTCTTCAGCTGAGGCATGCTTTGGCTTCATCCAGATGTTTAGTTTCCTAGCAGCCCTTCCAGGCTTGGGCCGATTTGGGTCCTTCTCTCTGAGTCTATGTCACCTTCATCATCATCTCCTCCAAGTCTTAGCCTTCTTGAAGGCATCTCTGTTGCTCAGGCTCACACTGACCTTTTCCTTGTAGCCTCGTGACCAGGGAGGCACAAACCATGTTAGCTACTCAGTGTACACGGTTCTTTGTTTCCCAGCTGCCCCATGTGAAGTTCTGTACAAACAACCACAATGATGGGCACATGGCTGGATCAGCAAACACATGTGAACTGACTGATTTTCCTGAGATCTGATGGAAATATTTATTTATTTATTTATTTATTTATTTATTTATTTATTTATTTATTTGTGTTTTCGAGACAGGGTTTCTCTGTGTAGCCCTGGCTGTCCTGGAACTTACTCTGTAGACCAGACTGGCCTCGAACTCAGAAATCCACCTGCCTCTGCCTCCCAAGTGCTGGGATTAAAGGCGTGTGCCACCACTGCCCAGTTACTTTAGTTATCTTTTTATTCTCCTATCCACGGAGGAATTATATCTGAAAGTTGCTGGAAAATATTTTTTTTCCTTCTCCTCAAAACCATATGGAGAGATTTGTTCCCTGGAAGCATGGCTGGTGATTTCAAAGTCCCAAGACATCCCATTTCCTGTAGCACCCACTTCTATATTATTAGACTCCTACATAATCCCATATCATAGAAATATTTGCATTGCCTTCTGCCGCTACACACTTGGCTTTTCTGCATTTTCCAGTTTTGCCATTTTGCTGATGAATAATAATGTGTTTGCTTGTGTTAACTCACTTAATCCCTTGTGCAGGTCTTTCAAGGTTGGTCACATTGTTTTCCTGCCCAAAACAATACAGCGCAAAGCATTTCAAGTGACTCAAGGTTACAGAGATAAGAATCACATCCAATTGTTTTATCAATGTTGCTGTTGTTTGTTGTTTTAAGTGGGTTCAAAGCTTTTCCTGTCACTTTAGGCTCATTCTTTTGAGATGCTCTTCCTCTTGATTCACAGAATTTTTATTCACCAGGGAACATTTATTATATGGAGTATGTAATAATTAATCCATAAGTCTCTCCCCATCATCAGACGGGGAGCTTGCTGAGAGTAGAGAGCAGGTCTTATTTAATCATGTTTCATTGAACATCCCGGGCTATGTCTAACTTAAGTCCTGAGTAAATGAATGAATGAATGAATGAGGAAGATTGTAATTTGATCTGTCCTCATCTTAGAGAAAGGAGACTTGAAGCAGACTATGTATAAAACTGTAAGAAAACTTGCCAAATTCCTTTCTTTCTTTCTTTCTTTCTTTCTTTCTTTCTTTCTTTCTTTCTTTCTTTCTTTCTTTCTTTTTTTTCTTTTTTTCGAGACAGGGTTTCTCTGTGTAGCCCTGGCTGTCCTGGAACTCACTCTGTAGACCAGGCTGGCCTCAAACTCAGAAATCCACCTGCCTCTGCCTCCAGAGTGCTGGGACTAAAGGCGTGCGCCACCTTCTCTTGAACGTCTTTTACCCATCTCCTTCTCCCTTAACCCAGGATCTTTAGAAACACATGTCACTGACATAGATGGTCTAGACTACAGGGTCAGCTTAGGTTTTCTGCTACTTATCAACTGGCTGGGTAGATTTGAAAATCTAGAGTTAATAAACGCTTAAGCTTTAATCTTTTCTCTGCAAAGCAGGTACAACCACAGTAGAAGTTCAGAGTTCTGGGAAGCCAGTCGAGTCACATATTGGAAGCCTTCCATGTGAATACAGCAACATAATAATTTGTTTACGGAGCTCTAATCATTGTTGCTGTAAGGAGCACTGGTGGTGTGCTTAGCAATCACCTGGGCTGTCAAGGTGGGGCTCTCCAACACACATGGCTTCTGATTCAAGCCTGTCAAAGCTCTCTCTTTGTTAAACGGAAGCAGACAATGATTCCGATCACCTCAGGCCTCTGCTCCTCTCACGTGAATGCTTTGAGGGTGGGGGTAGGAGGGACCTGTAAGGACCTCACAACACTGGAACAAATGGTTGGTGACCATTTATATTTATGAAGTCTCCCTGCCTATCTTCTGCTGTATTGTGCTGTCAGAGTGGAGTGAGTGCTATTTATGCATGTATGTGTGCTTGTGTGAATGAGTGCCTGTTACTTCCTTAATGGCCTGAGCTACTACACTGCATCCAGAGAAGGAACAGCACACCACAGGTAGTCCTGGTGAAATGTCTTAAGCTCATCTGTAAATTCATCTCCTGGAGCAGATAGAGACACAGAGTCACCATCTCATAAATATTCTAGTGCACCCCGGTATAGGGTTGGGATACAGACAAAAGATGGGTCATATCTCCATATAAGTGGTCTCTGGAAAAAAAAAAAACCCACCAGCTGCTTCCTTCAACACAGAGTGTTCCTCAAATCAGTTTGAGCGAGCAAACTGAGGTGTAATGAAATCTAACTGAATATCAGCCTACTTAGAAAAGAGACTGGAAGGAGTCTAGAGGAAAGTAGCTAATATCTTGCCCTTAGGTCAAACTTGAAAGGGATGAGTCTTGGGTACCACTACCACCACCATCTCCTTCACTACAAATGTAGGTTCAAGTTTTAGCTCCTTTTGGCACATTGTTTATTTTCCCTAAATCTTGGTTTCTTCTCTGTACAATGATGAGCATGATAATTCCCAGAATAATTCAATTATTTGTCTTTTTAAAAAATGTACATTGAAGGCCCACCATGCACCAAAATCTAAGGCTGTAAGAATTAAGTAGTATCGTAATGCTGACCAAGTGTACTAGACTGGTGGTAGGTGCCCAATAAGGGTTCCTTTCTCCTCTCAGGACTTACACCGTTGACTGACCTTTCTCCAGGGATGACTCTGACTCGCCCACTTTAGGAATGAGTTGAAACTGGAGAACTTGCTGACTGACTTTGTCACCTATTTTCCTCACTACCTCCCCCTCCCCAGCACTTTTCCCTCAGGGCTTTTGGGACTAGAATACCCCACTAACTCTGACAGGTGATCTTCGAGGGGAGAGAAGTCTGTGACACTCTCGGCCCCAAGTGACAGCCCAAGGATATTCAAAACGATCTTGCTCATACTAGATAAAGGTGACTTGTCAAAGGGGGACAGACTGTCTTCAGCATCAGCTCCAGGGAGGCTTGACAAGTGAGCCAGCTCTTTACCCATTTTAGGAATAGCCTGTGGCTCTCCTCAAATGTGACAAAGAGACTCCGGTCATGGAGAGATAAACGTCTGAGAAACCAGTGAACCCGGAAGGAGGCTTGACCGGAAGTAAGGGTTACTCAGTCAATTGACTCCAAACCAGTGGTTTTAACAAGTGTCAGCTTCCTCCTCTGTCCCTGGATAGCCCCAGGTCCTCTCTTCTACTCCTTCCAAGCAGCAGCATCTGTGTCTGGTTCTTGGTAGTGTTCCACTTCTCTTCCCACCATGGGGACAAATGCAGGGAAATATAACAACATAACCCTCTTCACACCACTCAGTCCCCAAAGGTCCTTACTCGGAATTCTCCATTTATCTGGTCATTAGATCTAATTAAATCCATCCAACTTAGAGCACTGACGAGTGGTACCACTTTCTCTCACCAATTAAAATAGAGGAGATTAAAGAATGCCCCTGACACTTTGTCCTTGTGAGGGTGGTGGCTTGGGAAGAGGCTGAGGAGGAACAAGGAAGACTGTCTTTTATCTCCGAAAGCAGTGGTGATGTCATGTGGGCTCCTGCCAGGAAAATGTACCCTTCATGTGGCTTTTCCAGCTGTGACCACAAATGTACAGTAAGTAGTCTGTTGTCTGTTCTAGAAATATGTTTCCAAAGGTGGCCCGAAGAGCTTAAACAAAGGGTGTCCAAGAGTAGTAATAAAAAGGAAAGTAGAACTCCAGCAAAAAGAGAGAAGGTAACAGATACAATAATAACAAAAATACTGTTGAAAACATTTACTCTAATTTGCATAAAATCTGATTGGAGCTTCCCAGTACTTAAGGCAAGAAGAGCAACCTCGCAAATCACCATAGCTCATTTTAAAAGGCCAAAATTCACTTTCTTACTTAAGGGACAGAAGAACATTCTGGTTCTAAATTTAGAAAGGAATTCCTCCAGTGGTGCTCACATCAGAGAGCCTTCATGATGGGCAGTGCTTTCAACAGTATTGACGAGGCTCACTGCCTTGCAGTGATAGGCCTTGAGATGGTAGGCCCCATGTTGGGTATCTCTCCAGTATTGAAGGATTATTTTGCCTACACAGGTATCCAGGAGTGACTGCAGCTTTATTAGGACAGTGCTCAGGCTGACTTAGCTCATGGGGTGAAGCTGGAAGGAGAGGAAAGCCACAGACTCCTTACAACCTGGTTCCCATAGGTGCTCACTCACCTGCCCTGCCCGGCCCCACGGATGTGGTTGGCCCCACATCACTCACTGGACATAGGGCTTGGCTCTTGGAGGGGCGTGGGTATCGCCCCAGCACACTCTACGGAATCAGCTCAGTGTAATCTCCGCCCCTCCTCATAGCTGTATCCACCCAGACCTTGCTATTAATTCCTCTTCAGCTGACACTGTAGGGTCTCATTTGGGTAACTCTGCATGGAGACATTCTCCTAGACCTTCCATAGTAAAATATACCATTGGGAACATGTGGAGATAGCGGGGAATGGGGGTGCAAGTGTAAGACTCTGGGGAGTCTTAACTTACTGAAGACCCTCTGAATGGACACGCAGAGTCGGGGATTGATGCAAAATGCAAGAGAAATTTATTGATTCATCAGCATGCTGAGGTCACTCTACATACCAAGACGGGAGGGCGACCTCATGGAGCCCGTTCAGGGACCTTATATAGGATTTTAGAGCAGCTGCCATTAGGCACAATGTGATTGGCAGAACAGTGTGACTTTTAAACTGATTGGTCTTTAGGGAATGAGGTAGCAGGGGCTTAATCAGCCCCTCCCTTCCAGCCTACATGCTTTCTAACCTGTTTCTTCCATGTGCTCGGATGGGGGAGGGGACCCTGGTGGAATAACTCAAAATTCCTGGGCTGACCTCTCACAAGAAAGTAGAGAGGTAGCCTCAGATTACTAATCACAGAGAAGAAAGGGAGCCAGGCTTCCTCTCAACACAGCTCTCCCTGCTCCCAGAGAAGCACACTTCCTGAGAAAAATCCCCTGAGTGTAGGATGGCCACTTCAGTTCTTGCCCCCTACCCCATTAATGATTTCCCTGGGGAGTGGCTTGGATTCCCTGGTCAAGTGCACACTCTGCATACCCTAGGTCTATCCTGAGCACCCAAAGCCCTTCTGCTGGGTTTCTGCAGCCCAGCCACAGACCCACTCACACAGCTGTGTCTTCAAGGGCCCTCTACAGAGTGGTCCTAATTACTTCCTGTGGTCTCATCTGCAACACCTGTCTCCCCCCTAGCTCTTGAGTGGGCTCCTTCCCCAGGATCCTAGGTTTTCCTCAGCACCTTAAGGTGAGTTTTCCACTCGTCTCTGAAATCACCAGGCTGATGCCTCATTGGGTGGGTCTGCTTGGCTGGGGTATGGATTCTGGAGCATGCCATTGGCCAGAGTTATGGATGAGATTAGCATTTGAATAAATTGTCTTCACCAAGGTGTCATCTAATCTAATCGGATGGGAGTCTGAATGAAGCAACAGTTAGAGGAAGGGAAACCTTGTTCCCTCTGCCTGATTGTCGGGAGCCAAACCCGTGAGATGCCAGAGCCAAACCCATGAAATTACCCGCTGTCAGTTAAGGTGCAAGGTTAGAAAGGATAGGCATTGTGGTCTTGGGTCCCAGGAATTGAAAGAACGTCTAGTATTTCCTGAAAACTGGTTATGGTAGTGGGTTGGCCTTGAGCCATGTGTAACCTTTCCGCCAGCCTATCTTTTTAAGCCGCTGTCCTGGAATAAACTTCCAGAGCTTGATCAGAATGCACGACTTGCTCTCCTTCCTTGCTGTCTCTTGTCCCCCATTCGTCCGTACCCTCCTTAGGTCCACGTTGATGGTCCCGTGGGCCAGGGCACCTGGTCACTTGAACCAGGAGATCTCTGAGTTTTCTCCTGCCTGGGACTGAGACTTACAGCCTTGGCTCCATGATTCTTAGATCTTGGGACTGAAGCTAAACTACCACACCAGCTTCCCTGGGTCTCCAGCTTAGACCTCAGGCTGTGGGTATGCCTAGCATCCATCACTGTGTGAGCTGAGTCCTTGCTACATAATGTTCCTTACTGGTCTTGTGTCTTTGGAATACACCAAGCCCCTGCCTCAGGCTGTCCTTAAAACTGTCCTGATCAAACCCAGAAGCCCATCTGTTTCTGTATCAGAGCATACTTCTGGCTGCCAATTGGCTTCTTTTCTGGTCCTGCCATCTATCCACAGTCACTAAAACAGGAAAGAAGAAAAGCCCAATGAAAATGCAGAGAGGGAGAACTCTTAAAAGATCCCTTGGTATTATAACAAGTGTCCATTCTGGGAGTCCAGTCAGAACCCCCAAGTCTTCTTGGGCACAGCGGTTCCTCCCCGAGTTTTCACTGGGGCTCAAGGCTTGGGAAGATTGAGTGGGAGGACAGGTGTGAATGTGAAGAATGGGTCCCCTCACATGTTGCCTCAGATATTGCCTGAAATTCAGCTCCATCTCCTCTTTTCACTCTTCTCAGATCTCCTTTTTTCTCCATTCCTAGTCTCTGCCCTTCTCCTCAAAGGCCCAGAGAGAAGCAGGCACTCCCATCAGCAGTAGGAGACTCTGTTCCAAAGGGGGCACTCTAAGATCAGGAAAAGGGCCTTGGGGGGACCGTGTGTGTATGGGAGAGGATTGTGAGCAGGTACCGATGGCTGGACATTTTTAAAAAATGACTTTTATGAAATCTTTGCCTTGATACAGTATCAATTTTCCCAGATGCCTTTTCAATATCTGCCTACATAACTGCATGAAATTATAGTAAGTCCTAGAGCTGGGGATGAGGATGTGACAGACATCTGTGGCTTGGACGAGAGCTCAAGGTAAGGTCTGCCCTAAGAGGCTGCCAAGCTGCAAGCCTCCCTAACATAGGGCAGGGCCTGGGCGGGGGGGGGGGGGTGTTGTACACCTAGCAGAGAGCTGCCTGCATCTGGCACCTGTCCCTCCTCTCCCCCCGAGATGTACCCCAAGCAAGGCACAGATTCAATCAGCAGACTCTCAGGTAGCACAGGCCTTCATCTCCTAGACAGACTTGGGGGCCTCAAAATAGAGTGAGGAGAGAAAGAAGGATGAGCTTCCAGGTGGGATAATTTCTGTACGACAGACTTTATGCTGCCTGACCTGTACAGTGGCTCTCTGCACCACTAGCAGGCTAGAGAACACACCCCTCATTTCACTTAGAACCTGCTAGGATGTGCAGGCTAGACTGAGCACATCCCACTGAGCCCCTGACAACTTGGTTACTGGTGAAAAGCTGACTGCATCTGGCACGCGATTGATCCCACACACACAGGAGACAGTGAGTGGAAGAAGACACACACAGCTGCAATGGACCCAAAGCCTCTCCCTGTCTCTATGGGAGGACAAAAGACAGTTTAGGAGAGCTTGCAATAAGTCTGCTTCTGCAGAGGCCTTGGGAGGGTGAGACACCCGGGCGGCAGTGTCTGACAGGGCTGGCATCCTAAGACCTCTTGCTTCACAGCCCACTCCAGATGCCTGGTGCAGCTCAAAAGGAGCAGGGTTCACAGCTGGTGTCCCAGCAACCTGTGGGCTAACTTTACAGTGCTTGTCATCTTCTGCCTTTTGTCCATCTGCCAAACCCATTTCCACGCTGCTCGAGAGTGGGAGGCTGCGAGGCTCACATCTGTGGCTGATAACACACGACCTTGTGTGAATCAGGGAGCTAAGAGGCTTTACTTTGCTGTTTTGGAGAGACCTCTGGCTCAAGGCACTGCACTGGGAGAGCAGCAGAGATACTGTCAATTACCGACCTGTCCTTCAAACCTTGAGGCTCAGTGAGCCTGGTACTGTCAGCCATGCATGTTGGCACAAGCCAGATATACACTTTTGTGCTGGGAGCCTATTGCCAAGAGAGGCTCAAAGACTTAGCAGTTTCTCCTTTTCTTTACCTTTCTCTTTTTTCTTTTCCTCTTTCCCTCTCTCTTCCTTCCTTCCTTCCTTCCTTCCTTCCTTCCTTCCTTCCTTCCTTCCTTCCTTCCTTCCTTCCTTCCTCTCTCTCTCTCTCTCTCTCTCTTTCTTTCTCTTTCTCTCTCTCTTTCTTTCTTTCTGTTTTTCTTTCTGTCTTTCTTTCTCCTTCCTTTCTTTCTTTCTTTCTTTCTTTCTTTCTCTCTCTCTCTCTCTCTCTCTCTCTCTCTCTCTCTCCTTCTTTCTTTCTTTCTTTCTTTCTTTCTTTCTTTCTTTCTTTCTTTCTTTCTTTCTTTCTTTCTTTCTTTTTCCTTTCTTTCCTTCCTTCCTTTCTTATGTTTCTGGGGGCTTGACAGATGGCTCAGTAGATAAACTGCTGACTTGGAAAGCGTGGAAACCTGAATTTGAATTGTTAGAACCCACAGAAAAGCCTGGCACATGCCTTTAACCCCAGTGCTGTGGAGGTAGAGAGGGGTGGGAGGCATGGGTGTCCTGGGCTTTGCTGGCCAGCTAGTGTAGCTGAATAGATGAATCCTGGGTTAATAGGCAAACCTTGTCTCAAAAAAATTACTAGCCTCCACACAAATGCACACAGACATGTATGTGCACACATAAGAACACATAGACATGCATACACCACACACAGACACACAGACACAGTAGCTTTGGCCAAGCAATTCTGTAACTATTACTGAGCTAATAAGTTAGAGACCATTCAAAACTATAACCTGAAAGATAAAGCATTTGTATTTATTTTCTAAATAATCTTACTTACCAGTGGGATGGGTATACCTGGTGGGCACTGTGCAGCTTCTCAAATGTTGGACACTGCCACTTTGCCTTCTGTTTCACATAGATTTTGGGTTGTCTTGCTTTTTGTCATAGCAACCATAGGAAACACCTTCAAAAACTGTGATGAGTGCATACCTGTACTATGAGCCCTCAGAAGGCCTAGTCAGGAGACTGCTATGACTCTGAGGGCAGTTTGGGCTACACAGTGAGTTCTAGGCTAGTGTAGGATGGAGTGAAACCTTTTGTCCAAAAAATAGAGATGAGTTCATTGAGGTGAATTCCAGGATTGAGTGTAAGACCATAGCCAGTGACTGGCTTGGTGTGTGGAAGATGTGCTGATCCCCGTATATCCCCATTGATTTATTGCATGTCCTCAAGTTGGAAGACGTGGGTGAGGTAGAAGCTCAGTTGAGAGGGCAAAGAATGGAAAGGGAAAAATTGCTGAATTCAGCCATGGCTTAGGGTATGTTCTTGGGCAATACTTTTCTAAGGTAGGTGCTGTTAGTTGGAGCTGTGGGGCTGCAGTCTTTTTTGGGAACACTGTGGACTGACTGTGTTGAGTGGAACAGGACATGCCCATGGGCTGCAGACTCATGCCTAGTAGTCTCTGGTCACTTCTACTGTAACTATTCCAGGTCCATTCATCCAGGGTCCTTCTCTCCTTAGTAACTGGATATTCTTTATCTAACAAATGAATGGTGAGGCTAGGCCAGGCACGCTATCTGTACTTGTGTGACTTTGGATAGTATCTGGCCTCAGTGCTTTGGATTCAAGCTCTGTAAAATGAGTTTAGTAAAACGATGCACCCCATGGCCTGTGGTGAGATTGAAATACAGTTGTGTGGGAATCAGAATGTTTGTTATGACTCTGAGCAAACAGTGCCGCAGACAGGTGTGATGAGACAGCCCTGGGCTCTGCTCCTACCTGGCTCACAGTTCAGGGAAGGAGAGCCATCTCAAGCAGGCATGTGGCCAGTTAATGGGTTCTATTTTTGGTATGTGTTTCAGAGAACAGTATACATATTTTATGCATGTAGCTAGGACTTCATGCTGGATACCTTAGGATTATCCCCAGAGCAGAACCATTTAAATCAGATCTCTAGAGATGAGGATAAGTGAGGGAAGCCAAGACCCAGCAGACAGAGGGAGTCTGCAACAGTGACCCCCAAAGAAGGGATCTTGGGAGGAAGATCCCAATAGAACAGCTGGTGCTAAGAACGAGGAAGAAAGCCAGACAGGGACAAGATCTCCAGGGCCTTGGAAGGCTCACAGAGGAACCGTCAATAATTTCCAAGCATGGTGGGAAGCCACTGAAGGCTTTTGAGCAGAGGAATGACATGATTTCATTCATTTAAATGGTCACCGTTGCTGGGTGTGGTGATGCACACCTTTAATTTCAGCACTGGGCAGGTGGGGGCAGGAGGCTCTCTGTGAGCTCCAGGCCCGCTAGTGCTGTTATAGTAAGACTGTCTAAACAACCACAAAAACAAACAAACTGTCAAACAAACAAACAAACAAAAAACTAGCCTGTCTGCCGGTTGGGAAATGGGCTCCTAAGAACAAGAAAAACAGAAGGACCAGGAAGAATCCACTTGTAAACCGGGTGAAGACGGGACAGCAAAGGATGAGTCTGGGAGAGTAAGGGGTTAGGATGGCTGGGATGGACTGATTATCGAGAGAGAAGGAGAAACTAGGCAGATTCCCAGAAGTCTGCTGGAGCAGTGTGCAGAAGGAAGTAGGGGACGGTTTCCAGTAAAATTGCTAGGTAGGGAATGGGAGAGAAGCTTGCTTGGCTTTCATCCCAACAAGCCATGTTTAAGAAAAATGCTGGTGTGATGGAGTGTGCTTGTAAGTCCGGGGCTGGAAAGGTAGAGACAGCAGAGAGCTAAGGCTTGCTAGTCAGTGAGCCTAGCTGAGTCGGTAAGCCCCAGTTCCAAGTCTCAGAAAACCAAACCAAACCAAACCAAACCAAAAACAAACATAACCATCCTACCTATGAAGACAACAACAAAACCCCTAAACCACCAAAACACAAACAAGCCCAAAATAAGATGGACAGCTCCTTAGGAATGGCCAACACATCTGCCTACACACATATGACATGTGCAGCTGTAGCATGAGAATGAACACACACACACACACACACACACACACACACACACAAACACACCACACATATACACACACACAAACACATACATCCACATACACCTCACACACACAGTCACACAGACACACATCCATACACACATCACACCACACACACACACACACACATACACACACACCACACACACATACACAAACACACTACAGTAAAGAACAAGGGACAGGCTCTCCCAGACCACTTTCTGCAAACACTTCTTACAAAATAGGATTTGTGCATTTCTCCTTTGGAATATTTAGGTAACTCTCTTGGGTCTTCACTTTATTTTGCACTCTGCTCAGAGCACCGGGATGGGAGAAGTCCTTTCTTTGGCAATGATCACCCTGTGCCACTAGAGTTCTTCTCTGACCCAGGGACTCATCTAGAAAACAAGTTTATGGCTGTTCTGCCCATGACTGAGCCAGTCAGACTCTTGTCAGTAGCTTCTTCCCACCTCCCTCTCTAGCCATCTTCCTGTCTTGTATTTAAGGGGAAAAGGTTTTGCTATTAATTAGGTTACATTGCAGTTTCCTCCCCTAATTACAGTGGAACCTGTCCACCCGACACTTTGAAGTGCCACCGCTCTTTAGATAGAAGAAACTTCTCATCCTGCGCCAGGGCTCAGTTGTGCTCCTTCGTATTGTTCACTTCAGTCAGAATAAAACTCCTTTGGATAATGAAGGGAAGAGCATTTATCTTGGTCCAGTCCAGTCGGCTGGGAGTGGGGTGTGGAAAGTCTGCTGGACCAGTCATAGCAGTGTGGGAGGCTGGGACAGCCTCTCAGGTATGGATGGAAAGGTCTGGAAAGAAAGGTGGCCGTGTGTGCTGGAACCGGTGGTAACTAGGGTGCTAGGGGTCACCACGGTGCTGGGATACTGTGTAGGAGGACAGGTGGGGGGACGCAGCACCCAGCACCTGTAAGGAAGGGCTCATCTCCATGGGTTGGCTTTGTCCTGTGAGCCGATACCGTTGGTGGAAGGTGGACTGCAGGTGGTTTGCCCTTCATCCTTCCTTCTAACTTCCCAGGGATGGTGCCTGGGCTTTGTGCGGGGCTCAGAAGCTACCCTGGGAGTCCCAGAGCTGGGATGGTGGCGAGGATCTAAGTAGAAAAGCAAGACTGAGAATTTGCGTTGAGGGTGGCAGACGGACGGAAGGGCTAAGGCAGGGGCGTGTCCTACTGACGCAGGGCCACCCCTCACCTGAGCAGACTTGTTCTGCTGAAGACACTCTTGGCTTCTCTAACTCTGCCAGCTCCTTGATTTATTCCTTTCCTCCCTCCAACACTTCCTCTTTCTACCTCCTCTAAATGCCCTCAAGGTGGGAGAAGAAAGAGAAAGGATCTCATCCCCTCCTGGCCCAAACCAATTTGTTACAAAAACACTCTGGAGAGAAAGCAGAGGCCGCTGGTTTTTATCTGTGAATCTTATGGCAAGTGTTCTCCCTGAAGATATCCACAGCCAGTGAAACACAACCTGTAACAGCCCCCGTGTGCCCACCTCCTTCCCAGCACGGCGCCACCTGGCCAGAGTGTCAGACACTTTAATTGGATTATTGCTGCTTTTCCACCTGTCTCGATGCTATGGTTGGGAGAAACTACGCTTCTCTCAGCCTCTTTCCAGGGAGCACTGGAGGTAGTAGAGGCGGAGGGAGGGAGGTGGATGAGACCGCTTACCACTGTCTCGTATCTGTTTAAGATCTACAGTCTCAGGCAAGAGAGGCAGGGCAGGCACACCAGTCCCAGCAAGGCTTCTTTGTTGCTTGGAAGCCCTGACATGGAGAATGCCATCCATCGTTGGGGAAATGGGAGACAAAACTGAGAAGGACAGGAAAGGTAGGGTGTAGAA